>CM076607.1:103719786-104030580 GCA_038502775.1 Hippodamia convergens
ACCCTAAAAAAAATATACTTGAAGACTCAAGTTGGCTCATTTTAACTCACAGATTATATCAAAAATTGCAATAAATATGATATATATCGTTACTTTTCCTTTTGTTCGGGGGTTGAGAGCGCGAGTACACGACTTTTTCATCCAGAAATACTGAAAAAATCAAACTCGATGGTAATTACGTTATCGAGCGCAATGGATTCAGGAGATTATTGCACTGTTTTCAAATAACATCAATGCTCTGAAGAGGTTGATATTGCACATA
This sequence comes from Hippodamia convergens, assembly GCA_038502775.1. Taxonomy (NCBI): domain Eukaryota; kingdom Metazoa; phylum Arthropoda; class Insecta; order Coleoptera; family Coccinellidae; genus Hippodamia; species Hippodamia convergens. The sequence continues at coordinate 103,720,049 of CM076607.1, forward strand.
CAGGATCGCGATATAAAATCAAGAAGCTACAGAAAGTCCCACCCCTGAGCGACAAACACCACCGTGAGAATCTAGAAAAAACCAAGCACTTAATCTGACAGATTAGGTGCGCCTGTCTGAGGGTTAAATTCAGAAAGAATAATTTTGCGTCAAAACTATAATAACAATCAGGACCCAACAACAAACTGTCAAGAAAAACCAATTTTAATAAATTTGATTCCTTATGTTCATGGACTTTCAGAAAAAATTTAAAAATTGGTTCTAAATTCAACATAAGAACTGTTTTCAAAACAAGAAATGATTAACGATCTATATTAACAAAAACCTTCGAATGAGAACCAAAAATCAAGAAATTGTTTTTACAATATTTCTCTATTTTGTGGAAAATCTTACTAGGGAAAAAAATCAAGACCCTTAGAAATTAGAAAGCGTGAACATAAAAATAACATTAAAAATAGAGATATTAGTAGATCGCAGATAGCAGATCATGTGTTCCAATCACATGATCGATTGGAATGGGACAAAAATTTTCATGACGGAACCTGATGATTATAAAAAAGAAAATTCAAGGAGTCAGCTTGTAATTTTGTTGTGATAGTATAAAAATCTCGCCAATTATTCAGTAGGAATGGATCGAATTTGGATGGATTTACTGAAAAAAAGAACTGGTTTCAGGGAAATTTGAAATAAAATAACGATATCAACATCTAGTAATCAATATTAATCTATGTTCATCATATATTGACAAATGCCAATTAAAAATGAAAATATTGTCACGATTCTGCGAAATTATATGAAAAATAGAAATTGTCTGACGAAGGAGCCTGATTACACTCCGAAACGTTTTAAACGCTTCAGAGTTCAAAGTGATTTCTTTTTGTTCATTGTTAGGCAACAATTTCTTCTTGTAAAGTTTTGGCCCCCTGACAGATAAGTGCTCAAATTTTCACGCAGAGTCCCTTCTTCTATTAAAAATTTTTTCTATTTGTTTCTTGTTTCAGAGAATTATAACTTCATAACCGAAATAGGGAGAAGAAAATGAATGACACAATACGGTCGACATTGAAAAAAAAAAACTGATAATGCCATCAACTGCATTCTTCTATCTTTTTTGTTTTTTAGTTATAGGCCAAAATTGAAGTCCATGCGATTTCAACTTTGGTCATAATCTCCGTTTCTTTTTGTGCTACCATATTGAAATGAAAATATTATAGAGACACTTTTTTCATAGCAACCCGGTAAATTGCTATGTTTTTTTCCAAGAGGTTTCCTTGCTGAGCTATAACATTAAGTGGAATTAATGCAGAAATGATCATCGTCGGCTGAGACAGGAAAAACACCAACAGGAAACCGAGGTGCTGAACGAACCCGATCACTACCATGAGTCCGAAAACCAGGAAAGGGCCCCAAATATAAGATATCTGGGATGCGTGAATGTTGTTCTGGAAAGGAGTGTGAGAGACGCTAGGGTACAGTCGAATATGAAAATTCCTGAGAACCTTATGAACAAGACGCTGTAATAGATAACCCCTATATGATCTTGTCTTTCTTGAAATGAAAAGTGACTTTGTTATCTAAGGATTTTACCGACTGAAATCCCCAGATGCACTGAATGCTCCCTTAGGGAAACCAATTTTCTTTCCACCTCTGGTGACTAGTCTTCCACACCTTAAATTTTGGAAAGTACCAATCAGGTTTGTTGAAATCAAAAATTTTTTCTCCTTCTCTAAATTAGGCGTGCCTGACCATGATCACATACTCAATTTTGCATTTCAGCAAAGAATTTCCATTTCACGACCCCTTTCTGCTAATTTAGCTTTTTCGTGGCGTGAGAACTTGTTTGTAGTAAGTAGTTAATGGCTTGGAAAATATTCTAATTCCAAAAGGCAGGTAATTGAAACTCCGCTAACTCTTTGAAGTTCGGATGTCCATTCTCAGAACAAGTGAATTGGGCAATAATTCATTTTTATTTCATTTTTCTTGCCTTGAGTTTATGCAAACTGATAAGCAACTAAAAAGTAGTTCCTTTCACTGCCAATCCCGATTGCAACACTGTATTCATTCTGAACCATTGAAGGTGAGAAATTAATAAATCCCATGGTTTTCCACCACTGTTAAAAATTGAGCCCCTCAGACGTCATCCTCAACTACGCCTATGGTTCGAACGCACCGAAACGTCAAGACGATCTCTCATCTCTATGGGCAGTCCAGTTAACCTAGTTCTATGTGCTAATCAGTTGACAGATCAACTCATGCTCATTATTAATTGTATCAATTGATCAATCCCTTTCTGTATCGAATCTCTCTGAAGATCAGACCTTCTCTTGTGCTACTCCTGTGAAATTAGAATTTTAAAAAAGTCACCTCGCAAATTAATTGTTCATCTCGTTCATTTTTGGAAGCAATCAATTAGGTAAGTGAGTACTTCTCAAAGTCGTCCCTTCTTAATGCATATTTTATGTTATTTTCCTGCTTTTTATAAAGTTCGAAAATGTGTCCACGTTTTAGATCATGAAAATCTATAAAAATACTGGTAATCCTCTCTCACTTTATTCTCATAAAATCTCTATTGCATTTAGCTAATGGAATTGACTCCTCTAAGATATATATTTCGATATATTTTTGCAGTTCTCATAGAATTTTCAGATAACTCTAGAATCATCACATGTAAGAAATTGATTGCTCCAGAAATGAACATTATTTGTGGTAATGAATCCTGATTCATTATATTCTCATTTGCACCTCATTATTTCAATGTATTCATCTCATTTCTCAATTATTCACTTCTCATTACACTTGCTAATTATTGTTCTCGAGTTTCAGATGAATGAACGTTCTCCAACGTAAAAGTGAATCATGGAATCAGTCTTCTCTCTCAATAAAATCAAGTGAACTTCTCTGAAGTATTTGAACGATCAAGTAATTCACACATTGAACCTGATTGACAGTCTCAATCCCTGCTTCACCTTGAGCGGTCTCCTCAAATATTGCTCACATGATTAAATTGGTATGATTTCCTCATTATAACTAAGAAATTCTCAAGTTAATTCATCGGAAACACTTAGCAAGTGGGACCTCAAGCCTTCAGCTTCAAACGAATCAAAGGGTTAGTGATTTTTTGCACTCATACAATGTACTCTCATATTGTCATTCTTATAATTATCAATTGTAGCTTTTATTTTTCTGGTGAACACTAACCCTGCTTACTAAAAGTAGTTTGTCACTGTAAATGTTGTTATCCTTCTCTCTACAGAACCACGTTATAGATCAAAAATTATTGATTTCTCATATAACATGTTTGGTTTATCTATGGGAGATGATTGCCTTTCATTGGGGTCCCGTAGCGGTCTTCAAACATTTGAAGTGCCGAAAAATCATCACCTGGAAGGTCGTATCTGGTTTGAAAAAACCCTCACGACCAGAGAGCAACAATTTGTGGATTTTGAATTTGAATATCGAAGGAATTTCGAAAGACAAGTGTGATTACGTCTCCAAATTAGCTGATGAACATGGTATCAAAGAGATTCTTCTGCAAGAAACCCACACGGCAACAGAATCGTCGTGAAAGAGGACAGTTGAAAGGTTATGTATTAATTGATTTTTTACAAGTTCAGCTTGTTATGTTGAAAAATTATCAGTTACGTAACTTCCAACAGATTCGGAAAGAGGAAATTGATGGAGTTTTTTTTTCATTTCTTTCAAATTTTGTGACATTTCTGTCATAAATATTTATAAATCTCCGAACATTATTTGGCCAAGAAATCTTAATGTTGATGTTTTTTAAAGTCGCAAATGCATTTCCAAAATGCCTTCGATTTATTCTGAATAATCGGTTTCTTTTCTGCTTTTGTCTTTTTTCATTTCAGATTAAGAATTACGAGTCGTTTTGGGAAGAATCTGTGTATCCGAGACCATTGACGGATATCATGAAGATGATCACACTGATGTCTTTCAAGATTTTCCTGATATTTTATGTTATTTTTTTTACGGGGAGGCAGGTTTTTTCGGCTGAGGTTTTTTCCCCTGGCTGTATAGTATCGTATGATACAAGTGTTGATAGTATCGTATGATTCTATAGTATCATACAAAGAATGTTATGATACCCCGTTCTTTTTTTACCTCAGCTTAGGTACTTTTTGTTTCAACATTTATTGTATTATTTTAGCTCTCTTTTTCATAAGAATATATATATATATATATATATATTGATTTCTCAACCATGATCTTCTCACATTGTAATGATCTCAATGAAGACCAGACTTAGACTATTAAGCTTTCAATACAAGTACTCCTCTAAGGCCTGATCTCATTTTGTTACAACTCAGTCTACTCTAACAATTCATTATTCAACATTTTGTTTTTCTGATGAACTAAAGAAGCTCTCGCAAGAAATTTCATTTGCATCATCACTGTAAACTCTGTGTTTAATTTTGAATTAATGGAACTCTCTCAGAGTCTGAGTCTGACTTCATCTGACCTCTCATTTTGAACATCCCAAGATTACCTCTGTTCTTAGTTGAATAATCACTCTGAGTTTATAGATGAATTTAATATTGTATTTTTTACTATATTAACTTCATGCGGGTGACTTATTCATTTTATGATTGTGAATGATGTCAATAAATGTTTTTACAATACCATCTCTAACTCAATTATATGGATACAGTCCCAAACAGTTTCTTCCAAAATCAGAACAACCCCGATTTTGAACAACAACGCATCCAGAGAATAAATATTCAACTGACATAATGAACGGAACATAGTAAAGAGAAGAATGAAAATCTTCATCTTCGGCGTTCATATTCCTGGAACTACGCAGATTTGGGAGCAAAATATGAAAACGTATCCAGCAATCCCAATAATGCAACCCTACCGTCTATAGAAAACTTCGGAGGGAGTACAGAACGCCAAATTCCTCTGGGACGCGGCCGCGTCGGGCGTAAAGAATTATTTTTCGCCGTCTCACCCTCACCCCACATTTTTTAATCACGCCAAATCAAAAACCTTATTTTATTATTGTTTTTACGGCCCCCGAAATTACCTCTCTGTGTACCGCGCGGGACTGAGGGTGAAATAAATAACGACTAAGGGTGGTTTTTCTAGAGGTGCACTCCATACTTCATTGTGATCGCGAAGGGGTTTTGGGGTGACGTTTTGACTCTGCTAAAATAGACGGTTTTTTATTACATGAAATTATATTCTATGTAATTCAGAAGTTCTGTGGAGTAAATATTCCGATTGAGCCTTATGTCAAATTCGAATGTTGCCATCTACTGCAAATGGAGAAAGAAATCATGAAATCAGCAGAGAAGGTAAAACGAAAAACGAGAAATGAATCGAATCAGAGTTCTATAGGATTATGTTGGTTATTTTCCATCACCGATACAGGTTATTAATACTATAATAAAAATAATAAACTTTTTATTCAATGAATTTTAATACATGATATAAAGTGTCGAGGTAGGTACATTTTCTGTTAAATTCAACCGTGTAAGAAAAACTGCGTTGCGTTAACAAAATTTCACAGCTGAGAAAAATTAAGTACACAATGAAACAGCTTCACATATCCTATTTGTAACTGAAACATGGAAGTTTATATTTGAGATTCGAGGTGTTCAACATCGGGGTTGTTCTGATTTTGTAAAATACTGTTTAGGACTGTATCCTGATAATTGAGTTGGAGATGGTAGTGTAAAAACATTTATTGATATCATTCGCAATTATAAAATGAATAAGTCACTCGCCATGAAGTAAATACAGTAAAAATACAAATATTGAAATCATCTATAAACTCAGAGTGACATTATTCCACTAAAAACCTCTGTAATCTGGAGAAGTTCCAAATGAGATCAGATGGAATCAGACTTAGACTTCGAGATAGTTCCATTAATTCAAAATTAAACTCAACGTTTACAGTGATAGAGCAATCCAAAGCCTCGTTATTCCATCAGAAGAACAGAAGGTTGAATAATGAATTACATATTAGAGTAGGCTAAGTTGCAATAAAAGTGAGATCAGGTCTTAGAAGACATACGTGTATTGAAAACTTAGTAGTCTAAGTCTGTTCTTCATTGAAATTATTACATTACAAATGTGAGAATATCATGATTGGGAAATCAATATTTATAATCTATAACGTTGGTCTATAAGAGAAGGCTAATTAATTAATTGAGAAGACATTTACAGTTGAGATCTTACTTGCTAAGTGGTTCAGATGAATGAAATTGAGAATTTCATGTTTATAATGAGTAGATCATACCAATCGAATGGTTTTACCAATATGAGAAGAGACCGCTCAAGGTGACGCAGGGACTGAGGCTGTCAATCAGGTTCAATGTCTAAATTACTTGATCGTGTACATATTTCAGAGAAGTTCTCTTGGTTTTAGTGAGAGAGAAGGCTGATTCCATGATTCGCCTTTGCGTTTGAGGATTTTCATTCATCTTATGATGATTAGTTACTACACGAAATGAACTAGATGAGCAGTTATTAAGTGAAGCGACTTTTTGAAAATTCTAATTTACAAGATTAGTACAAGAGGAGGTCTATTCACAGGCAGAGCTGGATTACAAAAGAGAACGATTAATTGATTTAATTAATGAACATGAGTTAATCTGTCAGCTGATTAGTGTATAGAGGTCAAGCAGCTGACCATAGAGCTGTACTTGATGGAGCGGACCTGGCGCTGCGTCGTCACCATAGGCGTAGCTGCGGATGAGGTCTGAGAGGTGCAATGCTCAATTTTCAATACGAGAAGTAATTCTGGTTTAATTATTCTTTAGATCAACAAAGGCAAGAACTGTAGATCGAGGTAAGTTTGATATAATTTCTTCAACCTCATGATAAAAGATCTCTGAGTCTGGAATTGAAAATGGTATTCATTTCAATGATTACTATTCTGAATTCATCTATGTTTCAAAAATGTTTTCGGTGTTGGCCTCCGTAAAGGCAAAGAATTTTTTTTTGTTTACCGTTTTATTCTTTTTCTTAATAACCAGTGTTTGGTGTATCTCCTGAACATGTTTAATTCAGGAATTTAATTTCAGATGAAAGTCTATTGTATGTTCAAGGGGCAGGATATGTAAAACATCATTGTGCTAGTGTTTTATTTACCTGAGCACTACTAGGTAACCATCTCTCGATCTGTTCTTATAATCGTGTTTCAAAAAAGTTTTTGATCTAGTTTTCTTCTGCTCCACCAGTATTGTATGTATGACAATGAATCTGTCGAATGTCTAATACTGTGGATTTTGCATACAGAGAATCAGATGAGTAAGTCCTCTCTCTACTCAGTATAATCTTTAAGATCCATTTTTGAACTGTCTCTAAATTTTAGTCGATTGCTGTAGGTTCCTCCCCAAGACATAACACCATATCGAAATTGGGATTCTACAAGTGCATAGTATACCGTAATCAATTGTCTCTATTCAGAAATTGTTTGAGTTGTTTGAATCTGGATAATAAACTTCTTAGTTTCTGTACTAGACTTTTACTGCAGTCTTAGTTTCGAGTCAATCAACACTCCATGGTATTTGATCTCTGTTACATATTTTATTTGTATTTGCTCATAATACTGATATATTCAAAATTTGTAAAGATTTGAGAAGAGTCTCAATTCAATTGAATGAGGTCTTTATCAGTCTGAAGAATTGATGTTACAGAAATGATCTGAGTTTGAATGCAAGTAAAACAGAGTGTGTTATATTTCACTAACTATGAATTACCATGTGAAATAATGCTGGATGGTGTCTGTGCTTCAAGGGACAATTCTATAACATTTCTTTGGGTTCATGTGAACTGCATATTGAGTCTCTGAAAAATGGATGTAACTCAGCTATCTATTCCATTGATTTACTAAAAAAGTCAGTTGATATATATATATATATATATATTCTTTTGAATAAGAGAGCTAAAATAATACAATAAATGTTGAAACAAAAAGATCCTAAGCTGAGGTAAAAAAAGGAACGGGGTACCACAACATTCTTCGTATGATACTATAGTATCATACGATACTTTCATCACCAGTATCATACGATACTATAGAGCCAGGGGAAAAAACCTCAGCCGAAAAAACCTGTCTCCCCGTTAAAAAAATAAAATAAAATTGTTGTATCTGAATATTCTATATAGAAGGACATCACGATCAGCGGGACGGCTCTTCGGAGGAAGGAATTCCAAACACAAACTCCAACCTGAAAATAAAAAAAGCCAGAACAGCAAGAGAATTCAATTTATACTTCATCAAATTGATCTGAAATTTTCAACCCATTGCAAAAATGAGTTTGATATATTGTGTATGGCTCTAATGCCATCTTGGAATTTATAAATCGAACAATTATTAATTAGGTGTTCAACTGTTGATATGTCTACTTTGAGGACAATTATATTTAGCAAATATTCAATCAGTATTGAGTTATGGTATTGTCTGCTGGGGAATCAGTTTATTTTCTGATTCGTTATTCGTTAAACAAAACATTGCAATAAGAACTATGCTAGGTATGAAGTACAGACAAACTTGTAGAGGAGCTTTCTTGAGGAATAATATTCTTACCTTTGCAGGTCTTCACATTTATAATAGCATTAAATGTCTCATACAGCATCGAGAACTATTCGAAGAATTTAGAGGTGAGAATGCTAGTACCAGACAGATTATAAAATATTTATATCCAATTCATAGTCTAGCATAGTCTTCTCCTGTAACATTTCATAATATTGTTGACAAAATTTTTTTGAAGAAGTTGTTTCATATAATATGATGAATTTTTCAAATTAGTGTAGGGTGAATAAACACATAATGTCCTTTGACATTATGTCTTGTATTTGTGAATACTAGGAGATGAATAAATTCTATCTATCTATCTATCTATCGGAGTGCTCTGTCCGGTTATAATCACATCAGGTACTTCATTGAGGTTCATTTCTAAAAATGCCATATATTTTATCTTCTTCATGTTCATTGTTAGTAGTCGAGAATCAAACCATTTTTTTGATCCTGTTAATATCTGTCTTTGCTTTCTCGATTAGTGAGCCCCAGGTATCTGCAGAGTAAAAGAAGGCAGTGTCATCTGTGAAGCTGACTATCATACCAGTAGGTACTGTCCTGATAAAATGAGTTATTCAAGTATATGGTGAATAGAATTGGTTCTGATATAGTTCCTTGCGGGACTCCAAACTTTACATTCTTCAACTGACTTTTCACATTCTCTACAACTACACGTTGTCTGTCCGTATTGTAGCTTTTGAAAACTTTCAGTACGTTACCTCTTATTTTAGTCTTCTCCATTGATTCCATCAAATATGGATGACTCACTGAATCGAATGCTTTTGCGAGATCAACAAACTATCCGCACTTTGAAGATAAGAACGAGCGGAGTTGGTAATTGTGTCAAAAACATTGACAAGTTCATTGAGATTCATTTTGTGCTAAACCACCCCCTCTTTTCGATTTTACTGATCAGTTTTCTATTTGATGATCCTACAAATTATGCTCTCTTTCATAATCTGGAGACTTTAGAGTCTTTGAGATTATGTAAGCCGAAAAATGATTCATATATATTTCTAGTAATTTCAATTAACAAGATCATAACAATGACATTAAGAGAGAATCTTAGATCAAGAATACTCTGAGGATGTAACGGCACATGTCGGCGAAAGGTTAGTTGAAATAGTTCCTAATATACCATGGTCCGTAAGTCCGAAAGAGTGTTAAATGTCATATCCGGTCATGCCTTAAACTATTCATTAACATGAACTTAACATAACATAAGATTATAACAAATTATGACTACTCGCAACTTTTTTCCATTCGAATTGATATGAAATTGACAATTCTAATGTTCACGACCCGCAAACATAAATTCTTGTTTCGTTGTCTTCTAGTCACCAATTTGATATGAAGAATCACCAGCCAAGAAGAGTTAACTGTCAGCATTTCTTAAACCTCAGTTTTTCAAGATATACTTTCCGCTATACAAGGTGTTTCTTGATAATGATATTTATTATTCTCTGAGTGATTTGAGGTAATACTGGCTCATATCTAGTAATTTTTTATTTCCGAGGTACTACCGAGCTTGAAATATTCACGAATTATAAGGAACAAATTGCTAGATACTTCGGAAGCGGCTGGAGATATTTGAACAATAATCATTAGAAAGGATACTTCAATATCTTCTCTTGAGCCAATAGAATGGCATTCGTATGGGTATTGGAATGAATATTTGAAGAAGCTGGAAAGTGTAAGATAGGCCCTTGTACCACGAGACAAATTCTTTTCAAGCACCTATATTTCAATAAAAATTAATGAATTATCTTTGGATCGGGATTTGAATCAATAAATACTTAATAACCTTACACTTTCAGATGAAATGAAATTTCTTACTCAATCAAATTTTTCAGTTTATTCCAAAAGAGTAAAAAGTTTCTTCTATTTCAGTATCGTAAAGAGTTCATTACAGTACTGAAAGTAGTGCTGTATTGAACTCATGACAACATTGTTTTCAGTTATATTCTTTGTTTTGTGGTTGTCAATACTGACCTCCGATCCCATCAATTTTCAAATCAGATCAATTCAAATTCCGTAATTAGTCAAATTTTGAAGGTCACACCTGCTGCCTAGATACAATACAAAAGTCACTATGATGAATAATCTGAGTTTTTACTTGAATTTCGAGAGTATTTCAAAAAAATTGACTGGAATAGAGAGAATATCGTCGAATACTCGTAGCAGAAGGCAATTCCAACACTCATGCGTTCGAAAATTCTTTCCTTCGTCGATCGGTTTCGAATTGCGCATTCATGATGGAAAAGGAGCCCATTCTGAAACTTGTTTTAGAATCTACTATTGAACCAAGGTGCAAAAAAGAGTATATAATTTCTTAGGACTTTAATTCAAGAAGTCATTTCTGATGTTAAAATAGAAAATCATCACCAGAATAATCGATGAGCATTGTACCATGTCACTTTGTTTTCACTTCCCAGCATCTGAAAAGAGAATACCCGTAAAAAATCACTGTGAAAAATTGTAGACATCACCATTTAAATGATTGGCCTGTATAATGAAACTGTGCGGAGTTACAATAATTTATGTGTCCTGAAGTACAAATTCTTGCCTTGATGACCTTAAATTTGTGGGAATCTCAAAAAAACGAAGATTTTTTGATTTCTGTTAAAATTCGGTATCATGAATGCTTATAGTATACTAACTTATATCAATCACTTATCTTTAGTTGATATTCGGTAAGTATATGCAATAAAGTCTATGAAGCCATACAGGAACAGTATGGCAATATGAACAATTCTGAATGTTTTCAATATTATTATTCATATTATAATTAGTATTCTTATCAAACGGTTTTTTCGATGTTCCTGTTAGAAATCTTTCATAACTTTGTTTTCAATTGAAATGAAATATTTCAGAAAATAAATCAAAGTGTAAAAGAAGTCTATATTGTTGGGAAGATCCTTGTACCCCAGGACAATCAAGGAACAACCAAACTGTTGCAGGCCGAAAGTAATTGTAGTATCTCTTTTCTTATAACATGAAAAAGGACATCAAAAATGGACAAGTTGTACATTTTGAACGTATAAGTTTGGGACGATCTTTTTGTAAGTACGAGCTATTTTTTATTAACCTGTTGTACACAACGGATACTAAATCACCCTACAAGAAGTTTCACGATATTCCATATCATGGTTGTCCTGAAGTACAAGGCGTCCTGTGTTACAAGAATTTCCACTACGCCAGTGAATATTGTCAGAATTAATTTCAATTTTCGAATTATTTCATTTGAATCAAGAACGGAGTATTTAAGTTTGCGGACAGTCACATCGAATAATTTGTACAAAAATCAATGTTGAATATGAATTATATTGAAAAAATTTCCTCCTATTGAAATTAATAATGACAATGGTAGCAGTGATATTTATTGGGTATCAAAAATACAATTACAGGTTAAATCAAAATTTAGGAACTCTTCACAGAAGTAAAAGAAATTCTCTATCGAAAACAATTCGAGCTTCCTCAGCAGCCGAAAGGCAAATTGAGTCTTCCAATCCATCCTAATTTGAGGAGCCCTCATCCGCAAAAGGGCTTATTTTTTTTATTTATTTATAAAATTCGCTTCAACCACAAGGGTTATTAGCGATGAAAGAATAATGATACATAATATATTAACACTATAAATTAAATCATTTTTGTCAAATGTACGCTGTTGAGAATGTTCATAATATTTTTAACTTCACACTTTTCCATCAAAATGTCTTTCAAAGTCCCCGTTATGAGATGTCTTGTTCTTTCCTCTTGGTATGTTGGACATTCACACAGGATATGTTTGACACTTTGTATAACGTTACAGTCTTCACAGGAAGTTTCTTGGGTCCGAGTGATCTGGTGTCCGTGTGTAGACAAGTCATTATGATACAGCACAAACAAGATTGGGCTCAAAATAGATCCCTGAGGAACACCAGCTTCACCACTCGTGCATCCGACAAACCTCTCATACACTCCACATACTGTAGCCTGTCAGAGAGGTAGGACAAGCACGCATCCCACTAATCTGCAACTTGTCAAATAAAAGATCTCTCATCACGCAATCGAAAGCCTTGCTCAGGTCGCAGGCCTACTTATGGTTGTCTTGGGCTTCTGCAGCTCTATTAATGAGGTGAATACGCGCTGTCACAGTTGATCTAAGCCATGTTGACTGTCATGAAGGATATCATTCTAATCCAAAAACTCAATCATTCTTCCTTGAAGTACCTCTTCAAGAATCTTCGATATTGCTGGTAGCATTGAAATTGGTCTCAAGTTCATAGCATCAAGTTCAAATTCCCTCTTCCAAACATTAAGCTATGAACTTGCAAAGGTGTAATAAGCTGGTGTTCATTCCATATATATATCAGACGTTTTCTTACTTCTCATATTTTTGATTATGGATGCAACCCATCCATTGTAGTTGGTTAGTTGAACATGGAAAAAGAGTTAGTGGATGTTTTTACTTTAATTTTAATCTATTGACATCCCCACAGGAAGGCTTCAACTGTCCAATTGAATCGTCAGATAAAATGGAAATGCAATCATTTGATGCTGAAGTATTACACTCAGCCCTCCCATGCAACTTATTCTACAAACAACCCAACCAAATAATAGTTCAGAAACTTGACACAGAATCAACTTCGTTCTCAAATTTGTCATAGTATTCTGCTCCTGTATGGCTTCATCGATTTTATTGCATTCTCTCGAGTTTTCTTGATGAAACTACAATGGGACGGTTTCTATTATAATTTCGATGTTTGGTGTTGATAAACACTTAAATAACTTGTGCTGGGGTGACTTTGCTTCTTAGTAAAACTCGGCGTGGAAAACAACATAAACTGATGATGTTTGTGAAAATTAATGACTTCTTCAGTTGTAATTGATGAAAACATCATCTCATCTTGGTCAGGGGATTAAACTCAACTTCAAACATCGTTAAAGTCATGAAGAAACCCCTGAAAATGAACACAGGCTGAAATAGAAATATTTTGTGTGGGCGGGGGTAAGACTTAGGAAATTCGTATGTAGGTTCCGACAAATTTTTGAACTCAGTGATTTTTAAATAGATTTTTTATTCATTCTGGGCGATGGGGCCGTCCCAGCCTCCTTCCTCAGCGCCTATGAAAATAAAGCTCACTTTATTATTATTAGATTGACAGCTGAAATTGCAAATTGGCGAATGCGCCGAGTATTTTACTCCACTCAGTTTTTCTCGATTTCTCGTCCAATAATATTGCTTCTGAAATTCTACGTGCATAATCGATCAATTCACTAATTCTTTCATATTTCCTTGGTTCAAAAACTGGAGTTCGGTCTGTTGGGCACCGCAATGAATCAAACTACACTGCGCAAAAAAATTAACGCACATTCTGAAAATCAGAATTTTAATGAAAGTTAACTCTACATTGACTTTATAACTTATTTTTTATGTTTATAAGAAAAAAAAAATCTTTGCCTTTATAGAGGCCACATCGAGAACATTTTTGAAACAAAGATGAATTCAAAATAGTTATCATCGAAATGAATACCATTTTCAATTCCCAGGCTCAGAGATCTTTTATCATGAGTTTGGAGAAATGATATTAGATTTTGTCACTCAGATGAGAGATATACCGGTTTCGGCCTTGTTGAGCCTCATCAGTATCCCGTAGTTTTGATGTTCTTTTGGGAAGGTTTCGAAAGAAACAAGACACATTATATGAAAGAAAAACTCAGGATTTCACCGAATCTTATGTGAAAAAGAGAAATGAACAATTTTCAAAATACTGAAATGCTGATAAGTGATTCAATACTTGGTACTTCCACCCCTTGCGTTAACTATAGCTCGGCAACGACGGTTCATACTCAAATTGAGTGATCTTAAAATGTTCTGATCTAATCCTTCCCAGATTTCTCCGAGTTTGATTCATTAAGAGTAGCTCGATGATTTTCTGAACTTCTCAGCCTTCTATTGAGGTTGTCCCAAACCTTCTCAATCGGATTGAGATCTGGACTTCTTGCTGGCCATTCCATTCGAGAGACTTCAACCTCTTCAAGGTACTCCTGAACGATGCGTGCACGATGGAGTCTGGCATTATCGTCCATAAAAATGAAATTTTCACTAATGTATGAGGCATGTATGAGGAACATGCAGTTGTTACCCGTGGTCTACCCTGTCCTGGTCTTCGGACATTCATACCTGTCTCCCTGAATCGCTGCATTATTCTAGACACACTTGTATGGGAAACTCCAAACCTTTCTGCAATTCTTGTGTATGTTCACCCTTACTCTCGCAAAACTACCCCTTGGGCACATTCCTCTTGGGTCAAATTGCGTGTTTCGCGTTGCATAGCGATCGAGTGTATAAAATCAAACGAAAGAATAACTATTGATCACAAGAATTGATCGAGAACAACTGATTTTAGAATGGAGCCAATACATTCAAAATCTGATAATATCATCGTTTTTTATTCTTGCTGGGAAAAAAACATCTGTATTGAAGAAAAACGTTGAAAGTGGATAACATATGCATCCATAATTCTGATAAAAATAATTATTATTGAGAACGCCTTCGGTTGTAAAATAAATTTGAGATTTCCATAATGTGCGTTAATTTTCTTGCGCAGGGTATAAGATGAAATCTCGTCGGCTTGAAAAAAATATTGTTTGCCTATTGCTTTGAATCTTGCTGTTATGGTCATATTGCTATCTTCTTATCGTGGCTTTGATTTAACATATTTTGTACAAAGGGTTATAGCAATGTTAGCTATGAATTTCGTTGTAACAATATTGGTATCAGGGTCTTCAAGAATCATCGATTCAAGGTCTGTCAAACTGTGTTTTATGCGACGATAGCAATATCTTTGACTCAGCAATATTGTTCTGAGCAAACAGAATCGCACTGAATATTGATGAAAGCGTCTTCTCTTCTTGGACAGGAGATTAAGTTAGACGTTTCATCATTAAAATCATGAAAAAAAACCCTGAATGTGAAGCTATGTATATTTTTCGATCGACATCCCAAGTTGCAAATTGGCGAATGCGCCGAGTCTCCTTCACCACTCCGTTTTTCTCAATTTCTCGTCCAATAATATCTCCTCCGAATTCCCACGTGCATAATCGATTAATTCGCCAAGTTCATCATATTTCCTCCGTTCAAAAACCGGAGTGCGGTCGGTCGAGCACCGCGATTAAACAAAATATAAGATGAAATCTCCAAAGGATTTCCCGGAGGATCGCGCAGAGGCTCGGTGGGTATGTCCGAGACGGAGGCGAATAGCGGCCGCCAGAGGTGTGACGCCGTCGGCGCGTAGGAGCCCGCTGGGCGTCGCGCCTCCCAGCGCCACGCCCGACTCCTTCGGAAGCCGTTGGCTCCTGGTATCTGGAATCCCTGAAGATTGTGTTATTCCTAAAATTGATAAGCAAAAAGACGTTCCTTTTGGTTCAGGTAGAGATGAAAGTCTCCGAGAATTTTCTTTCAAGTTGAAATGGGACATGAGATGCATTTGGGAGTGTGACAAGAATGCTCACTTTTTTCCTAGAACTTCTGAAGGAATTTCCTCGAAGATTTCATCACTCTGAGTGGATTTTCTGGTACAGAGAATTTTTCATATCATCTTGAATATTTCAATGACGACATCATTTCTATTTCTCCTGGCGAGGAAATTCTTCGACAAGAATCTTTCATTGATGTTGCAATAGAGTAAGTTGTTGGAATATTTGAAAGTGAAAAACACTATAACGTTGTATTTTGAAATATTTTAAATTAATAAGAATTCTTCTCTGAGAAGTTCTGAATGAATTTTCTCGAGGATTTCATCACTCTAAGTGGATTTTCTGTTACAGAGAATTTTTCATATCATTTTGCTAGGGAATTTTTCGACAAAAATCTTTCACTGGTGTTCAAATTGAGTGAACTCTCTCCCAATTTAATATGAAAAACATTTTTTTTATTCTAAATTAATTAGATCGACAAAAAAGGGTCGTTTCAACTCTGAACAACAAATATGTAATTCAGAACCGTCATATATTTCATTAATGGAAGGCAGATAGTATAAAAAACGATGATGTACCGGAAAAAATTTCATAATATTATTTGTGTCGGAATTTGCACTTTTTGAGGAAGGTTTTGTAGATAATCCATGCCGTGTGCCTTGAATTTGAAAATTGAAGAAACCGTCTTATTTTGGATGTCAAAATTCAATAATTTTCGGTGAAGAATGTTTACATTTTTTACTTTTCAGATTGTTCGAAATTCGACCATTTTTTCAAATAATTCATATTCATATTCCTTGAATAATACTCATTAGAAAATTCCTATAAATTCAAACATTAAATTCTCGTGGAATCGAACGGAAATCGCTGACTCTAAAGCAGTAAGTGGGTTACCTGTAACGAATGTTGGAATATTGTTTGATTTAGACTAGTATATAAGCTTAGATTGTAATGAATAAAATTATCATTCGCCAAACGTCTGATCATTACACCTTACGGCAAACTGTGGAGTAATGACTTCCCTTGAACTTCTGAGTCTGGTTGTTCACTTTGCCCTTTTATCTTCAAGTGTTGTTTCAAACACAAAGAAACAACACAGATTCTCCCGAGAAAATAAAAATACTGAACAAAAAATATTTTGGGATACATCAAATAGCACCCGAAATATTGAGTTATAAACAAAAGAACTCGGCTTAGTTTCCCAAGCTGGCGATGTATTCATGTGACGTCACACGTAGGTCGCGTACGTAAGGTTTACAAAAGATAACTGTCCGAAATATCTAATCTAAGAAAGAGAAAGTTCAAAAAAGTAAAATGAAAAGAAAATAGGAAAAAAAAAATCGATGAAGTCCATGATGAGGTTAAATCCATTCGGAGCAAAACCACGGTTCATTGTGGTGAAGATAATTTTGACGTAAGAATTATAATTATCTACAATGAATGTAAATTCGATAATGATAATAGTAAAATACCATTCTGTAAACTACAGGTATAAACAGTAATCGCGGAAGAGTGAGCTTGTGAGTGATTTTTTAATAGCGATTATTCAAACTCAATATGAAGTTCCATGAATAAAATAGACATTGTTACCTACACATAAATTTGTGGGTAGACTGTTTTCAAAGGAAGCTAAAACTGATTGAATATCAGGATCGGTGATACTAAATTAGGTGTAAGTACTGTTATAGTTATAAGAACCTTGTGAGGGGATTAAATTTTTTTCAACCTTAAGTATTATACCTTAGAAGGCACATGCTGAACCGTAATATGAGGAAGATGCTTTGCGAGACGCTGATGCTTTAAATTTTTTAGTGTGACTTTATTTATAGAATCTGTTCACTCCAAAGCGAGTACCACCATATCCAGAAAGTCCAGAATACATTTTTGAAACATAGATGAATTATAATTAGTAATCATCGAAATGAATACCATTTTCAATTCCTAGGCTCACACTTCATTTATCATAAAGTTGGAGAAGTTTTATCATATTTTGTCATTGAAAGGAGAAATATACCGGTTCAGGCCTTATTCAGCATCATCAGTATCCCATACCGCTCAGGGATAATGCCTGTTATTGGTTGGTTTGTAATTTGATTATGTATCTAATGCTATGTTCGAAGTTGATGGTTTAATATTCTACGACTACCCGAATTGTTGGAAACTTCATATAGCTAAATTTACTCACAAATCTCTACACCGCGTACTGTCAGTTCGTTGGATTGCATTGATGTCCAGACGGAGGAGATTTTGAGGATCATATCTCGGTTAGACATGTCTACTGCACCTGGTTTGGATAATATATCAGCACGTATACTGAAGAGGTGCTCCACAAATCTAACAATTCCTATAACCATGATCATCAGGTTATCTTTCCAAACATGTAAGCTACCATTTGCTTGGAAGAAATCTAGGATTACTCCAGTTTTCAAGAAAGGGGACAAACTGTGTCCCCACAATTACCGTCCTATCAGTCTACTTCCCTTAATTTCAAAGATCGCTGAGAAGGTTGTGTGTGATAGATTGCTACAGTTTCTGATCGCTAATGATATTATTATTCCTGATCAACAGCACGGTTTTCTACCGGGACGGTCAGTTATCACTTGTCTTCTGGAATGTCTCCAGCATTGGACCAAGTCCATCGACGGTGGAATACCTGTGGACGTCATCTATCTGGATCTCTCTCGAGCCTTCGATCGTGTTCCTTTTCGGCGTTTACTTTTCAAGCTAGAACATCTAGGTGTAAGGGGGAGCGTTCTGCGATGGGTGCGTTCGTTTGTAGTTGGGAGATATTTTTCGGTTAGGGTTGGTGACACATTTTCTGACTTCAAACCTGTTGTCAGTGGGGTACCGCAGGGTTCAGTTTTGGGTCCCATTCTATTTTTGGCCTATATATCTGACCTGCCGCGATTGTTCTTATCCTTCTGCTCCCAATATGCTGATGACATCAAGCTCTTTTATGATGCTCGCTCCCCTCAGGTTCTCCAGAATGACTTGATCCAAGTTAGTCAATGGTGCCAAAGGTGGCTCCTTCCTTTGAATGTGGACAAGTGTAGGGTTGTTCACCTTGGGAGACTGAATCCACGGAATCAGTATCTGATTGATGGCAAATGTCTGGAGTCCGCTGCGCAACATATCGATCTCGGGCTGTTGATCACTGAGGATCTATCCTGGTCAGCTCATGTTAGCAGTATATCTTCTAAGTGCAACAAAATATTGTACTTAATAAGAAAAGCCTTTCCTAGATGCTCAGTCGATACATGCAGGCAGCTTTACACCACCTACGTTCGACCAATACTGGAATACGCGGGTCCTGCATGGTTCCCCAATCTGATATTTGACCAGCAGCGCCTGGAGAGGGTGCAGCGGGCTGCGACGAGGATCCCTTTTGGAAGAATTCGCCCTTCTTATGCAGATAGACTTGAAATTTTTAATTTGGACTTGTTTAGTGATCGTAGGATGCGTGGTGATCTTATAGTGACCTATCGGATTCTGCATGGTTTTATAGGTGGCAATCTAGACAATATATTTGCACTGAATAAAAATCACCTTCGTGGCCATCAATTCAAACTCTACCATGAAGTATTCCGAACTCGTGCGAGACAGTTTTTTCTGCCGAATCGCGTGTTTGCGAAGTGGAACTCACTACCTGTCAGTGTTGTGTGCGCTGAGAGTGTAAACTCTTTCAAAAACCAATTGGACAAATTGTAGTTTTATGTGTTTATTATGCTGAATTTTTGTTTTTTTTTCTGTTATTTCATCCTCCGAAGTGCTATTTCTTTTCTCTTTTAATGAGATTTATAGGCTCCGGCCTCTTCTCTGTTTCATTTGCAATAATAATAATAATAATAATAATAAATTCCTGAATTCTGCAGATTATCCAAAATTTGCTGCGATAATTTTGTTTCAATATATTCTGAAAGCTTTCAAGGTTTGAAGGGCAATTTCTTGTTCCATGAACTGCAGAAATTGTGTCTACGCCGCTGAATCTCTTCAAAATATGCTTTCAAGTGAGTTCCAAAGATAATTGGCTCTATTGAAAATGAATTATTTCAAATAATATATATCATGTTCATGTGAATTATTTTGGCAGTGAAAAAAATCTTCCAATACCGTAAAAAAAGTGAACCTTAACGCATTAATAGGAATGCAGAAATATTAGGTTTTTTTGACAGTTGTACAAAACACAATTAAAATATCAAATGTTTGGTTTTATTTTTCATTGAGATATTGATGTAACATGAAGATTAGACTAGTCTCTGATGTCTATTTTCCTAAATATTCATTGCATAGGAAATATATTTGAATGTATATAATACAGTGTCAAGCTCCCTATTTCAACTGCAAAAAGAGTAGAAAACAATAACGCCATTACATGCACGATATTTTGATATTATCCTTTTTTCTTGCAGGAGACCAAAATTGTTTTTCCTTGATTTCCCCTGTGTGAAAACTTTTTACATCATCCATACACCGACTATCAATTATGCATTCTCACGCATTATCTTCGAATAAGGTCTAACTTCCACCGTTCTCAAAACCGAAAAGCTGATGATCTGAACATGGGAAAACAAACAGTCCTTGAATAATTAACCTTGCTCGGGTCCATATAGGATTGGCCTGCTCTCTTCCACCGAATAGCGCCAGGCTAAAAGACTGGTTATAAACTCCACCAGAGGTGATGGTAAGTGGTTAACCCCAAGACTGCACTCTATCACTCTATCCTTCGGGACCTTTACAATGAAGAGTCCGTATACCGAAGATCAACAGGGTAGGACTTACTGCTGCGGAGAAGAAATTTCATGATCACATACGAAAATAGCAAATTGGCATTTCATTCATTCATTATTTTACCGGCGCCTACGCCATTTGGTGCTAACTACTAAATAGGTTGAGGAGATCTTTGTAACTCAGTACGAGCCTGAAATTACTTAGAGGGCACTTTAGTATCGCTCTTCGTATAATATAAAAAAGCCTTGCTTTAAGATGCCAATTTTGATTTCTATCCGTGATTATGAGTAATGCAAAAATTATAATTATAATTCTGGTGATGATTTTTCATTTTCAGTTCCTAAATAAAATGACCTTTTGAATTAGAACAATATTACTCTCCTGAGGTATATCTTTGTTTGTACCTTGCGAAATAGTTACTTTTTACTTTTCTGAAATGAACATGAAATATTTTCAAAAATGGAGGTATTCCATTTCATTTATGCAGGGTGTTTCAAAAAAAGGTGACCCCCTCCCAAGGATAGATAGAAAAGTGAAAAATAATAGGGGTTTGTTTCGTAAAAATTTTTGTAACGCCATCTGTATTGAAGATACAGGGCGTTGAAAAGGAAAGAAATATACACATTTCTTAAGATTGTAATGAAATTTAATACAAATATGTTTTGGAAGCCGACTTATCTAATGAATGTATTTTGATGTATGACTCTCATAGCTGGCGTTTGTTACACGGTTCGTACGAAGTTGTTTTGAACATAACTTTTTTGAAATTAGATTTATTGAGCTAAATAAATAAGGTACTATTTATTAAAATGTGCACTGTTTTCGGAATATTTCGATCTGAAAATTATGAAGTAATAATCGATGCTGGTATGAAGTAATGATGAATGTATTAATTGACCAAAAAATCACAAGAGAATTTGAAAAAAAAAACTGAAAACATTAAAAAAAATTCAATTAAAGTAGGTGTTCAAAATTTTCTCCGTTTTCACAAATACACAAATCTATCTTTTTTTCTAAAAAATCCATTAATCTTCTTAACGCTTGGGAGTCAGCTATGAGGTCATTGAAGTGACGTTGAATTCTGTTTCAATTCTTGACGTGAATTCACCCCTGTTGCATGAATTTTTTCCTCAAGTTACCACCAAACTGTGTAATTCAAGGGATTCAAATCGCATGACTCAGGATGCTAATGAATCGGAGCATCTACACTTCTACCAATCCATCAGAAAATTACAACACCTTCTATCCATGTGGCGTGGAGCTTCATCGTGCTCAATAATTAAAAATGATAATAATTAATTACTTTATCAATACTTCATACCAGCATCGGATATTGCTTCATAATTTTCAAATCAAAATATTCCGAAAACGTTGCACAGTATGGAGTTTCGACAAGAGTAGCTTGGTGTAAAATTGAATGATATTCAAAATAGCTCAGAATTTAGCTCAATAAATCTAATATCAAAAAATGTATATGTTCAAAACAACTTGGTGGGAAACGTGTAACTAGCGCCCGCTATGAGAAACATATATCAAAACAAACTCATTAGATGTATCAGCTTCCAAAACATATCCGTATAAAATTTCATTACAATGTTGTAAGTAGTTTCGGAAAAATCGTAAAAAATATGCATATTTATTCTTTTTCAACGCCCTGTATCTTGAATACGGATGGCGATACGAAAAATTTTCACTGAACAAACTCCTGCTATTTTTCAGTTGCATATATATCCTAGAGGGGGGTCACCGTTTTTTGAATCACCCTGAATGTGAAAGGTTATCAAGTATTTTTTCTTAAGTTCTGAGCTTAAGAAAATTCATCAACACATACCTATATCTTGAAATATAGGCATTAAAAAAACCTCCCATATAAATAATTGTCACATTAGTATGATTATTAAGCATATGAAAAACCATGAACATTGATTCGTAATAAATCATTATGGAACTGATTGATTTTGAATGTGATGCAATTGATAGGTACTGTTTCATTTTCATAATATTCACTTTCGAATAACTAGTGGTATGTAATAGGTTAGGTAATGCCTATGTATTTCTTTTCTTCAATAAGTTGCAGCATGAAGAAAACGTTCACGTCTGTAGGTATCCTCAACAAAATGTCAAATTCAGTTAATTGTGGTCATTAATTATGTAACCATCAACCATCAAAGTTTTTAACAATTACAAATAATGTGTGACTAATAAGCAATGAATTGAGGTATAATAGTAGTTGAGAAGAGTTTAAGAAGCAATTTTAATGAAAAATAGGAAATCAACATGAGCTTAATACGCTCCTGTATCGTTAAGCCGTTTCCGGTCTCACAGAGGAAATTTCCCTCTTCAGAAATCTTTCCCGTTATTTCCGTGGCTTGTATGCATATAACTCATTAGATTTTTAATACTGATACGACTTTTGAAGGATAATAATGATAACGTCTTTATAAGGCAAAATCCAATTGATTGTATTTGAAACAAATTCTTGTCATTTTCAATGATAATACTTTGCAGAACAGTCGATCTGAAAATACCTAGTTGTTTCGATTGTTACTAAATTAACTCAAACAATAGCTCTATCTGTTCCGGTACACTAATAATGAGGCCCAGTATCAGTAGACATGAAATTCTCGGAAAAATCGAGGATTATTTTTTTTAGAATATAAAAACTGACGATTTCGAAACAATGCCTACTTCACTGTCAAATATTCTATGATCAAATGTGCAGGAGTAGGAAAATATGTTGGAGAATTTGTGAAATGGGGGAACTTCGAGAAATTTGTTCCTTCATAATTTAATTGCAAAATTATGACCCAGTAGGACATCGAAATTTTAGAAATCAAATATAATATAAATAAATATAAATCAAATATAATAATATTTAAGGCTTTCACGACCTTATATACTGATATTGAGAGAGTCTTCCTGGCTTATTGTTGAGAATTATATCATCTGCGGTGAAATAATCCAATAAGCTTTCACAATATAAAAAATAATCTGGAATCTACATCTAGAAGAAAATGTGAGAAATAGTTGCTATAGTACAGTAGTCAATTAGGAATCTGAAAATATGAAAAAGGTAGATGAATATGAATTTGAATGTAACCTGAATAGAATATGCAAATGTTTAAAAAAAAAATGAATTGAGATAGTAGATTCTTGCAAAGGGTGACATTGCTCGCGTGTTACTCTATTTTGGCTCTCATCAGAGCAGTTCTTGTCTCACCTGAATTGTGTGATGAGAATATACCTATAGATTCATAAAAAGTGTCAAAAAATATTTTGATTATTAGAAAGTATTCTTTTGGATAGAGGCTTTCATGTGTTGTTGTTGATTATAATAGTAGTTATCCTAATACTTCGAATAATCCTCTTCCACAAAGAACAATTCCAGCTTCTCTTCTTCTCAATTCATATAAACATTTAAAAGTATATTATACAGGGTGAGTCGGGAGGAACGGACCAAACTTCAGGTGTGTTTTCTGCAGGCCGAAATAGTTTCAAAAAACTCCTATGTTGTTATCCGATTTTCATTTGTTTTCAAACTATAGCGTCATTATAAAAAAACAACATTTTCTACATTGAAATGGTTTCATTTATAGCATTATTTTAATAAATGCTCAAAAATCCCGTCATTAACCTCCAAACACATTTGACTTCGTCTGCGATGGGCTCTTGTTGCTTTTCTGATTGATTCGTGTCTTTCTTTAATAAGCAATGCCGCATTTCTCATGCGTCGAATTAGGGCATCCCGAGTGTTAACTTTTACTTTGTATACCTCGTTCTTGAACCAGCCCCCTCCAGTGTTGTGAGGTCTCTAGATCTTGGAGGCCAACTAATAGGACCACCGCGACCAATCCATCGTCCGCGAAACTCTTGATCTAGATATTGTTTGACCTGACGAGCGAAATGCGTGGGAGCTCCATCGTGCTGATAATTCATTTGCATTCGGATGTTTAAAGGAACGTCCTCATTTCGCAAAAAAAAAGAGTCAGCACCTATAGCATTTGTGATAAGAAGCGATAACCTAAAGAAAATTATTTATCTGAAATATTCTAAATACCCTATAATTTGAAAACAAATGAGAATCGGATAACAACATATGAGTTTTTTGAAATTATTTCGACCTGCAGAATACACACCTGAAGTTTGGGCCGTTCCTCCCGACTCACCCTGTACTATATTTATATATTATTCCTGCCATTTCTGGTGAAATTTGTTTGTGAACTGATGTGGCCCTCGCTTTCTGCATGCTCATTTTCTTGAAGGCATCCCCCAAGTTAGTTTACTTTCATGTTTAATTTCAAACTTTTACGCTGTGTTCACATACCTTTATATTTCCTGCATTCTTCGAGCTGTATATACCTGTAACATCTCGAATGACAGGAATCAAGATTCATATTCTGTAAATAGTTGTTAAACGATAATTACAATATCCATAGCCAGAATCATCGAAGTGAAGTGAGCCACATCAAAGTTTGGAAGACATCAAGCCTCAGGTTCCTGCATTTTCTTGGAGATCTAGATTTTCACTAGCCCCTCTTTTAATTGAGAATTTATTAAGAGAATTGCAATTCTAACCCTACCCTATCCAGAGGTCGCAGGTTCGAGTCCTGCTCGAGAGGGTCCTTTCTACAGAATTCAATATTTCGTCTGCACGCCAACAATTCAACATTTTTCCTAAAAATTCGACATTTGACGACATCTATTATTCCTGTTGGCTGATGAGGGCACTTTCACAAGAAATGGATTCAAATTTTCATTATAAGCATGTTTTGAACTAGAGGAGTGTGAAATTCATTTATTTTCTTGGGTTTTCTGAGATCCTATCCTTAATATTATTCGGATCGTAATGGTTAAGCTCCAATGCAAGCGGTTTTCAGGAAAATCCATGTGATAACTGAATGAAGTTGCGATTGATTAGTTGCAAGTGAGCTTATGAAACATTTTCGAATTGCTTTCTTGGCGATTGCGATTATTTAGTCCCGCGACAAGAAATCGCATGCTTGCGCCTAGGCTAACAAAGAGATAATTCGATTCAGGGTGGTATTAAGATATTAGGGCCCATGATTTTTTTCACTTTCAATATTGAATATTTTATATGGGTGATTCTTCCGAAATGATCTCTTCCGAGTTCTACCGCCTGTGAGAGAAACCCAGGGCCGCCGCTAGACATTTTGCCGCCCCGGCAAAAAAAAATTTCGCCGCCCCGTGAAAATTATATTTTGCCACCTTGCTGTGATGTATTGAGTTTGGGACCATAACACACTCTTTCAAAATTTGATCAAGGGGGAAAAATTCAGAAACGAAGGATAGATATACAGGGTGACACAGACTCATGGTACACCCCCATTTTCTCCCTTGTTTCTGTAGCTATATTTCTGATATTTGGAACATTGAATATATTCACTATAGGGCATATTTTGACATATTCAGAAAAAATCCAATTTCCGGTTTTTCCGGAAACTTTGGATTGAACCGAGAAGATACTTAAACTTGTCTAAACTCCATTATCGTGTTCGTATTGGTTATACAGAAAAATAGTTAATATGGATGGACACCCTACCGATGGTCCTTTCGAATGACGTCAGATCGAAAAATGAAATGGGCGTTCTGACGAATGAAATATCAACTACGAGGTATCATTAGATTGAGAAAATTATAGAGATTTCAAATATGTAATAATATACCGGGTGTCCCATTTGAAAATCGAAAGTTGATGTCATTTCCGGAAAAACCAGAAGTTGAATTTTTTTCTGAATATGTCAAAAAGTGCCCTATGGTGAGTATATTTAATGTTCTCAATTTCAAAAATGTAACTACAGAAACTACAGGAGAAAATGGGGGTGTACCATGAGTCTGTGTCACACTGTATAGGATGGTTTTTCTTTCTCAGTATGAATTGAAGATAACAACTATAATTCGATGTCTGTCTTTAAAAACAGGTTTAATATAACAAGATTAATCAAACATAACAATGAACTAAAATAAAACTCAACATATCATTTCAGGAACTACAAAAGGGTTAATAGAAAATATAACTGTAAATATGTATTATACAAAAAATATATTACATCCTACGTAAAGAAGAAAATCGAAATAAACTGACGTCTTTGAGCACAGCTCCCAAAAGTATTTTCCATATTTAATAAAATGACTCGTCGGTTTCCAAAACTCAGGGTGCCGTATGAACAGCTGATACATTATACGACAGTTTCTACGATACACGAAACCGGTAAATATAAATGCGTATGTAAATATTTTCAATCGGACGAAATGGTATCATAATAACAATAAAATAAATTCATCAATTCAAGTACAAATACATTTCTGTAGGATATGTCAAATAAAAATTCAGAATTCTGAAATGAATTCACATACCTACAATATATCGAAACAATAAAAACGATCTCTGCTTTGAATATACGAAGCTAAATGAACTCGAAAAAAAATTGCGCGTCTTGGTTTTTGATGATTGCTAATTATTAATTCCAAGGCAACACAGCTCTCGTATGTAAGAAAAATTCAAGACAATGATATCCGGATCAGAATTAATAGGTGTTATTCCTGCTGTTTTAGTTCTGCGATTTGACCTTATCATATTTATTACCTGTTGCCATGTTCTTAAATTCTAACATATGTTAAGTAAATGAAAAGAGGTCAATATAAATCTTAAGTATTCACCTTTATCTAATAATAATAATATTGATATATTCTTCTACTATGACCATTACCCAGTAAATTAAGAACTCTAATCTGCCTCAAATATCAGCGAGGCATATTTTCAACTCATTCAAAGGCGCCTTTTCGAATTATTGAAAAGACGGCGCTTTATACACATATGCGTACCTGAGGCGATCGATGAAAGACTCGAAAAAATCACCTACATTAATGTTAATAAACGAGAGCGCCTTATGCTTATTATCGTTTGGATGTTAAGTCGACGGTAAAAAAATACGGAATTATAGAACTCACCTTCAAATTTGTAGAGTAATTCAGTTCGAAAATCACAACTCCGAAGATAGATAAAAGATTTCTATTATGTGGCACTGTATAGTGTTACAAAAATATTGAATATTATGACGACACTGAGGACTAAAGAGTTGATAATACGCTTATTTTTTCATTATTTCAAACCCCTCCTGAATATCAAAATCTAGATTTCCGATTGGCAAACTGAAAATAAGAATTATTGCTGAATTATCCTAGAAACCCTTCCAAAAACTTAACAGTCCCAGATGTTCATCAAAGGGACCGACCGTGTTGATAATAAACTCGTAAACAAGGGAGTGTAACTAGGATGAGAGGCTGCTGAGGCGTTGGCGAAATTTACAACCTGACAGGGATATTTATTTATGAGTAGAATGCTGCATCTTCGATAGTTTTCCTTCTTCCAGTATTACTCTTAGTTTATTTGCATTTTTATCTGGTTATTTGTGTACATGTGTGATATATTTGGTTGACCAGGTTCAAAAAGCCGCCCCAGAATCTGGTCGTGTTTTCGCTTTCTCTTCCAATAACAGGCGGGTTTTCGATTTCAAAGGAAAAAAATTCTAGTAATACGAAACTGATTTTGCCGCCCCGGCAGACTGCCCGGTTTGCCGGCCCTGGCGGCGGCCCTGGAGAAACCTCACCTTGAAGAAAACCCTGTGAATTGAGAGATAAAAGACAAGACAGAGAAATTCTGAGCAAAATAAAATTTTCCCAGATCAAACTCTTTCAATCTGTATACATCGTTGAATAAACCTCCCCGAAATTCATGTTTCTCTTAGATTCTCATTTTCAGTAATTTCTAAAGCCTTTAGCAATCTTTCCGTCTCGCATACTTCATTTTTCACCCCATCTACTTAGAAAGAGTGAAAAATGCGACACATCGCGAACACCCATAGCAAAACTTTAAAAAGAGCCGCATCTAACTGAATTTTCAAACCAGAATTGAAGACACCCTGCGGACCCATGAAACCCCATCAAATCGACTCCCCACCCCCAACTTGGACCATCGCAGGGTGCCGTGCGAGACGGAGACAATAAATATCAAAGTAGGCGACGTACCTCTACGTTGTATCTCATTTCCCGCGACTTTTTCGCGACGTAACAATGAATAGATAATGCCTCCTTACTCGTATGTAAATTGAATCGGAATAGAAATGAAACATCTCCCGAAAGAATACCAGACGGAAGGTTCATTTGATGGCTATCGGAGTGTGTGAGAAGTTGGGAAAAAATGTTGCGAGCTTTGAATGAAGTCTGGTTTATTTCTGATTGCATGCTGAGCTCGTGTTCACGTTTCCCATGGGGAGGTGTACATTAAGGGATGAAATGTGGAGGAAAACATTCATGATTCTCGGTTTTTCTACCGACGATCCCACGTGAAAAAATTAAATTTAATCTAATCAAATTCAATCGAAAATGATTGGAGAGAAAACTAAATAACTAAAGCTTCGAATTCCTTTCACACAGGAAGTTAATTTTTTAGCGTTTAAGTCGACCAGTGGGCGAGTGAGTGTGTACTGGAAAGTATTTCTTCAGCGGTCAAGCCCGCATTTTCACCCTGGACCTGACTGAAGCCAAATTTACCCACATTAAGTTTCAATATGATAAATCTCATCAAAGTGGTGAGTTTTCAACTTTTTTCCCATCTACCAACAGTCACTTATGTAGATTAGTTTTTTGTATGGTATCTATTTTTGTTGTTGTTGAAAGTGTCTGATTTAATGATCCTTGAAACATTCAGACACACTTTTTGTTTCACTCCTTGGCTATGTAGCTTTTCTTTATTTCATGAATTTGGAAGCAGAGCCAAGGCTCATTCGTCATCAGGCGAAATATTTTCTTCTGAAAAATTTGTGTTTTCTCTCAATATATTCGTACTCAAATCGTTGCATCCGTCAAAATTCTTTGCAAAATATTGAGAAAAACTGAAGAAAAAAGGGAGATAAGAATATTCGGTGTTATATTTGTTATTCCTGTTCTGAATATCTTAGGCACAAACCGTATTTACATTTTAAGTCGAAGTCTGAGGAAATATTTCACATTTTTAGAATTTTGAAAAACTGGTCACAGGATATTCCAAATGCTGGGTCAAAAATTGGGATCAAGATTGGCCGATAACTTTCGTTTTTCAAATAAGAACCCTATTTTTTTATGATTGCGTTGGATCGTGCAAAGAAAAATGATGAGAATATTCCAACATGTTGATGCTCCTAGAATTAATAATTCTTGAGTTATTCAGGATTTCCAGATTTCATGTCGTACGTAGCGTCAAATTCATAGAATCTGTTTCACATCAACAATAACACTGGTCTTAGAATATAAATTATCCCTGTTACTCACTAGTGACACATCTCTTTTCTGTATTCATTTATCATTGTTGATATTGAACAGTTTCATGAATTTGACTCGACATAGGACATAAAATCAGAAAATTCTAAAAAACTCAAGAATTATTAATTTTAGGAGGATCATGATGTTTGAACATTATCATCATTTTTCTTCGCAGAATCCAACGCAATCATAAAAAAATTGAGTTCTAATATGAAAAACGAAAGATATGAGACAATCTTGATCCCAATTTTTGACCCAACATTTGGAACACTCTGTGACGAATTATTCAAAATTCTTGAAATGTAAATAATTAATCTTCGACTTCAAAAAAAGGAAAATGGTGTGTGCTTGAGATATTTAGAATATATTTTTCCTTCAGTTTTTTCCCAATATTTTAGAAGGTATTTTGACGAATGCAACGATTTGAGTACGAATATATTCAGAATTGCATACTCCATCAATTTCGAAAACATACAAATAGAAAAAAAAATCGATTTTTTTTTTACTCCCTGTATAACGGAAGGCGGTCAGACACCAAGAATATTCTAGCTCGATAGATAATGTCAAACAATGACATAATCCCAATTTTCAGATTTCAAATAGATTCAGTTCTGCAGAAACGCCTGATAGGCCGTCGAATTTGGTGCGTTGAAAATTCAAATTCCTACATATACATTCCAAAGCCATCCACTGAAATTTTTCAATTAGTTTGAGGCTTTCACGACCGGATATAAATACATTGGGAAAGTCTTCCAGGCTTATTGGCCGTAGTCTTTTAGGAATTATTTCACTCAACGTTTAGTCTACATCTGCGGTTGGCATCTTCAAGGGATTCTTCTGAGATTGTAACTGGACCGTTATTTTTCTGCCAGTGATGCCGGGTTCAATCCGGGGTATAAATAACACCATTATGACATTCATGATAAAATATCCCTCATTAAGTTCATTTAAATGGCTCTGTTTGAGAAGTACGTTTTACTAAACGTATTCTGAATATAGGTATAGCTACTGTTATCCCTCTATTCAGAAAAATTAAAAAATAAACTTTCATTCGTACATGAAAAAACGTACGAGGACGTTGTGCTCGGTCCATTTCGATATTTCATTTTGCACTATTTGCACATCACATTTGTTTCACTCTTCGCTTCATAAGGTACGATATTTGTTATCCGAATTTGAAGGACAGGCAGCATCTACAAGAACGTTTTTCTTGCAAACTCTGCGCTGTGGATGTCGTTTTTCTAGACTTTCCTCTCTCGCTTTCACCAATTTTGATGCATTCAGTATTATGGAATGATTTTTTTATTTATTAAAGTCTTCTACTGAAGGTCTCGCTGATTCCATTATCCCCAATTCAGAAATACCTCAAAAATTTTTTTCGGGATAGAGTTTACCGTCAATCAAATTTCGATCCATCATAACTTATGAACATTAATTATAATCGTAAAACTAGTCCAATTACTAACATTAATGCCCTGTGACGTTTGGGAGCTTCGCAACACATTATTAGAATCCTCAGCACCATCAGTACTTGTAAAAACCGGAAGTACATAATTGGATGATGATGATCCAATATCTGTTAAGGTTGGGGGAATTTTTTCACAAATGACATTTGTATATGCAATGGAATGATCAACATAGCCCTCGGCTACCGTCGAAGACTTCCATCCACCATGTTTTTTTATATCCGTAATATTTGCTCCTGATTCTGCTAGCAATGAAGCGGATCTTAGAAAACAGTGTCCTCTATATTGCTTTGCTTCTGGCAGTTTGAAGAATTCGGCAACAATAGATGGAATTTTCCCAAAAGTATTAATACCAACTGGATTTGCAGTTCATTTTTTACTCATGTATTTCAGGAAAAAACGACAATGTTTGATGACAGAAGGGCGCAGGGCAAACTACTTATGAACATAGTTTACATACTTCCCAATAATACTGAAAGAACGACTGACTCTCGTTTTTGTATTTGGAAGTTGTATAACCAATGATTTATTCGTTATTTCGATGTCTTCCACTGATAAATTACACAATTCTTCACTCCGACAGGCTCCAAATAATCCGAAAATAGTTGCAACCTTAACCAGCCAGTATTTCTCATCTAGTGCCTCCTTTATAAACTTTTCAACTTGTTCACGAGTGAGAATTTTAAATTTTTTGGGACGATATCCTTCACTTTTCCGTTTTAAATATGCTATTACCTTAAAATATTTACTAACATCCACACCATTTTCAACAAGGGCGCTTGACTTCATCATTGAAAATTTGCTCCACAAAGTTGATGAACTCCATATTTTTTATTTTTCTTCTGAGTATGCCAGGAAAACAGTTTCACTGAAGTTTCCTTCTACATTTTTCAATTTACACCAGGCCAGGCAATTGTTATATGCAATATCGTACTGCTGAACAGATTTTTTAGGTAGGAGTTCCAGATTTGCTCTTCTTGCAGACTCTTTAATATCCAGAGGAAAAACCAAATCGTCACTTTTATTAATAATTGTACTCTCGACAAACATAATATTAAGTAGTTAGAAACCCAAGACGAAAATTGGACCGGAATGAAATTCAAATGACAGCGTCCTTTCTCATTTGTTAGTAATCATAACTTTGGCAACGTTTGCCATTCACAATAACCGAGACAACAACGTTTTGATTATTTGAATATTAAAATGCATTTTGAATTTTATTGTCATTGCAAATTTGCTCATTTTATTATCAAAAGAGGGCAGTTGTACAAAAAACATTGTATGGTATTTGTGTTCAAAATGAGTTCATTTTTTTCGTGAAATTACTCAATCCACTCCTCTCGTTTCACAAACTTTTTCACTCACGAAATGAAACGTCACTTTTAACACTCATATCATAAATAACTATTTTTTCATGTCCAAATAACTTATCACTGAAATCTTTATGTACTACCCCCTCATTTTCTGAAGGAGCAAGCTCATCAACGATCACACATAGATAGAGTGACAAGATGATACATTATGTAACCCCTGTAATGGTAATCTGACCCTACTAGTTTTTGCAGCAGCAAGTTGAGGGATTGTTGCTCTAGGTCAGGAATGACAGCGTGAGTCAGGGGAGGAAAGCTGACTCAACTCCTTCGGGAGTTTATCGTGAACAACGTTGAAATGCATCGTCCATAGTGGAAGTGGATGATTGTCGATGTAACGATTGAAGAAATTCGGGGGATATTTCTAAAAGTCATAACTATTCCATGTGGTAGATGGCATGTATAAATATTATCCGAATTGGAGAAATTGTTGAAAATAGCTGGTCATCTGAATGAATTTGCATTGCCATATTGTTAGAATTCCAATAGAGTGATTTTATATGAAAAGACGTTGTTTTATCTCATTGTATGGAACAAAAATTCAAGTTCTTTCAAAATATGAATTACCGATCGATTCTGGTGAAGTAATTAATGACAAAAGTGACCAAAAATCTGAATGCTCGAAAGCTCTTTCCCAACGACATTGCAATTTCATCAGAAGTTTGAATGTATGAAATCCAGTGTGGTTGGTACTTTTATGTAAGAATCATAGATGAATTGAAAAGCTAATACCTTTAAACCAACTGGTGAGGGAGTCTTGAGTATCTCAATGCAAATAGCGACATCTAACACCGTCAAAAGAGATAGAATTTTCTTCATCGAGAGCTAATTCATCTATTCATCCATCAGACTCTTTTGTTAGGAGGAAACGCACATATTGTTATGTTGTATGGAATGTCTGTCGCAAAAAAATATTGCATTGAGAGAGTGCAGAAAGAATGTATTATATTCTTTTCCTGTTGGATGAGTTTGAGTTTGCTTCCCTAAGGAAGTGTTTTTAAGCATGCGAACTAAAAAAGAAGATCGTATGCAAAAGCCCCTACTTTGAAGTTTGAAGGTAAAAGTTGCTGATGAATGCAAATAAGGTCGAAACCTGGCGAGCACAAACATCTCCGGGATGTTTTTCGATGTTCCGAAAATGCTGGCATCAGGATGATTTTTTGAGACGTAATATCTCAGAGAGGTCTTCGAAGGCTATTGGGAATCTTTATTGGTTCTGATCTATGCCATCTGGGGCAATTCTTTGTTTGCCTACTCAGAAGTATTGGCGAGGTGAAAATAATATTAAAATGTGGATTTCTTCTACAGACATCAAATTGTTTGCCTTGAGAGGTTCAGGCTGTGAAGAAGGAACTTTTTTGACGCTGCTAGATATCTCCATTTGCATTCGGATACTCAGAAAACTCTTTGACTATATAAGGTTCAAAGAACGGATATTCAACAGGATATTTCCTCTGAGAGAAATGGGATAGGGATCAGGCCGAATTTGGTCTATTTATTTCTCAGTGATTACATCTAATTCATCTCCTCAGTCCGTCTGTTGAAGGTTCTGCTAGCCTAAAATTTGGAGATGATATTAATTTTGATGTTAAATTTTTTCAATCTTTCATGTTTCATAAATTCATTAGATATATGGCCCTTGTGAAGGCGAAGAATTTTCTGTTTGCCATTTTTTCTTTATCATAATATTCAGGAAATAAATGCATAAAATTTTTAATAACAGAGATCAAAAGTGATCAAAATGCTTCGGAAATTTTTTTTTCTACAATCGTATGCTTTCAACCCCTTTCCTGTACGCATTTCAATTCGTAAAGAGTTACATTTCCAAACAGTGCGGGAAAAACCTCTGCTATTCCATTCCCGCACAGTTTTCAGTGCGGTAAAAGATTAGCAGGGTTTTTTCCCGCACTTTTATTAAAGAATTAACTTAATTATGATATTTCTTTATGCACCGAACGTCAACGATGAGAGTACTATGGTAACGACATGTAGAATTACATTCGACATTCATGTGTATTATGAATTAATAAAGGTTATCAAATTTGATCTGTGTGTTGAATTCAAATCGATCTCATATAGGCGCTTGTGAAAAAAATATTGTTCCTAACTAGTGTAGAAAGTGTCTTTCTCGCACTCAACTGCTTACCCGAACTCCACTTCGCGTCGTTCGGACAACGGCAGTTTCGTGCGAGAAAGTAACACTTTCTGCACTTGTTAGGAAAATATCTATATTGTGTGCATGAAAAGGCTACCAAAAAAATTTAAAAGAACTTCAGTTTGTGAAATCCCTGGGAAGTTTTTTTCGTGACATCCTAGAAAAGTTCTTTGTGTGACATCCCAAGGAAATCCTGATAACAGCGAACATTGGATGTTCTATTAAATTTCTATTCAGAACATCGCAATGAATGTCCAATGTCTCGAAATCTCTCATTTTCAACATCTCTGAGATCATTTTGTGCCCCATGGGTGCCATTCTCTTCTCTCAGTGACAACATCTTACGTCATTTTTTAACTCCGACTCATGGAGATTCTGTGAGCCTTTAAATCGGAAATGGTATCAATTATATTATTATTATTTTTTATTATTTTATATATATTATTTTTTCCATTTATCTATGTTTAAAAAATGTTTTAGGTTCGGCCTCCGTAAAGACAAGGTTTGTTTTTCAGTTTCTTCTTTCATGTCAAGAAAGTTTATATTTTTAATTTATTACATGTTGAGAATAGATAGAACTTTCAGATACGTCAGTTTTCATTGAAGCTGAAAGTAGAAAGAGAATGCTTTGAGGAAGATGAAATTGGTGCATTCAGATATGCAGCTCAGAAGAGAGGGAAAAAGAAGAGTCACAAGTAGTCGAAACAAAAATTGTCATATAGGTTATTTTAAGTCCCCTCAGTTT
This sequence comes from Hippodamia convergens, assembly GCA_038502775.1. Lineage (NCBI taxonomy): Eukaryota > Metazoa > Arthropoda > Insecta > Coleoptera > Coccinellidae > Hippodamia > Hippodamia convergens. The sequence continues at coordinate 103,755,837 of CM076607.1, forward strand.
TTAGATATTATAGTTAGACATTTCTCAAGACCATAAGTCAGCATTATAACTATTCCTCTTGTAAATATTCATGGAACTGGCAATGAAATAACAATCATTACACAGCAAATATCCATCGTGTTTCCATTTGAAGTTTCCTATAAATTGATTCTATAGGTTTCTTTGTACGACCCCCATACAGGAGCAGATTGTATCGCTTTCCGGACGAACAGTGAAGGTCGGAAAATCCCGGGATGATAAATAGCGAAGTAATCGCAGCGACCGTAAAGAATCATGAGGAATTCGTGAGAAACGGTCGTAGATTATGTAGGTAGCATGGACCATTTATAAAAATATACGGGAAGGAGAAAGGGAAACAGTACAGGCCCTAGAACAAAACGAGAAGGCAGCTTTATGATTCCTGGGTCGGGATTTATGAGCGAGATCTCGCGAAAATCCTCTGGGATCATCTGCTGCTCCGGAGCAACAATGCCTCCATCAGGGGGATAAATAATTATCGAAATAGTGCAGACGAAATTGCAACTTGGCCGAGAGTGGTAGAGACGTAGGAAGACTTGAATAGAGATGAAAATTAAACAGAAAGTTTCATTATTTCAACGTTGCTATTTCTGCATTTGTATTCGATGAGAACGCTAGAAAAGCATTCGATTCAACGTTGAGAATTTATATACATTTTTTCACCAAGAGATACGAAAGTGATCTTACCTCAAAAACAGATCACAAAGTCATAAAGAGTAGTACTGTACATAAGATGTCTTTACATTGGAGGAATGGGATACTTATTGGTCAAGGGGGAGAAATGGGTCCTCTGCTATTTCTCATCGAACAATAAAAATTTATTGATGCCTAAAAAACATAGAACTGGGAAGTCCTACGAACACTCCAACTGTGTAGTGATAGAATAAGAAATATCTTAAAGAACAATAAGCTCATTCTAAATGTAGATGAAACCAAGGCTGTCTTGAAAAAAACAAATCGAACCTTATGAAAAAAGTTCGTTGGTTCGATACATCCATGCTCTACAATATTGTCAACTATTGAGGGAATGCGGAAATTCTGCTATATTCTGAGTTTTTATTAACAATTTCGTTGACGTTTCGGGGACACTTTCTCCTTTCTCAAAGCTACGTTGATTTTTCAAATTCAGATCATAAGTCCGGAGAAGCATATGTATTTTTACAAACAATTGTTCGGTTTGTACGGTCAAGACGCAGGAACTGGAGAGACCACGTGGCAAGAATGAGCAACGATCGATGGGCAAAGTGGGCAAAAAACGAAAAGCCAAACTCAAAGCGCCCCCCCGGCCGACCACCAAAGAGATGGAATGAGAGTTGGACGTCCACATCGCAGGAGTCTGAATGAACAGAAGATAACAAGACATGGTCTTAAGAATAAGGAAGAATAAGAAGAAGAAGAATTTTTTTTTCTTTTTTCAGTCGAGATCTTATACAATTAGCACAATTATCTAGAATAAGGAAGAAGAAGAAGAAGAAGAATTTTTTTTTCTTTTTCAGTCGAGATCTTATACAATTAGCACAATTATCTAGAATACGTTGAATTTTCAAAATACGACGTAATATGTAATTTATGATTATGTGTTTTACAGTTCACTGATTAGTTTACGTTCTTCTTCTTCCAGTATGTGTCAACCTCACAATCTTAGACATAGAAACATTACAACTAGACCACAATTTTTCAAAACAGTAAAACGATACATTAAAAGTCAATCGTCACGACATTCATGTTTTTTTCTTTTTACTTCTGTAGGGATCCCATCAGACTATCAGGTATCAGTTATGCTTAGGTGTCTTGTGTCTTCTCTGAAGTTGACCGTGTTTTCTGCCTCAATGTGTATCATCTCGCTTATGATCCCCCTGTTATAGTGTTGTTCCATGTCTAATATTGTAACTTCCTCAAAGTTAAATGTATGTTTTTCCGTCAGTGTGTTGACAGTAAGGGCTGTGTAGTGTGCACTTTTTTTTGTGTCAAATTTATTTTATTTGATTATTTCTTGAAGTAGCTGTTTTGTTTGTCCAACATAATATTTATTGCAGCCGTTGTATGGGATTTTGTACACTAGCTCATATTGTTTAAGGATAGGTTTCTTATTGGTTGTGGTGTTGTAAAAAGCTGCAGTGCCATTATAACTTTCAAATACCTTGTTAATTTTATTAGAGAGCACTGGATAGAAAACTAATTTGAAATATACTCTGGTAGTGAAAGTTCCTTTCCTACAGTTGAAGAGTTCCGTGCGTTCAATTGGAAAGTTTCATTTTGTCTCCTTTCTGTTTTTTGTGAAGATTGTTTAAGATAGTTTTTATGTGGTGTTTCGGGAAACTATTTTCTCGTTATATTTTCATGACCTTTTCAAGATTTTTTTAAAGAAATGTTTATCAATTAGGGATATTTGAATCAGGTGTAAAGCTACATTTTTCTTCTGTTGGACACTGCGGTTAGATCGATGCATTTTCCCTTTTCGGTCGTAAGTCGTTTGTCGTCTCTGATGATGAGCAAATCTAAAAAGGTGATACTCCCGTTTTGTTCCTCTTCCAATGAAAATCTTATTTTTGAATGGAATGAAGTGAACGTGTCTGAAGTTGTTTGAATTTGAAGATATAAAAAAGGACGTTTCATTCGTCGGCATAACTTTTGGACTAGTAGAATCAACTAGATTTCTGGGCTTAACGATAGATGAAAACCTAGACTGAAACTCGCACATCCAAAATCTGAGTAAAAAACTAAATTCAAATTCATATTCTTTCACAGTCTTGAAACCATACATGAATGATAATTATGAATGATTCAAATTTCCAATCCATACAAGAAATATAAATATTAGTTGGAGTGACTTACGAAATTTGACAGATTACGGAATTTGAATTGATTTGATTTGAAAATTGATAGGATCGGAGGTCAGTACTGACAATCAAAAAACGAAAAATATAACTGTAAACAATGATGTAATGAGTTTCATTACAGCACTACTTTTAGTACTGTAATGAACTCATTACGATACTGAAATAGAGAAACCAATTCAGAACAAGTTACATCGCAATTCTGGCTTATAGGTTTATGAACTAATTGTCGTCTTTCACAAAAGTAAGAACTCTTTAGTAAATCTGAAACAAAAAGTTCTATGAGTCCAAATAATTTAATCGAACACAGACTTTGTCTATTAACATATTCGAAAAACGGATGCTCTCACTTCGCTATTTCAGCATAGAAGTTGCCACCGATCCTTGAAAATTCTGTATGATGAAAATGCAGTAATTCTAAATTCTTACACTATGTCAAAAAACTTGAGTGTAGTTTCTTCTTTCTGGTGTTCTTTTTGATAGTAACTTTTCTTGTAATTTTCTTAAGCCGGTGTATTTCTCAAAGATGACAAATTTTTACTTTCATACACATGTATTTATATGGTTGTAATATGTGAAATGAAGGAGAAAGTTGATAATTAAATAAGTTAGTTGATGATTCGATCCACGTTGTAAGTTTTGAAAAATAAACGCACGAAAACGTTCACGATTAGATTCCATTTCTTGGTAGAGATAAATCTTTCAATTTACTGTTAACAACACGAAAGTTAATTAATTTCAAAAAGTGGTTCAAGTTTTGCCCAGTTAATAATCTCCACTTTCAGAATAACAGAAATTTTGTAGTTATAGGTACCACCACCCGCAGCAGCTATGGAATGAGTGAATTATAGGTAATTGGCTATATTAATCAACCTGCTGACTGAACGAACATTCAAAGAATGAAGCTTATACCAAATTTCGCGAAAACGAAAGTAAGTTTGTTTCATCTTATCTTTCCGTGAAAATATGACTCTCAATCTATTATCAATTTGAATGACCGATGAAACTTTTCTTCCTCTCGTCCCGTATATTTAAGTCTTGATTTGTAGGACTAATGTGCTTTTACCAAGATTGGAAGGAATGAATGCGAAGTTTCAATCATCTCGGAGTGAAAAACGTAATAGGCGGTGATGGAAAACCTGGATGAAAGACAAAGGATTGGAACATTCCATCATCTGAAGATGAGTTCTGGTATGTTTCAATGGAAATGAGCTCCGGAAAATGAGGAGAAATCCCTACAGCTTGATCTACAAATTGCATTCAGCGTTAGTTGATCGCAATATGTGTTTCATTCCAGGTAGAAATAACGGTATCTTCAACATGATAATATCAAGATTTTATACATTTAAGTAAGTTTTTTTCATGAAATTCAAGCAACTCAAAAAGTATATCCCCGAGTGCCCATATTGAATATTTTTCCTCTGAATCTGCAGGCGTAACAGGACAATTTATGATTGTTCATTGAATTAAGTAATTTGCACACCCTGTGTTGACTGTTCCATATACGGGGTGATTTTTTTCATGTCTTATGTTAATAACAGAAAAATAGAATCCAGTCATGGAAATTCATATATCCTTTTGCCTCATCTGCATAGAAATCAGTATGGTCATCCTACTTACAATATTTCGTGGATTCGTTTGCCAAATGGGGTATTTTGAAACTATGTATCGAAACTGAAAATCACTTTGAATGATTTAAACGAATAACTTTCCATAGGGCGTATTTTTGGAACCTTCAGCTGGAATGTATTATTATTACAGAATGGAAAATACAGGTCCGGTTCAACAAAGAATTAGAAATTGTTTGAATCCTCGAAACAACACACTGTTTATCGAAATATTGAAAATTTGTTTCAATATTTTGGAAAACCAGGAAAAACTGAACTGTGTTTCAAATTTTCATGCAGACTGTTTTACTGCGAACATTTTTAACGTGAAAGTAAAGATTTTAAGACTTTCAATGTTGAGTAATGAAAACTATAAAATTAATTTAAATTTCATTCATTTCAACATCATTTAGTTTTTACTTATTCTACTTTTTTTTTCAAAGTTGCAGGGTATTTCATTTTGTATTCTCGAGTGACTACCTCGTCTCCCGATTCTCTAGATGGAAGAATAGATGACTTCTCCATTCAATAGGGTAATTCGAGGATAGATGGTGCAGAAGGTGAGACGGCGAAATCGTATATTTTCGTATCTGATATTGTTTCAGATGAGTGAAAAAGCCCTGAAGTACTTTTCCTAATGTTGAGCAAACTTCCGTATTTTGTATGTTCACCTTTTGACATATACTTCGAATATTGTTCAATTTGTCATCTGGCCAAGCCAAAAATATTAACTCAATTTATTTGAGGTGCTGGTGCATTTCAACTGTAGCGATTTTTTGAGTGATCCTATCTTCCGAAGTAAGTGAAAATGACTAAAAAGAAAAACAGAAAACTTTTCAAAACAGAGTCATCCTCAGACGAAAATCTGGAATCACCTATAATTTACTCTCCAGATTAAAGAGAAAAAAAGTTCTGCTGGTTGCTGGGAAATCTACTCGGAAAACACCAAATCAAATAACTGGGTGAAATATTTACATTGTTTCATGACTCTCGTTCAGAATCTGTGAATTTATGTCGTAACTGGGGCATAATTTTATGTAAAACACTAGTTATTTATGATATCAGTCTAAAAAGTGAAGTTTTATTTTGTGAGTGCAAAAGTTTGTGAAATGGACGGAGCGAATTGAACAATTTCACGAACAAAATAAAATCACTTTCAACACAAATATTATACAATGTTTTTTGTACAACTGGCTCATTTTGATAATGAAATGGGCCAATTTGCAATGACAATAGACTTCAAAATGAATTTCGTTCTTGTCCAATTTTGGTCTTGGATTTTTAACTGCTTAATATGTTTGTCGAGAGTCCAATTATTGATGAAAGTGACGATTTTGTTGTTCCTCTGGATATTGCAGACCTGCAAGGAGAACAAATCTTGAACTCCTACCTAAAAAATCTGTTTAGCAGTACGATATTGCATATAACAATTTCCTGGCCAGGTGTAAGTTGAAAAATGTAGAAGGGAACTTCAGTGAAACTGTTTTCCTGGCATAGTCAGAGGAAAAATAAAAATAATGGAGTTCATCAACTTTGTGGAGCAAATTTTCAATGATGAAGTCAAGCACCCTTGTTAAAAATGGTATGGATGTTAGTGAATATTCATGGCATATTCAAAACGGCAAACTGAAGGATATAGTTCCAAAGAATCGAAAATTGTCACTCGTGAATAAGTTGAAAAGTTTATGAAGGAGGCACTAGATAAGAAATACTTGATGGGTCCTTACCCAACCTTTTGCAACTATTTTCGGATTATTTGGAGCTAGTCGGCGTGAAGAATAGTGTATTTTATTAGTGGAAGACATCGAAATAACAAATTAATCATTGGGTATACAACTTCCAAATACAAAAACGAATGTTAGTCGTTCTTTCAGTATTATTGGTAAGTATTTTCATAAGTACTTCGCACTGCGCCCTTCTATCATCAAACATCGTCGTTTTTTCCTGAAATACATGAATAATAAATGCACTGCCAATCCAGTTGGAATCAATACATTTGGGAAAATTCCATCTATTGTTGCCGAATTCCTCAAACTGCCAGAACCAAAGCAATAAACAGGACACTGATTACGAAAATCCTCCGCTTCATTGCTAGTAGAGCCGAGGGCTATGTTGATCATTCCATTACATAAATAAATGTCATTGCTGAAAAAATTCTCCCAACCTCAACAGACTTTGGATCATCATCATCGAATATTTTACTTCTGGTTTCTACAAGTACTGATTCTAATTTGTTGCGAAGCTCCCTAACTAGGGCATTAATGTTAGTAATTGTTCTAGTTTTACGATCAATAATAAGTAATGATTGTTAAATATTGATAATGAAAATTTGCAATTGCTGAATTTTTCCCATCTGATTTGATCATAAGAAAATGGAGTGCTGAAAATATTTTTAACACTAATGTTAAAAATATTTTTAACTCGCTTCCATGTAAACAATCAATTTTAACATTGTTTGCTGTCATTAAATGTGTCACTTTTAATGGCAGTTGTACAAAAAGTAATATTTACACTGAACGTTTTATTTTCTTTGACTTTCTGTTATGCATTACGTGATCTTTCATCAATAAAGAATCGTTAAAAAATGAATGTTTCTTTTTATTCATCGTATAAGTATTTTAACATAAATTTTCAAAACGAAATGTATGAAAATCCGCCGTAACTGTATCCGTACTGGTCATCATGAAATATTTCACATAATGATATTGATAATAATAATAATAATAGTAATAATAACCAAGAATCTTTGAAAAAAATAATGATAATAATTTTTCTTCGAATAATACTATATTTCATTATACCAGTAAAAATAAGAAAACATGAATCATTGCTTCATTACAATGAACAATGAATAAAAAGTTTTAAAAATGTAGATAGTGAGATTCCAATTACTCTGCTTGAGTAATGCTTAAAAAGGTTAAATCCCATTGAAGAAATGGACGTGATTTGAGAATTCAATTATCGAAAATCTGCACACACACTTCTGAATTGTCATTTATTATTTTCAAGTAAGTATGTTCCTTCGGAACATTCACTACGTAAAATCATCCCCTCCAGATATTCCAGGTCAACTTGCCAATACGCCAAATCCCTCCCAGGAATTCCACTCACGACTTGATTACTTTCCATATCGACCTTCCCAGTTATAATGATCCCTTTCGCCCCTCGCACGACAGAGACACCATCCGAAGTAAGCATGGGGTCATCCTGCAGCACCAACCGCCTGACCATAGTTCTGTGTCGCGCCGTCTTTCAACCCCCCCACGCCCCCCTTCCCGGCCGTGGACGAATTATGGCTCTTGTCACGGCCGTTCATTTGTAGATGGAGTTTTTATTCCCACAGGAAAATCCTCAATCAGGAGTCGAGAAAATTGCTTATCTCTGCTCCGTACGCGGGCGGCAACACGGCTTCTGCGAAATAACGGGAGACAATGAGCCGGAAGGTCGTTGGTACGGAGTGATTATTGGAAGGGAGATAGAGATGGGTGCTGGAGTGTTAATGACGAGTTTTCAATGCCCGCTTGTGGACTTCCTATTACTGAAAGTGACATTGAGGAAATTCTCGGGTAGTGAAGTAGCTAAGTCATTTTGTGTATATAAATAATCACATTGTTATATATATAGAAAGGTCACTTAAGATTACAAAATGAAATTTCCTACAGCTATCAAAAGGAAAACAAAAGTAATGAGTAATTACTAAGCAATGTTATAGTTATTTATGGTATGAGTGTTAAAAGTGACGTTTCATTTTGTGAGTGAAAAAGTTTGTGAAATGAGAGAAGCGAATTGAACAATTTCACGAACAAAATAAACTAACTTTTAACACAAATACCATACAATGTTTTTTGTACAACTGCTCTATTTTGAAAACACCATGTTCATCGGCTCATTTCGAAACGTGATCACTGTTTTCTTTCTGAATTACTTCAATATTCAAATTCAAAATTCTTGAATTCTGACTCAATGATTGTAAGTGTGTTTCAATCAAATCCCGAACCCGTTTTTTTGAAACTTCAGATTTTTGGAGACCACTACAAGACACTCATGAAGTGAAACCATCCCCTCACGATACACCAAACATCTTACAACACAAAGAAATCGAAATATTTGGCGGAACCAAAAATTACGGGATATTCGGAAAATTGTCAAAATAACATTATGCAGATGACGCGTTGAATTTTCTCGACGAATTTATGTTACTTCAGCTTGAGGAAATCGTCAGATTATATGTTTTTCGTAATCCTTGAAACGTTTCCTTCAAAATAAAAAAAAATTCAGTCAAGCTCGAGAATGTCAAGACGACGATTTTTTCTTCAACTTTTCTTCACTCTCAAATTGTCAGATTGAAGGTAATAATTATGCTCCCACCTTGAATAAACTCAATTATCCTTCACTCAGGACTCCCAAAAGGAAAAGCTCATACAACCCCCCCGATTACGAATTACGTAAAAAACATAGAGAAATAATCGCTAATACTCAATCTACTTCAGGTAATGGTGTTTGTTTAGGAGACCAGACGTCAAAACAGTCCGATCCACATGAGATATCATTTTTAGTAAACGTCGTTTGCGAAATTTCATTCCTAATTTTGAATGACAGCAGCGGTTCCACGAAACATTATGATGAAACGTCAGTCAAAAATTTAATCTCCTCCAAGATAAATAATTATCTCAATAGAAAATAAAATGAGAATCCTACAGTGGAATTCCCGATCGATTATTTCCAATAAAGGCAGTTTAGAAAATTATATACATGAAAATAACATTGACGTTGCCATCATCAGTGAAACTTGGCTGAAAGATTTTAATAGGATTTGTTTTTCTGGATATAATCTAATAAATAAAAATAGAGGTGATGGTTACGGCGAAGTAGCCATATTATTGAAAAAAAAATATTCCATATGATAATGTTAGTAGTCAGAATATCAGGAATGTAGAAAACATCAAAGTGGATATTTCGTTGACTCTTGGGAAAAAATTATGTGTTTGTTCGGTTTACGCCCCTCCCAATTCTAGAATAGAGGAGACAGACTGGGATACATTTTTTAGCTCACTGGTATCACCAGTCCTAGTAGGTGGAGACTTCAATCTTCATCATAACGCATGGGGATCAGACAGGAACGATTATTATGCTTCAGGGTTATTAGCTTCTATAGAAAATAATGACCTCTTCTTCTTCAACAACGGTCCTTCCACCCGATTAACACCACCCAATTCAGCTAAATCAGCAGTGGATTTAACCATTGGAAGTGCCCAATTAATGCCGCTAATTCACTGGTTTGTAGAACCTGATACTTTAGGTTCAGATCACTTTGCGATAAGATGTGATTTGGATCTTGCTGTAAACACCACATCTAATAGTTTCCCCTCCCGACTCTATAATACAAAAAAAGCGGATTGGTCAAGAGTTTCAGAATACATAGAGGAACGTTTACGTGAATTTCCAAGCAATAGAAATTTTGAATATGACAATTTCATAAATATTTTAACAGAAGCCTGCGAAATCAGCATCCCTCATTACAAACCATTTAATAACAATATTTTCAGAAAGAACTGGTGGAATGATGAATGCAAGAAAGCAATTGAAGGTAAAAAAGCAGCTTACAGAACATACTTAAACAATTCAACACTAGAAAATTTCCTATTTTATAAAAAATATGAAGCGATTGCACGTAGAACGATCCAATCGAGCAAAAGGAATTCTTGGAGAGAATTCTGCTCAAATATGAATTGTCACACCCCTGTAAGCCAAGTGTGGAAGAATATTAAAAAGGTGACACATTTTTCCCCAATCACTCAACCTTCCCTTAGAAAAGAACTGACGGAGGAATTTCTTTCTAAGTTTACACCACCGGGAGATTATCACAAAGAGAGAACGTTTGCGACACCGGAACCGACTGAATTCATGATGCGGATTTTCACTCTCGCCGAACTTGAGAGATCTCTGAAGAGAAATGCCAATACATGATAACATTCAGTATAATATATTGTTCAATCTCCCAATAATAGAAAAGCAGAAGTTACTGGACGTTTTTAATAAAATACTTATCACAGGCTCCATACCTTTAGATTGGAGAACTTACAAATTGTGTAAGTTGTGGATAATTATCCCATTACCAAAACCAAACAAAAATTCATCCTCGGTTGACTCATTCAGGCCCATTTCTCTGGGTTCATGTGTATTCAAAACATTTGAAAGGATGTTAAAAGTACGTCTCGAATGGTGGATGGAACACAACGAGAAATTCCCAAGATCTCAATCAGGTTTTCGTAAGGGACACAGTACTTATGACAGTATTTGTCACCTTGTAACGGATATATATGCTTCATTTTCAAACAATCAGGTACTTACTGCCTTATTCCTAGACATAGTTGGAGCCTATGATAATGTATGCTTAGAGGTATTGAGAGAGGAAATAATTCGAATCGGCTTGGGTGAAACATTCGCTGATTTGGTTTTAACATGTACAGCAATAGAAGAGTTTTCCTGAGATTGGGCGATGAACTAGAGGGCCCAAGGTCCACCAGCAAGGGCCTCCCTCAGGGCGGGGCACTACCCCCAATTCTTCATATCGTTTTCTATAATAGAATCGATAAGCTGCTCTCTAATTTCAAAATTCGTCTCATACAATACGCCGATGATATGATACTTTATACAGTGGAGAGGGATATTATAAATTGCTCAGAAAATCTTGAGAGAGCCATGTCGGTGTTACTAAAATTCTTGTTTTCTAGGGGCCATAATTTATCTCTTGAAAAATCAGTTGCCTGTACATTTACCACAAAACGCATCATTATACCAACACATTACAACCTTGGCGGTATGACTTTCAAGTGTCAGGAAAAGGTAAAATACCTAGGAGTTTACCTAGATAGGAAACTTAATTGGAAAGCACAAATTCAACACACCAAACATAAGGCCAAAAAATCAATCCAAATTCTCAGATATGTTTGTGGAAAAAATTGGGGTGCTGACCAAAAAACCTCTCTGATGTTTTATCGTAGCTATGTCCGCTCTGTAATCGACTAGGGATGTATTTTTTATGGCAATTCCTCTCAGCATGTAATTAAAGATTTGGATGTTCTACAACGAAGAGCCATTAAAATTTGTATGGGATATTTGAAATCCACTCCTAACATCGTGGTATTCGCTGAATCTGGAGAAACCCCCTGAAGTACAGGAGAGGAATTTTAGCAAGGAAATTCATCTTGAAGAAAACATCAATTTCAAGTCCTCTTATCAATTCTATTCATGATCTATTTCTGACAACCTTAACGAACAAATTTTGGATAGTTAAAAAAGAACCTCCCTATATATCATGTTATGATCCTAACTCAGAGGAACTAATCATAGAAACTAAGCTTCCAGTATACACTTTGGAATATAAAACCCTCGAATTAACCCCAAAAATAATAATCCCCTCCTACGGACAAATAATGCCCAGTTTAGACTTTCAGGACGTGATGGAAAAAAACTGTTTAACCGATAGTCATCGGCTGTTCACGGATGCTTCAAAAATGGGAAATTCCTCCGTGGGTGTAGCCGTATATGACGCAACACATGACAGTTACATTCAGGAATCCTTAAGTAAAAATTATTCAGTGTTCTATGGCGAAGTGCATGCTATCTACCTGGCACTGAAGTATATTTTACAACTGACGACGACGAGATCTAGTTTCCCAAAGTTCATTATTGCCTCAGATAGTCAAAGTGCCCTTTTCTCGCTGAAAAAATCTGCATTCCAGTCGGGTTTTACTTCCATTCACCGCGATATTTTGGCTTATCTACAACTCCTGGCAGATAGAAATATCGAGGTTCTATTTTTGTGGGTCAAGGCACATATAGGTATTGCCCAAACGAAAGGGCAGATAATGTTGCAAAAGAAGCTACTTTGAGGCCATCGAATGTACTAAGGTGCATCTATTCCGATCTTTATCGGGACTTTGAGCAAGAATGCAAGAAAAGGTGGGAGATTGAATTACAGGCCAGTACAACAGGACTGTTTTATAAAAGTGTTCAACCTCATCTACCCAAATCTGCTTGGTTTTCCGAAGGTAAAAGTAACCGCCAGTTCATCAGGACAATATCCCGCCTCAGAAGTGGTCATTCCGTTTGTCCTCAATACCTTCATAAGATCGGACGGAGAAATAACGACCGATGTGATTGCGGTGAAGTTGTTAGCCCCAATCATCTACTCTTTCATTGTTGTAACCATAGATTGAAAATCACAAAATGTGCAGAAGATATCTCACGAATAATTGATTACTTACAGCCTTTTAATCTTGGATTTTTGTTATCTCTCAATAATATGAAGGTGAATGAGATTATATTTGAACATGCCAGGTCTCTCGCAATCGAGTTTTAGCAGCATTTTTTCCTCTGTTATTAACCTGTGTAATTTCCTATCTTTCCGTGGCTCTATTCTTGTACGTCTATGAAGAAAAAGTCGCTATGATGAGCCCCTTAGCACTATGTGTTTTCATTGTTCTTTTCTTTTCCTTTTCTGATTTGATTTCTGTTCTATTTAGTTTATTTGATGGGTGATGCTACGCAAGCCCACTAAATTTGAGAAAAAAAAATTGTCAGATTAGTGGTATATACACTTTTCAGCATGTGATTAACCCACCTTATCTCAATCAGGCGCTCTCGAGAATGTCCGATGATAATTTTTTTTTACTTATCTGATCCTTTATTCTGGACGGCGCTCATATTTGGTGGAGGTACTCAGCCAGATACGAAAAATCCCCCTATATATTAATCTGCTGAGCCTGCGTAAATCCCGAAATCCCCTCTTGGGCTCCCCTACTTTAAGTGAAATAAAATGAAAAATTAACTATTTAAATTTCAATCGGTGTCGATGTCAGCCGAGGAAACACGAAAATTATACCAGCAATTAATTATGAGAATACTTCAAGGAATATTTTTTTTCTACCACCGTGCGTTCTTACCCACTTTCTTTTACACATTTCAGTTTAGAAAGTGTCACTTTCCCGCACTAGTGGGGGAAAGGATTAGCAGGGGTTTTTCCCGCACACTTTCATTAAAGAATAAATTGAATTATGATATGTCCCTATGCATCGAACGTCAACGATAATTAGAATTCTGGTGTATTATGGATTTGCATGGATTGTTTTGTTTGTTGAAATAAAATATATATTTTCAATGTGCGGTCGTAGAAAAAATAATTTTTCTATCTTGTAAAGAAAGTACGGGAAAGATCCCGTACTCGATTGCTTGCCCGAACTCCGCTCCGCGTCGTACGGCAAAGTAAAACTTTCTGCACTTGATGGGAAAATAACTATTCTTACAAATCAACTTTCACACCAAGAACAATATGTGTCAGTTTTTAACTTTACACTTGTTTATATTAATTTGTTTCGGATATATTGTCAGTCGGTTGTCTTGTTGGAATTTTCATTTTTTATAGATTATTATAATGGGCTTATTTTTCTCTTGCATTTTTCCATGTATCAATGTTTCCCAATATGATGAAAAATAAATGCCTAATTCCTTTCATGAATTTCTTGACCTAATAAAAAACTATGCCAGTTGGACCTCCTACAACCTACATCGAAAAAAACTTTCCTATTTCTGTCCAACTGATACCAAACTGTGTGCTGGAGGCGCGAAATATTCAAATTGATTTCCCGGGGAGTTTGTGGCGATCGTAAACCTTCGAAATCAAATCCGAAAATACATTCATTCGTCGTGTTATTGATATTGCCGTCCAACGGCCGTAAACACAGCATCTGAGGACCTTCGGATGGCCGCAGGAACGCGAAAAAATTACGGCAGGATGCGATCTCGTGAAATATCGATGAGCAGACTGAATCGACGGGGACCCCTAACTCTTTTTACGACCTCGTACTGTTTGGAAGTTATTACTTGCGGGGGAGGGGTTGATTGGAAGCTGAGAATGGCCGTAGATTGGGATCAGGCCGGTCACGATCTGATGCCGAGAAAATATGTCCTATTGCAGTTCTAAATATTTCATGAAAATCCTAAACTGAGTCAATATCATTTGTGGTATCAAGTGATGATTAATAATCATTGTGCCGTCTGTAATTTTTATATATTTATTTATAGATTCATTTTAATTTTCAACATCCAAAACACATATGTCCAATTAAAGGTGTAAATAATACTGCCGCCAGGAGAAAAATGAAAGAACCCCGATTATTGATCAGGCAAACAATTGCTTTCTAAGCGTACCAATTATTTGATGATACAAGAACTACAACCACTTAACCCAACGAGATAGAGAGAAATGAATAGCACATAACGGTCATCTTTTTCAGAGAAACTAATAATGCCATCAATTGCATTTCTCTTTCTTCCAAAAAATGTCAATTTATTCCCGAAAAAAGATTTCAAAAACAAAACTGAAATATTTTGAAAAGAGTTTGAAAGTGAAGACTTGATGAATGTCGAAAGTTGTAGATCTCAATATTTCATACTAACAACGACGTTATTTATGTTCTTGAATTTTATTTATATCTCTGTCCTCTGAATGACATATCAGAAGCTGAAATATTAACTAATATTTTTGATAGGTACTACTTCTGCTACAGATAGAGAAGCCTGAAACACATAAAACATAAAATAAGTATCGATCATGAAAAATACTCAAATTATTTAAAATGAAATACCAACATTAAACTTTTGCTAATGATTTTGATTAATTTATGATGGGCGTCGAAAAAAGTAAGTATTCATTAGATTCAGAAGAAATAAAAATCTTTAACAAAAAATAATTAACAAACTAAACGACAAAAAATCAATAATCTCTGAAGCAGTATTGTTACTCCCATTCACTCCTCACTCTTCATGACACCATCTACTGTACTGCCTTGACGCCTTCGGCAATAACGAGGGCAAAATCAATCAGATTTAGATATTTTTTTTTCATAATTACATTTTGCATTTTTTTGATATTTTGTTCACTTCTTCATTTCCTCATGTTGTATTTTTGTATCTTTTTTTTTGTATTTTTCCATGCATTCTGGGTTTCTGTGAAACCCCTCAGAAGCTACTTAAAGCTTGTGCGAGTTAGAATGATGGGTGTGTTCTGTGTAGGCTTTGTTACTGTGTCCCGACGCCACCTTAGGCACAGCACTGTTAATTGTTTACCCAACAGTTCGGCGAGTTCTCCATACCAGAAAATTTCTTCCCTGGCGGAGACTTGAACCCCGACTTGCCGGGTCGGAGTCCAGAGGCATATCCACTAGGCTACACGCACATATACTTCTAGATTCCTTAAAAAATTCTAGGTTACTCGAGTACCCTTGTAATTGATAGCTTTTCTTCTAGGCTTTTCTTTTATCCCGACATATTTGGTGTTGGTTTTTTCATTTACTTCAATTAATTCATAATTATCTCAAACAGAAGACTCCAGAGAGCATCAGAAGAAGTTGATTAATTGATAATGCAAGTCGATAATAATTCTTACTTCACAATAAGATCAACGCACATTCACGATGCGTCTCATTAGCTTTGTGATATCTTCACAACAGAACTTATTGAACTTATTGAATGAAAAATATCTATTAAAATGTGAACATACCGTTTCTTAGGAATGAAAATTATAAAACATCAGTCTCCTTTACCGGGGTGATGTTAGCTCCCGGCCGGCCAGCTCCAAGCGGCCGACCTGCTCCAAGCGGCTGGCCCATTCCACCACGGTCAATATCGAATTGACTATCTCTCGACAAATATTGGTTCTTTTAATTTAAACTCAGCGAAGGATCACAAGGGAGTGATAAATTCTATTGGGAAAAAACGAATAATTTAATTCGAATATGATCAGATATTCTACCATGTCATTTCAACATGAATCAAACTCGGTCCATGCTCGGCCGAATTCACTCACGTTTTGGATGTCCGGCCAAGAATTTTGATTAATGCATTTGATAGAGTATATCTTTTCATACAATTTAAAAAATTCAACCAATTCTGTGAACCCTTGACCCCCAGCTCCAAGGATCGAACGCAGTGTTCTTCCGTTTCTTTCTCGACTCTATCCAGTATCAAGTGTTTTTTTCGTGTTTGGGATGTCCGGCCAAGAATTTTGATGAATGTATTTGATAGAGTATATCTTTTCACACTATTTAAAAAAAAATTCAACCAATTCTGTGAACCCTTGACCCCCAGCTCCAAGGATCGAACGCAGTGTTCTTCCGTTTCTTTCTCGACTCTATCCAGTATCAAATGTTTTTTTCGTGTTTGGGATGTCCGGCCAAGAATTTTGAATAATGCATTTGATAGAGTATATCTTTTCATACTATTCAAAAAAAATTCAACTAATTCTGTGAACCCTTGACTCCCACCTCCAAGGATCGAACGCAGTGTTCTTCCGTTTCTTTCTTGACTCTATCCAGTATCAAATGTTTTTTTCGTGTTTGGGATGTCCGGCCAAGAAGAAGAACACTGCGTTCGATCCTTGGAGCTGGGGATCAAGGGTTCACAGAATTGGTTGATTTTTTTTTAAATTGTATGAAAAGATATACTCTATCAAATGCATTCATCAAAATTCTTGGCCGGACATCCAAAACGTAAGTGAATTCGGACGAGCATGGACCGGGTTTGATTCATGTTGAAATGACATGATAGAATATCTGATCATATTCGGATTAAATTATTCGTTTTTTCCGTATAGAATTCATCACTTCCATGTGATTCTTGCTGAGTTTAAATTAAACGAACCAATATTTGTCGAGAGATAGTCAATTCGGTATCGACCGTGGTGGAATTGGCCAGCCGCTTGGAGCAGGTCGGCCGCTTGGAGCTGGCCGGCCGGGAGCTAACATCACCCCGGTGTCTCCTTTTGCGCCAACGAAGTTTTCTTCGGTTCTGATCAGACCTTGGGTACGACATACTGCCGATCTAAAAACTGATGATGGATGAGAATTTTTTTTTCAAAGACATGCCTAAAAGGCCTGATCCATTTACTAACCTTTTCATCTCACCAATTTTTTTCGAAAACTCAGAAATTTTATCCAGCAAACAATTCTAAGAAAATATATCCTTGGAATTTAATATTTCAAACCTTACTAAGCATAATTATGCCCTGAATTCAGGGTGGAAAAAATTCAAGAATGTTTAGTTTTATTGTCAAATAATAAGTTTAGAGTCTTCAGTAAAAAAAAAAACAGGAAAAATGAAAATAAGAGAAACCATTTTTTTCCAACTTTGTAGGGGTTGAACTTTTCTTCGAAGGAGGTGTTTTGAACAAATTATATACCGAATACCCCCCCTAAATATTCAGTTATAAGGACAAAAATAAAAAATCCCTAACTCTCACTCCGAGTAATTTTTGATTTCAATTCTAGAGAAATCTGTCAGGAAATTTTCAAAAAAAAAAAGGAGGCGTTTATGGCCTCTTTTATTTTTCTTAACACGAAAATTCCGAGAACAAAACTCTTTGTGTCACATTTATGGGACGAGAGGAAAGAATTGTCATATAATTCCGAAGAAAAGTTGGAACAATTTGTTTTTATAATTGTAGAGTCACATTAGAAAGTAACCAATAAACAAGAATACCCCTGAGGTACTCAAAATAAGTTGGTCTACCTATGCTCTAGTATCTGAACCGTTTTTCATTTTTTCAATTATTCTGTTATTAATTGTCGGGCATTTGTGATATACAGGTTAAATAGTGGTAGGAAATATTTTATTCTTCTTCTATTTTCTTCAATTTGACTCGGATCCACATAAAATTGTAGATTTCAGTTGTATCTTACAAACGGTTATTCGGTTGGATTGCTTGTCAAAATACGGTTTTCCGTTGATTTCATGAACATTTTGCAACATAAATTTCTAGCCGTATCTTTCTTTCACTTTGTTCAGCACGACTATTACTTTAAATGAATATAACAGAATTTCAAGGGACTCAACCCTGGAAGGAAAGTTTGTGCTTTTTCATGAATTATGGAAAATGAAGAGTTCCATATATTTTCTTTCAAGCTGATATTGAAAAAAATATAGATCCTATGAAATGGTAAAAAAATATATTTCTTGCTTTTGTAAAAAAAAAAACGAAACACAGTTCAGATCATAATACCATGGGTGTCGGGTTTCATATTCTCAAGCTTTTCTTGGGAATCATCCAAAGCACAATATACTCACATTGACAATCGGGGAAGAAAATGTTAGAACTTTCCACCAGAACATAATATTCTATATTGATTTTCGAATAATTTATGTTATGGCAAAAAGAAATTTATTGAAAAACTACACGAAAATAACATTCATATACCGATCTTTCTTAAACAAACATAGATATATAAAACAAGGTAATAGAATGCAGAAAACCTTTCAACTCTGCCTAAACAACTCTTGATCTGTCCCTTAATTAATTTTCCACAAACTCGTCTCCACTGAGTGATAGTCGTCATGTAATAGGTAGTATGCCGAAAAATGTCACTACACGAAGGTATGTTTACCCTCAGCATATTATGTTGTATGTTGCACAATTGGGGAAATAAACATGCTCATTTGACGTTATTATGACAACTTAACGTCAAATGTGGCGTGACCAGAAGTAATTTGTTCATCGCAGGCCGAAAAATTAGGTCCAAATAGAGTAACATGAGTAAATATATCAGATTATACTCTAAGATATGGTGGTTGAAGGCTACCCTCGAATTTTGTTTTTTTAATAAACACATTAATCTTCACCTATGAAAAAGCTTGGGGGCGATATTATTAATGATCCATGTGTTCAAATATTTGATATCCAGCCCAGAAATGAGTTGTTTTTGCTGATTCGATGGTATCTATTATACGTATATCAAAATTGGTGACATGAATGAATGAATAAAATGATTCCTTCTCTCATAAACCTTTGAAAACAATAAGAACATAGCTCTATGTTTTTCAATAGCTGTTATTTCTAATATAGAACATTTTCGGGAGTAATAACGGAATTCAGTTCTTTCGATAATACTTATTTTTCATCTTCATTCAAAATTCTAGGGGATAAATTAATAACCGTTTTGTTCACAAAATTATTATTGACTTTTTTATTACTGAAATTCTGTGGTTCTTCTTCTTTGAGTATATTGAATTTTCTGAAATTAATAATAATTTTGTGAACGAAATGGTTATTTATTTATCCTGGTGAATTTTGAATAAAGATGAAAAATCAGTATTATCGAAAGGACTGAATTTCGCTATTACTGCCGAAAATGTTTCTATATCAGAAATGATAACAGCTATTGAGAAAACAGCACAAAATCTTCCGCCTGAAAAATCGAATAAATTCAGGATCTTTAATAAAATATTACTTGATAATCCTCATAAAATGAATTCAAGTTTAAGTTCCATTGAAAAAAAGGCTGTCAATTCACTGAAAAATGATAATAACATCAAAATCCTACCTGGAGATAAAGGAAATACCACAGTCGTCATGGATTCAAATGAATATAAAAACAAACTTCTGGATATTATTAATAATACTGAGAAATAAAACAAAATCAATCTGTTACAATTTTTCAAACCACTAACCGAAAAATCAGGCAATTTTTTGAAGAACATCCAACACTTTCTTGAAAAATTGAGGAATTCCAATCTGAATTCGACTGATATTCTAGTGAGTTTTGATCTCTTTCCCATTTTTCCGGTCGATTAAACACTTGAAATAGTAAAAACAAAATTAATGGATGATAATACTTCTCATGAAAATTCGAAATTAACTGTATATAATATAATGGAAATGCAAGATATTTGTCTGAATTTGACATATTTTCAATTAGATGATGATTTTTACAAACAAAAATTTGGTATGACTATGGGTTCTCCTTTATCACCAATAATGAGCAACATTTTTATGGATTTATCCGAAGAAAACCATTTTGAATAATATTCACTGGAACTAAAGACTTTGTGGCGTTATGTCGATGATATTTTTATAATTTTCTTTTCCCCGGAGAATTCTCGATTGGAGAGCTCATTTTATCGAAGGAGGCAATCATTAGTTTGTTGTAATATCTCATCAGAAATTGGTACAGTATTTTCAACAACATGAAGAACTCCAAGTGATCTTGATATCACCATATCGAAAAGAATTCGAACCTTAGAAGGTCTGAATGCTTTCTCCTGAAACAGAAACAAAGTTCATATAAAAAAGGGATGAAAATATTCCTATACCTATTTATTTTTGAATAGATAAAAACCACGTGCTGATTTTTCATACCTCTTTTATTGTAGGAACAGCATTTCCTTTCAAACAAACGTAGCATTGTGATGTCCTATTGAAGGATTTAGCTATAAAATGTTTGGAACAAAGCAAGGCATAGTTCGAAGGTTGCCAGGTTCCTCTGTCCTCAAATTTCATTCAAGAAATATGACGTGTTGGGTTTTTAGGAAATCCATCAAAATAAGATTCAATGAATATCAAATAACGAATTTTTCTCTAGCTGTTAATATAAACACACAAACCTTCTATATTGAGGTCATGGGAGCAAACACTTGTGGAAAAACTAACAAATCGCATCGACAAAATTGTGAATACCGATCTGTTCACTACTAGGATTTACCGATGAAATGTTATTCCTGTTGTTTTCTTCTTATCAAGCTCGTCACTGCTCACACAACTGCATACAGCACTGGAAACCATGTTTTTTCAATTAATCAACGAAAAGATAAGTTCAATATTTCGATATAATCACAATTAAGGTAGAAAACAGACTAAACAGATACAAATTCAACAAACGTCAAAATTTAACTGAAATCTCGTATCAAAATGGCGGATCTGATACCATTCTAATCATGTGATGTCGTCTCTATACTATTCTATGGGTCGGTTTCACAAAACTTTGTTGGTACCGTTGGAATAATTGGAGCCACCGCGATTCGTTGAAATTTCAAAACGAGTGATTCGATTGGTTCGAATTTACGTAAGGTTTTTTAATCTCACAATTAAAGTTTTGTGAAATCGACCCTATCTCTATGGAAAACTAGAAATTGTCTGACTTCGGAGTCTGATTTAGACTCCGAAACGTTACGCTTCAGAGTACAAAAGGTTTTTTTTTGTTCATTGTTAGGCAGAAATTTCTTCTTGTAAAGTTGCGGCCCCTGAAAAATTAGTGCTCAAATTCGCAGGAGCCTTTCTTCTATTATTTAAAAAAAAATTTCTAATTATTTCTCGTTTCAGAGACTGGGAGAAAAAACCCAAATCAAGTTTTCAGGAAAAATTTTCCCATGTCAAAATTTTCATCCTTTCATTTACGTTTGTACGTGAGACACTTCTGAATATTTCAGAAAAATTTCGAGGTTGTCAGGAACAAATGGCATTTCCCAGAGAAGTTCAAAGCATCGTTCCCACCCAGCAAACCCGAACTCAATTACAAAAGTATACAAAAAGACATAAATTAAGCCTTACCTTCGTCAGAGACAGGATGAAAAAACGAACAGCTAGTTAAGCGTGAAGATCGGCATCCTCAAATGCTTAAGCGAGGCAGAAAACCCGTCTCGAAGAATCATGGGGCCCTAGAGGAGAGGATGGGTACGAAGGTATTCCTCGCGAGATCGGATATCAACCTTTTTCTGGAGAAATATCGAGGTCGGCTCTGACATTGACTATTTTCCGGTAATGGGAAAATACTGACGGAACAGCCAATTAACAGCTTGTTTTTGGAATGGCTTCTGGAAGGTTTCAGCCTGTTTTACACCTCGTTTCGCTTCGATAGTGGAGGGTGGAATCGATTGTAGTCCATTGTAGAATGTTTTGAAAGTATTTAGTTCAACGTTTTATATAAGGTGCATACATATTTCTAGTTCGAAATTTGTTTTTGTACTTTCCGACATTCGATTTAGCTAGCGTTTATTATGGTTGAATATTCAGTATATTAGACCACATTTACAGGATGTCGTGGCTCTGAAATATCAAACATTGGACAGGGATAAGAACGACTGGAGAATTAATCCACAGCATTAGAAATTAAGTTGAATGGTCAGAACTGATCGCAAACATCCAATAAGGGCTAGAAGAAGAAGACCACAGCGAAGCACGGAAGACTCTAGTAATATCATTTATGATCACATTTTGAAATTTTTTGAAAATGAAAAAGGATGGTATAGCTCAAATATTACTGCTTTCTAAGCCTGATTCGATTTAAAATTTGTAGGTTGGTGTTTGCGGGTTGAAAAATCATGATTTTTTTTCAAAATTCCCAAGTTCTAAATGTCAGGGGAGATATTCTATTATGTCTGATTCAAATGTAAATTTTCTCATATCGAGGATTTCCGGCTCGAGGATTTCATATTTTCTTTCATTGGAGAATTACGAATGAAGGGGAATCATTTGTTCTCTTTTCTATGGACGTTTATAGATATTTCACATTCAGAATAAGTCATATGAAGAATTTCCAACTTACACATATCGGAGACATATACAGGGTGAGTCGGGAGGAACGGACCAAACTTCAGGTGTGTATTCTGCAGGTCGAAATAATTCCAAAAAACTCATATGTTGTTATCCGATTCTCATTTGTTTTCAAACTATAGGGTAATTAGAATATTTAAATAAGGTCAACCAATATTCAGATCAAGAGTTTCTCGGACTATGGATTGGTCGCTGTGGTCGTATTAGTTGGCCTCCAAGATCTCCAAACCTCACACCATTGAACTATTGTTTGTGGGGCTGCTTCAAGAACGAGGATTACGAAGTTAAAGTTGACACTTGGGATGCTCTAATTCGACGCATTAGAAATACGGCATTTCTTTTTAAAGAAAAGCACGAATCAATAAGAAAAGCATCGAGAGCCCTTCGCAGACGAATGTGTTTCGAGGTTAATGGCGGGATTTTTGTGCATTTATTAAAATAATGCTATAAATGAAACTATTTGGATATAGAGAATGTTGTTTTTTATAATGACGCTGTAGTTTGAGAACAAATGAAAATCGGATAACAACATATGAGTTTTTTTATATTATTTCGAGCTATAGAATACACACCTGAAGTTTGGTCCGTTCCTCCCGACTCACCCTGTATATAACTGTTGCAAAATACATTTTACGACATCTAATCGACAACTAAATGTCATGGACGGAAATGTCATATGAAAATTGTCCAGTAAACGTTTACTGCGGAAAGGTTTCGTAAGTGTCCTATAATATTGTTGTGAGAACAACGATAATTTTATACAACTTTTTAGTTCTATCAACAAAATGTTCCTATCAGAATACACTCATGACAAGAAAAGTATTCGTGGGACAATATTACAACAATTACAAGGCCGAATTTTCGTATAAGAAATAAATAAAAGGACTATTTTCCTAGTTGGCAGGATCCTTATTAGATAGAATAGTAGTTAGACCTTTGTTGAATATATTGCATATATTCCAATCAGATTGCCAAATCTTCTTGATGCTTTCATTTGATTCCAGATAAAAATAGGACCAAAATGGTTTACTGACTGTCAATCTAGGGACGTTAGGTTCTGAAATTTAGGAGATAATTGGAAACGAATCCGTTGAGGAATAGAATTCTTTACAGAAATTCAAAGTTGTACTATGTCGAAGAATTTCAGTTGTGCATCAATATCGTTACATCAGCATTAATGAGGTAAACAATATTCAGGAGTAGAAAAAATACATGCTAGCACTGCCGTACGAAGTGTGATTGCATCAGGACCCCATGCAGTACCAACTAGTTTCTGTAGAATACTGTTTCTAGTTTCACCTTCAGACGTAAATCACCCAGATGAACTTTGTAATTAAAGGAGGAATTTAATTGAACTCAGATATTCAGGACTGAAATGATGATCTGTTTATTCTACCACATCTTGTAGAACTAAATCGTGGGAGAAAATCTCAGTTTCGCACGATTTCCATATGAAATTTTCGAAATGAGATATCTCTTGGCGTAAGTGTCAGTAAAACATCGAATAAGAGTAGGTGTTCAAGTTATAACACGACTTAACTCCATTGAAAATTCAATTTGAATAATTCATCTAAAGGAGAAGGCGTAGGAATTGCTGGAATGTTTGGACATTGTAACGTAAATACACGTCTCGAACAGTCTGCAGTGTAAATGGCGAATTCATCGACGAAAAGTAGTACATGGACGTTTTACTTGGAATGAGGCAAATATTGCGAAAAATATCCATGGATGACATGTGACGGGAACGAGGTTGCTGTTGTTTAATAATAAGAGAATCGAAGATTATGATTTCAATCAGTTTTTTGCTTTCAACGTTTCAAATATATATTTCAAAGAATTTTACCTCATTCAATTATCCTTGTCAAGATGAAAAAAATAGGTTTCCTTCAAGTCAAATACGTTAAATTCAGATTGTGAAGTATGAGAATTTTCGAAATATCAACCAATCCTGAAAAAAGCACCGCAAAGAAAAAAAGCAATCAAATGTGCTACAGATTCATAGCTTCCTATGAAGATATTTGACTCCCAATACAGTTTACCGCTGTAGCCGGTAAATAATGGATGATAATAGCAAAAGACAGAGAAGCATGGAAGAAACTGGAAGAGGCCTATATCCGACATAGAATGAAAGAGACCTGAAAAAGAAGAAGAAGACTCTGTATGAGCTTTATGCATCCACTCTTGGAATCTTGGATGGATCGACTCGCATATGCATGTGACTAACGTGACTGCAATTTCAAGAAGACAACAACAAAATCACAAAATTTGAAACCTGAACTTCTAGTCTGAATTTATCTTATAACATGACATACAATTTTATTTTAAATTCAATATAATAGTTTTCGTGAAAAAACAAAACAGAACATACTAAATTGAGAAGACTGATATGAGATATGTGTAAAACAGGGGTAACTGTAACGATATTCCAAATGAAGCGTCTAAATGCAAAACCAGACATTTGATGTAAAAGCCGTTCCGAGTATAACGAGAAAAACCTGCCGAAATCATAGTTTTGAACTAACAAACCTCCAGTTTTGACCATTTGAATGACTAATAGAGGCTTTTAAAAGTCTACTTATGAACCTGAGGGTGAAAGAATCATATTGCCAGCCTTAAATGTCATATGTCTGGTTTTGCATTTAAACGCTTCAAATGATTCCGCATACAAAAGAGCTATGTACTCTTTAATAACTAAGATGGGATCGTTACTCAAAATAATTTGCACTATTTCTATCTTCAACTTCATCGGTCTTATATGTAGGATGAAGATATTAGTCATTCACAGCTTTTCTTTGATTTCAGAGGAATTTTATATTCCTGGAATGAGCAGAATAAGACAGGATACCTTTAGCTAAATACAAACCTAACCAGTCTCTGGAAAAATTCTAGGGTGATATGAAAGGGTTTCAAGAGCATTACTCTTGACATTCCTTACAAGGAAGGTACTACATCTTCTATGCAAATCTTCAGGTTGTCTTTCTTCCGAAGTAACATCAACACAGCGATAAATTTGAATGCATTATATTTCATGAAATATCTCAATTGGACAATTATAAACCCAAAACTCCATTCATTTGTCCATATCTACATCCATTCTTTCTCGAAACACTATTTCGAAAAATAATGGAATTTTATCGAATTGTCTTCTGTAATATACTTCATGACAATAAACTAGACTGCACTGAACTCTTGGATTATGTGTAATAAATGTTACTTTTTTTTCTTCTTCATTTTCAATATTGTAGGTTAGTTATTAGGAGATAAAATCAACTCTAATATTCTCAGTCCGTATAGGCGAAAAACAGAAATTTCAACACCAGTTCAGCAAGTAAGCAGAATATAAGCGTTCTATGAACCAACATTTCTTAATGCCAAAATAAATAATCGATATTTATGAAAATATTTCAAAAACTCTGTGAATTAAAGAAAATAATGTAAAACACTAGTACAGAAGATTCTTACAATTACTGGTTCTCTCAAAAAGCCGTCATTTCATGGCTTGTTTTTGAATTTTGAACTCGTGGAAAAATATTAATCCCTTCTGTACTTGTATTATAGAGAACTATTGGGAAAGAATCACAAAAATATACTCTCAGTTTTCTATATTTTTATATACGGAAATAAAATGATGACAGAATTTAATACACTATAGCATGTTTCGAAAGTAAAGTAACATTTAAATTGACAGAAACACGTATTTTTCCACAAAGTGTACTCGAAAAGTTTTCTGTTTTTCAGCTTAGGACCAATTCGAATAGGACATGAAATTTCCGATTCGAAAACAACCTTTCAATTTTTCTTTCCCGAAATTCGCGGGTTCCTTTTCAAAAGGGGCACAAAACAAGCTGTTGCCTTTTACAGCATCAGATATCCGCGAATAGTAGATTTGATACACCTGAAAGGGAGCCGAAAAGCGGAAAAAGAGCGGATAAGTTAATTGACAACAGTGTAGATAACACATCCAATCCCATTTCACTCCTGCTCTTCCTGTAAACATAACGTAACGGTTGGATAGGACATTCCTCCGCCGGTTTTCGTCGGTTTTCCAGATTAAAACGACGTGTGCTTTCGCATCGACAGGGTTTGTGTTCAGGGGCGTGCGTTTTTCTGCCACATGAAATTCTCATCGTTTGGAAAGATCGCGAATATAATTGGTATTTTAATCTTTTGTTGTGGAGTTGCCTAATGTGATTGAATTTAAATTTCGAATTTCCAATTAGAAAGCCTCAATCATTTCATTTTTCTCATTACCTCTCCCTCATGTTTTTGTCAACCTTATTTCCTAGAAATATCTACCAATGAAAATTTGGTTTTTGAACCAGAAGATTAAAATTCTTTGTGAGACAGAAAGACTCTCAAACAGTTTTATCTCGCAATATTTGTTATTTTGATGAAAACTTTTTTATGTGGTCAACGTAAAGCGAATGAATAGTCATTGTTGTAGGGAACTTATTGTGAGCTTATAAATTAAAGATGGAGTTCATTCCGATGATTACTATTTTTAATTCATTTATGTTTCATGAATATCTTTTGTATTTTCAAAGGTTTTGTCAGCGATACAAAAAGAATTAGTCAGCTAATGTGTATTTGTTTTTAAATTTTTTTTTCACTTCATCACTTTTCTTAGGTCTTTCTCGCCTCCTGAAGTTTGTCGGTACTCAATGCAGGACGAACCGGGGCAATCTACGAGTATTTTCGTATTTTTCGTACAGTGCATTCCACATCCTACTTTGAGGAAAAGGACAAATAAAACAACAACGAATTTCGGATGTTTTTGAAACATACAGAAATTCAAGTACTACCTAATCATTTGATGATTACTATTTTCAATTCCCTGTGCGTGAAGAGCATTTCTGCAACCAATGGAAAATGAAAATTTTAGTTAGGAATTTATAGGACACTGCGCTCTTTTGATGCTCCGAGAAAAACGTGTTTTAAAAATTGAAGACAGTGTTATAAACATAGATTTTTTTTGTGGTACTAGGCTAGAAATAGGAGAGAGGGATAAGCAAACTCTTTCGCGATTTTGGCATTGATACTATGACTACAATCGCGATATAGTGCACAAAGGCGGAAAGCACATTCGTGAACATTGTACCGACGATAGGTTAAACATTGAGAGTTTCAATGATATTTTCCAATTATTGTGTTTTCGGGGATATTTTGTGTCTCGTTAACTTAATACTTCCATGGGACTTTTAAGATGAAAACTGTCTTTGTTACATATATTTACGTATACATATATATATATATATATATATATATATATATATATATATATATATATTTATGTATACATAAGCGTACATTTGAAATATTTGTGGGTGATCGTTTTCAAGTTATAACACAAACTTATACTTCATTTCACCATTAAATTGCATTTTTTTTACGATTGAACTGATAGATAACACTTGGACTCTGAAAAAAATTTAGGAAATTTTTTGACGTCTGCAAATTATATAGAAAATAATTTTCAAAATTGAAAACAACAAGGTTTTAGAAAAAATCGCTTTACCCTAGATGCAACATTCATTGTCAGACAAATAGTGGAAATGTCAGTGGAATACAACAAACCCATACATGTGCTTTGTGGATTTAAAAAGTGGCTTTGATCGAACAAAAAGAACGACATCTTGAAAGTTCTCGAACAAAAATATGTAGACCACAAGCTAATTGAACTAATAGAGGATATAAACAAAGACAATAGAATAAAAATCATAACAACTAAAGGAGACACAAAACCTACAGGGACGGACCCAAGAGGATGAGATGATCCCCCCTCCAATGTTGAAAGAAGTTGGCAAATTTTTTAAGCAGTCGGAAAAATTTCAAAGCAGTTGGAAAAACTTTCAAAAGTGTTGAAAAATTTCAAAGTAGTGGCAAAATTTCAAAGTAGTTCGAAAACATTCCCCAGCTGTTAGAAAAAGTTCAAAGGAGTTGGAAAATTTTCAAAGCAGTTGAAACACATAATTCCGAGAGAGTTATGAAATACGAAGAAATCTGAATTAGAAAAAACAAGTTTGCAATCAATACTTATCGAAATATAGTTATCGCCGGCAATAAATAATAACTCAAAACTTTTACCATCAAGTTTTTGAAGAGATGCGGCCTCAAGAAGTAGGTACCTTGTACCTATAGTCCATCCAACGAGAAGCGATAGCGCCAGTAAAAAACTGAATGTACACCTATAAGGTTTTGAATATTTTCATTGACTGCCGTTTAGTGCTTTCTCTGCCTTCTCCAGATCTGTATTACGACAATTAAGTGATGCATCTGAAATTTGCCCACGACGGCGTCAGCTGCGCGGTCAGTACACTAAATCGGGTCCTGATGAATTTGACCACGCCTTGTTGTTTTGGCGAGCTATCTCTTCTCGTTAGATGGATTTTAGTTGTAAATTTTTCAGTTACGTCGAAGACGAACAAATCTATATTCGATTGTGTTAGTGTCTCTTCGTCCTCCCTGCATAGGTCTTTTAAAGTAGGAACCAGTCAAGCCTTTCTGCGATATATAGAATCAGACGTCAGATTCTTGAAAAATATTCGATTTCAATAAACATATTTCAATACTGCTTTTGCTTAGTATTCATTTTCTTCAGCTGATAAAGGTTCCTTGAATTATATCCTTCAACCTGGGTGTTTTCTTCAGAATTACATTTCAGGGAGCGCTCCATTAACATGCCTCTTTGACGTATGATCGAAAGAGCAGGGCCGTCGCTAAGGACTAGGCAGGAAGATTTTAGGGGTGGCATTTCAAGCTGAGTCAATAAAAATAACACATGTGTAGGAACTCAAAGTAATCCAATGAGAATGCAGTTCTGTCCGCAACAACAGAAGTATTTACAAATTTAACATCGAAAATAATCAGAGGTACCGCATAACGCAATACGCCTGTGAACATCCCAGTTTTTGCCTAATTTCCCTCGTTAGGTGTTTATGAATTTCGATTGTTTCCCTGTAGAGCCTGGGGTAGTATTCGCTAGTGGTGCACAACACTTGGGTTTTGTCGAAGTCTATTGCATGATTCGTGTTGTTCAGTGTGTGCTCTGCGGCGGCGGATTTCTCTGAAAGCGACAAAACTCTCGACCAATAAAATTTAAAAATTATCGAGGGACAGAAGGAATAGGTACTATACCGGAGTTTTGGAAAGAGAAGTATTCTTCGCGAGAACTATTGGAGTACAAAATTTAGCGTCAAGGGGAACGAATGATATTGTACTCACAGTGTTGAAAATCTGGACTATTGAATATTCAATTTTTGCATTCTTTAGATATGACTTTAGTTTCTGCCTAATACGGTAGTTTGTCTAGCGACGGCCCAACGAAAGACACAATTTTGTGTGTGACATGTTCTTTCGAGCATTTAGGCCGTCGTCGTAGATTAGTTCTCGACGTTTCGCCAGTTCGAGTGTCTGGCATCTTCAGGAGTTATATTTCAGGAGATGTTCTCACTGGACTGAACTGCCTGAGTGTGACGGGGACGCAGATTGTACTTCCTTATATAACTTCGGTCGGGGGGCGTGGCTGCCCTTGACTGGTCTCGTCCCGATAACGAACGCGCGCCGGTGTCCGACCGGTTCACAACCGGTTCCCGATCTTCATTCACTTCATGAACCCGGTTATTATTATAGGGAAGTGGTTTTGTGTTTTTGAGTACTGGCTCCCATGTTCCATTGATTTTCAAAGATTCCTCCGATTTTTGAAATTCGTTGGGTGTTTATGAATTTCGATTGCTTCCCTGTAGAGCCTAGGGTAGTATTCGGTAGTAGTGCACAACACTTGGGTTTTGTCGAATTCTATTGCATGATTCGTGTTGTTCAGTGTGTGCTCTGCGACGGCGGATTTCTCTGAATGACCCAGTCTACAATTGGCCCTGTGTTCCTTGATCCTCGTATTGATGGATCGCTTCGTTGTACCGATGTATACACTTCCACAGCTGCACGGAATTCGGTATACACCTGGTGCACTGAGTGTATCCCTTCTGTCCTTGGGGGAGTTGAGATGGTCCTTGATCTTCTTCGAACGGTTTGAATATTGTCTTAATGTTATGTTTCCCCAGAATTCGTCCGATTCTATCTGTCACCCGTGGGATAAACGGAAGAATGCTTTTGTTCCCGATTCTTGGCGACGTGGTACATTGTCGTTGTTGTGTTCAGGCCTCTGTTTGATGTCGTTTTTCGTGTAGCCGTTAGCCATGAGAGCGCGCTTCAAGTGTTCTAACTCGGTTGTTAGTTGTTCTGGCTCACTAATTCTTCTCGCTCTTTAGACTAGCGTTTTGATTATACCTTTACGTTGGCATGGATGATGATTTGAGGTGTTGTGTAGATATCTGTCCGTGTGTGTATGTTTTCGGTATACAGTGTGTCCTAGAGTAGTTTCCTTCCGTGTGACAAGTACATCAAGGAGAGCCAAATTTCTGTTTTGGTCTTCTAATTCCATTGTGAACTGTATACTTGGGTGAATGTTATTTATGTGTATCAGAAACTCATTGAGCTTTTCTCTTCCATGACTCCATATGACGAATGTGTCATCTACATATCGAAACCATACTTTCGGTTTGAGAGGTTTGGTATTCAGAGTTTTCTCTTCTAATTTCTCCATGAAGTAGTTCGCTATCACTGGGGTCAGTGGATTACCCATTGATATTCCATCGGTTTGTTCGTATATTTCCTGGTTGAAGGTGAAATAGGATTTGTGAGCCAGAACAACTAACAACCGAGTTAGAACACTTGAAGCGCGCTCTCATGGCTAACGGCTACACGAAAAACGACATCGAGGACCATCTCAACTCCCCAAGGACAGAAGGGATACACTCAGTACACCAGGTGTATACCGAATTCCGTGCAGCTGTGGAAGTGTATACATCGGTACAACGAAGCGATCCATCAATACTAGGATCAAGGAACACAAGGCCAATTGTAGACTGGGTCATTCAGAGAAATCCGTCGTCGCAGAGCACACACTGAACAACACGAATCATGCAATAGAATTCGACAAAACCCAAGTGTTGTGCACCACTACCGAATACTACCCAAGGCTCTACAGGGAAGCAATCGAAATTCTTAAACACCCAACGAATTTCAATAAATCGGAGGAATCTTTGAAAATCAATAGAACATGGGTGCCAGTACTCAAAAACACAAAACCACTTCCCTATAAGAATAACCGGGTTCATGAAGTGAATGAAGATCGGGAACCGGTTGTGAACCGGTCGGACACCGGCGTGCGTTCGGTATCGGGACGAGACCGATCAAGCGCAGCCACGCCCCCCGACCGAGGTTATATAAGGAAGTACAATCTGCGTCCCCGTCATACTCAGGCAGTTCAGTCCAGTGAGAACATCTCCTAAAATATAACTCCTGAAAATGCCAGACACTCGTACTGGCGAAACGTCGAGAACTAATCTACGACGACGGCCTAAATGCTCGAAAGAACGTGTCACATGAAACGATGGCCGCGAAATCCTCAACCAATACACAATGTTGTTTTAACAAAAACTAATATCGGAGAGGGCTGTAGCCCCATGGCTCCCCCCTAGCTTCGCCACTGGTTCCAACCCCGATTTATGAAAGAGTTTCTCATTTAGTTCATCGCCATATAACCTAGACAATTTTCACTCTCATGACCAAAAATTTCCATATTATACTGTTTGTTGTTTATCTCTTTTATTTGGATTACCTGATCTGTAACATTACCTTTTGATATAAATTTTGAAGGGAACAGTATATTTGCTCTGACGTGATTGATTTCAATAGTAGTCTTTTGTTCAACGATTACGTAATCAATGACAGATTCTAGGTGTATTTTGTATTGTATTCACGAATATGTTTTTATATTCTTGTGTCAATGAAAATCCTTTGATATTCTCAGCTGATTATATTGGCATTTAATAATCGATTTTTCCAAGTTGTAATTTACTTTTTGTTCTCAGTGGCCAACCAACTTATCCTACCTTTTAATTGAGATATATTCAACTCTTTTAAATAAACAAAGTGCGGTTTTCGGCATGTAACTTGAGACAGTAAATGATACCAATTTCAGCAGTATTCCACATCCCCCAGAGATAATTATTTATAAGTTCTTCATTTTTTGAATCAACTGGACATATAGAACCAGAGATGGAGAAGATTTTGTCTATAGGGATGTGGGACACTGATGAGCACAATCAAATTCGAAACCGGTATTTCTTTTATCCCATGACGAAATCTGATTTCACTTCTCGAGCTTCATAATGAAAGATCCTTGAGCCTACACATTGAAGATCGTGTTCATTTCGATGATAACTATTTTATCATTAGGATGAGTAACACAAGGAACAAATGATAACCTGAATTTACGAAAGTGCTTTTGATTAACTTTTTATAACAGTTTTCAGTTCTTTTCTGTGTGTTCTTGGTTTGTATGTTTGTGTTAGGGGAATTTTGATTGTAAATTTCATTTTGATTTCATGCTATCAGAATAAAAGATATAATTGTTGCATTATTATATGATGAAAATTTAATATTTTTGAGTTGATCAGGGGTGTGAGAGAGCTGTTCTTTCTTGTTACCTTGCCTTATGGATATATTGGAGACACTGGAGCTTGATGAGGTCCCGGAGTCTACAACGGTTGGGGTGCTTGGGTTGGGGGATTGTTTTGTTGGAGGCAAGACACGGTTAGGCATAGTACATTTTAATATAAGAAGCATCCAAAAAAATTTTAATGAATTACTAATACATCTAGATAAAATGAACTCGGAAAGAATACAGATAATTGTACTTTCTGAAACATTCAATATTACTAACATAGAACATTTCGAAATTGGTGGATTCGATGCATACTACAATAACTCAGTCTTTAATAAAAATGATGGAACGATTGTTTATGTTCGTCAGCATTTGAGTCCAAAAGTCAATTTCATACAACTGAGTGAAATAACACCCGTTCGTATAGAAATTAAAATAAATGAAATTTCGCTTGGGGTTACTGCTGCATATAGACCTCCATCAACCAATTTGGGTCTTTTTATAGAAGAAATTGAAAAATATCTGATTGAACTAAAAAATAACACTATTGAGATAGTTGTGGGTGACATAAACATTGATATTTCGGATGAACATGATAAGATGTCTAGCCTATATATGAATGTAATGAGTTCGTGTGGCTTTATTTCTTGCATTAACAAGCCTACCAGAGTAACTGAGGCGTCGTCAACATTAATAGATCATATATTTCTCCGAACGCAGAATAATATTAGAAATGTTATTGTTCCTAATTCCTATGTATTTGAATGTTCAATGACGGATCACTTCCCTATAGGCTTAGAACTTTGTTTCGATGAGAGTTTGAAAAACGAAATGAAAACAAAAATAATTACAAAAACAAATCTAGATAAATTGATAAGCAAGCTGATGAAAGAAAATTGGCGGAAAGTATATGAAAAACATAATCCAGAAGAATGTTATCAAACTTTCAAGTCTTCTTTAATGATTCATATTAACTCCTGTCAAGAAAGTATACGTATAAATAATAAGAACAAAAAACTGAAACCGTGGATAACTTCTGGATTAATTACCTCTATTCGCAAGAGAGATAAGATGAAAATAAATTTAAATAAAAACTTCTCGCAAGAAATGAAACTTCGATATTTAAATTACAGAAATATCCTCAATAAATTAGTGAAAAAAACAAATTCGGTCGCCGCGCTCAAAGCCTGACATAATCGCATATGGAACACAGTTCGAGATAGTTGTGTATTTTCCGGCTCTCCATTGTTTTGATAATTATTCTAAAATATCCATATTTCGAAGAAATTTTTGAAGTGATATATATTTGCTTGTTGATTCTTCAGCTACGTTGGAATTTTGTGAAGTCAATTTTACGAGCGTCAGGTTTCAAAATGGTTTTAACATCCCAGCAACAATCTGATGTCCGTGATCTCATTGATGAATCTTTGATGAATGATAAGTTCTTATCAAGACTCGCTGAATGTGTTGCTGCTAAGGTGATTGAAAAACTGGACATGAAAATTGAATGTTTGTATACGAGAACAACTGAACTTGAATCCGAGGTCGTTAAACTCAGGAGCGAGAACATTACCCTCAAAAATCGTCTGAATGATTTGGAACAAAAGCAGAAATCGAAGTCGCTCAGGATCATCGGAATTCCACCTGTTAATAATGAAAATGCACAAATGTTAGTCCAGAAAAAATTGAGTGAGAGTTTGAAATTGACGAAGACTGCCTTTGAAATTGACCAGTGTTATAGATTGAGATCAACTGGGGGTAAGTCGGGTATGCGGCCCCTTTTAGTAACTTTTACTACTTCTTCTGGTCGTGATATTGTCTATAGAAATAAGTCTAAACTCAAGGGGACAGGAATTTTCATTGTTGAAGATCTCACTCAGGAAAACTTCAATCTGCTCAATATTTGTAAGACAAAATTCGGTTTCAAGAATGTATGGACGTCCGATGGAAGAATTTTTGCACGTGTGGATAATAAGATACAACGAATTCGGAGTATGGATGATTTGCAGAAGTGCGAGGAGATGCATTCGGAGGAATCAGTTCAGGACTCAACTTTTACATAAATTTCATTTTTATTACGCGTGTTTAATTAGAATTTGTCATTGAATATAAAAATTTGTTTTTCTTTCTTTCAATTTTTTTGATTAATTCTGAATGTCTGACTTGATTTGTGCTCTCTTGAATGTCAGATCATTGATATCAAATTTTATTGAATTGCGTGATACTCTTGAGTTGTATAGTTTTGATCTGTTGGCACTTACTGAGACTTGGTTGAGGGATGATCCAGATGAGTCTATTTTTATCGATGGATATCGGTTTGTGAGAAATGATAGGCTCACTAGGGGAGGAGGTACGGGTATATATATAAAGGATGGAATTAATTATGAGATTGTGAATTTTGATCTAAAGCTGGAGAATACTTCTATTTTGGTTACAGTTAATAAGGTTAAAATATTATATTGCGTTATTTATAAACCTCCGAAAGTCGAGAATAGGGTTAATTTACAATTACTCTTAGATGACATTGAGGATGTTATGCTGAGGTCTGTAGCGATCGTTGATAAAGTTATTTTACTAGGCGATATGAATGTTGATTTTCTGAAGGGCGATAGCTCTGACTGTCTTTCTTATATTAATACATTGAATAACTTCGGTTTAACGCAGGTGGTCAGCCAGTCAACTCGAAAAGATGCTCTTCTCGATCATGTCGTCACTAACGTTCCGGATGTTTTGCACTCGGTTGAGGTTGTTGATTATCATTCTAGTGATCATGATCTTGTTAAATTTTCTGTTTCTGTGGTTGGTTATAAAAGCCGTCCCAAGTTTGTGTCCTATAGGAATTTCAGAAAATTTTCACTTGATTCTTTTCAGAGGGATTTGGAGCTGTCTACCTTAGGTGATTTGTTTAAAACTAATGATATAGATGAGAAGGTGGAGATCTTGAATAGTGTTCTGGTAAGCTTATTTGACAAGCACGCCCCACTAGTTTCACGTCGCATAACCAAGCCGCCGGCTCCTTGGCTATCAACTGACATTGAGGAACTCATGAAGTCTAGAGATAGAGCAAAAGCTAAGTTTAGAAGGTCTAGGCGGGAATCGGACTGGGTGAGGTATAAAGAATTACGTAACTTGACTACTCTAAAAATCCGTAATTCTAAAAGAGATTATTTTTCTACTATGTTTCGGGCCCACAATAAAAGAGAGATGTGGAAGCAACTCAGATATATGAATGTGGGTGTGAAACCTAGTTCTGAGATTCCGTATAATCTTTCTGATCCTGATAAATTGAATGATTTTTTTGTTAATTCCATACCAGATAATCCAAAGAGTTCATCAGATAGATTTCTCAGGTACTATTCTTCTAACACTTTTTGCGTATTTGAGGAGAAAAGATCTTTTTCATTGGTCGACGAGGCAATAATTGATAAATATTTGCATGACATCAAGTCAAATGCTTCTGGTTCGGATAATTTGAGCATTTCATTGCTGAAATTGTGTTGTCCTTTTATTCTGAAGTATCTTGTGAATATAATGAACAGCTGCATATTGAGTGGATATTATCCTTCGGCCTGGAAAAATTCAATAGTTTTACCAATACCGAAGAGACGGAATGTAGAAAATTTTGGTGATTTACGTCCAATCAGCATTTTGCCTGCCGTCTCTAAGATATTCGAAAAGGTTCTCTATCACCAGATTATTGAACATCTAAATGAGTTTGAGGTGCTTCCGGAATGTCAATCGGGTTTTCGTCGTGGATTCAGTTGCATGACTGCTCTTCTCAAAATAAGTGATGATATCATAGAGAATTCGGATAGAGGACTTGTAACAGCGTTAGTCTTATTGGATTATTCAAAGGCATTTGATACGATCTCCCACAAGTTATTACTTGCTGTGTTGTCTTACGTAGGATTCTCTGATGACGCGGTGTCATTGTTTCGGAGCTACCTTTCATTCAGAAGTCAGCGTGTCAAAATCAATGGTTCTCTGTCTGATCCTTTGCCTATATCAATAGGTGTGCCACAAGGGTCCCTTCTGGGTCCCCTGCTTTTCATCACTTATACCCACATGTTTCGGAGGTTCCTTCAATACTGTAATGCCCATTTTTATGCTGATGACACTCAGTTCTATCTTGGTTTTGATGCTGGTGATGTTGACGAAGGGGTTAGAAAGTTGAATCATGATCTTGCGACCATCCAGGAGATATCTGAGCAACACAACCTATCGATCAACCCCAATAAATCTTGTGCGATACTTTTCGGCAATCAGTCTGTATGCGATGGGTTAGGTGAGGTGATCCACTTTTTCATTGGTGGTGATGAGATTCCTATTGTAAAGAGTGTTCGTAACTTGGGTCTGATAATGGACAATTCTTTCCGTTATAGGTTGCATATCGCAGGCTGTATAAAGCGATCGCTGTATGCCTTGAGGCTGATCTATCCCCACCGCACTGTTTTGCCAGTTGAATTAAAGAGGGCTGTCTGCGACTCTTTGGTATTGTCCAACTTCAATTATTGCTCTCAGGTATTTTTTTCTTGTTTGGATCAGGTGACTTTGAACTCGATCCAGAAAATTCAAAATTCTTGCTTGAGATTTATTTTTGGAATTCGAAAGTTTGATCGTATAAGCCATAAATTGGTGGATGTCAGGTGGTTGAACATGCGTAACCGGTTTTTGGTGGCAGCCTTAGTTTGTTACCACCGTATTATATTATCTAGAAAACCATCGTATCTGTATCGAAAGATAACTTTCAGGTCTGACGTGCATAATCTAAACACGCGTAGTAGAGGACTTATATCCCCTCCTCCTCATAGGCTGTCACTATTCGAAAGATCTTTTAGTTTTTCCATCTATAAATTTTATAATAGATTTATTAGTAATTCTTTTGTAAGTCTGTCTGTATCATCCTTCAAAGCTAGGGTCTGGGGATTGGTGTATGGGGATCAGTGCGGGTTGAGTAATCAGTAATCTGTTTTTTTTGTCGTTATATGACATTTTCAAATGTTCCAACTCAAAGCTGGAAGGTTCATTTAATTTTTCGTACTGTTTTTTTTTGTCATTCTTGTCTCGAGTTGTATAATCAGTTCTGTTAATATATTTTTCATCAGGGTTTGAGTGGAAGAGCAGGGGTGTATGACCGCTTCATCACCATCTGAACTCCGCCCTGTGATTTTTCTTCTGGTGTATTTTTTTTTCTAGTTGTAATATTTTTGTTGGTAAATAAAGACATTATTATTATTATTATTATTAAAAAATAATTTTTTATTCTAACAAAATAAAACTTGCAAAAAATGACTCTAAAAAAACTTGGAAAATAATGAATGAAGCTGTCAATGTAATGAAGAATAAAAGCAAAATTAATCTCATTTTAGATGAAAACAATGAAATCTTGACGCATCCAGCAGATATTGCCAATTATTTCAATGATTACTTCTCTTCCATCGGAGAAAAGATGCAGACCGAGGTCGAGAAGACAGAAAATGTTTATAAAACTAACATAACTAATCAGAAAACACTTTTTTCTGGCACCAGTAAACTCCCAGGAACTGATAAATTTGATAGCCACCTTGAAAAATGATTCCTCGCCTGGGGATGATGGTATCGATGCTAAAATTATAAAAGCCATACATCCATACTTAATTGAACCTCTTAAATACATAATTAACCTCATTTTTGAAAAAAATGATATTCCTCAGGACTGGAAAACATCTAGCATTATACCTGTACATAAATCCGGTGATGTTCAAAAAGTACAAAACTATAGACCTATTGCCCTCATTAATAACTTCGGTAAGTTATTCGAAAAATGCTTGAAAAACCGTGTTATGAACTTTCTTGAGAAGAATAATATTATCTATAAAGATCAATACGGATTTAGAGCCAATCTAAGTACGGAGGATGCCATATTTAACTTAACGGATGAAATAAACAATGCATTGAACGCAAATAAGAAGAACCTTTCAGTCTTTATAGATTTGGCTAAAGCATTTGATACTGTTCCACATAACAAACTATTGGAGAAAATGGAATATATGGGTATAAGAGGTGGCGCAAATCTACTTTTCAAAAACTATTTATCAAATAGGACACATCGAGTAAAAATTGGAGATAGTTATAGTGATGTTAGAAAGTCAACAATAGGCATCCCACAAGGTACTGTTTTAGGGCCTACACTTTTTCTCATTTATATAAATGACATTGGAACAATTCTTGATAATACCAGAGTAATTTCTTACGCTGACGATACTGTTCTATCTTTCACAAGGTCAACTTGGCAGGAAGTTTTTCGGGAGGCAGAAAATGGAGTTAGAAAATTGTACAGTTGGTTCAACTACAACCTACTCAGCGTAAACGTCCTAAAAACAAAATATATTGCCTTTTCGATCTCGGTTGTCGATATACCGGAAAATATGACTCTGAAAATACATAGTGAAGATTGTTTGAGCTCTCATTGCAGTTGCGATACCATAGAGAATGTTCAAAATATTAAATACTTAGGGGTAATGCTAGACCAGCACTTAAGATGGAATATACATGGTAACTTTGTTAATAAGAAGATAAGAAACTTGATTTATAGATTTTATCAACTTAGAGATATCCTCAATATTAGACTTCTCAAGACAGTCTACATCTCATTAGTAGAATCGATTCTGAGATATTGTTTGATTGTGTGGGGAGGAGGGTTCAATAATTCTCTTCGAAACGTGATAAACACGCAGAAATTCGTTCTGAAAGTTATTTATAACAAAAAACGGACTTTTCCAACTGACAGACTGTACAAGTTAGCTGATGTACTACCACTTAAAGCTCTATATGTGTACGCTTGCATAAATTACCTGCCTAAGCTTCGAAATAGATTGCCGAACACACAAACATACTATTCAACTAGATCCAACCTATTGCGAACCCAGTTGTACACTAAATCGCACACACGGCGGACAGTTACATATTTTGCACCCAAATTTTTCAATAAACTACCCAATAATATAAAGCTATTGATAGAAAATAGACGGCAGTTCGGTACTCTGACCAAAAAATTTATTCAGGAAAACTATTCGACTTTCATGGATATAATGAAATCTTCATAAACAAATACAAGAAGAGTATGTTCAATTTCTCTTGACTTGAGGCGCCTTCGCGGCTTGGCTCTCTGGTTGGGTGGATTCTGGGATCCTCGCGGGCTCCACTCTAATGTAATAAATGCATCAATAAAGTTTATATTGGTGAATGATTCACAACACAGACATGGATTTTTTCCATTTCTAGCGTGAGTACGTTCACCATTGCCGCATACCTACAATGAAACAATGGCTCTAACATAGATTAATTTCGAAGTAATAAGCGAAGGTATGTGAAGTCATTCTTTTTGTAACATTCAATCATGGTGAATAAATTTGATTTGATTTGATTTGATTTGATTTGATCTCGGACTTTGTGGATATCCACAATAAGGTAAGGTGTAAGGGGCGCAAATTGGTTTCTTGTTGATTAATAGAAGTCAAATCTCTAGTTGCGTATTCCGGTTCTCAGCGGGGTCCTAAATGAATCATCGGTCAAAAAGATCCGAGCGGATCTGCCTGACGAATTGCAACAAAAAGATGTTGACGTCTATTCGTCGGTTTCTGCCGCAATTTCACGAATCCGCCATTTTCCCTACGCCCCTGGTCACGATATTTCTTCCGGACGAGATGAGTAGGAAATGGAGCCGAAACTGAATTTTATTACACTTTAGTACGACAGTCGAAGGTAAAACTGCGGAATTGTTAACGCCGGAAACGGAAATCGACCCGCGGCGCTCTCATGGGAAGCGCACTCTCTGACACTTCCGATATCTCCGGAAATAAGAATCAGCGGTCGAATTGGGGAAAACATAATTGATAACTCTTTCGGAGCCGTCAACGTAAATATTTCAATCCCCCTGGTTTGCAGTTTCACTCGCACGTTCGCCTGTAGGCGTGGGCAACTCGAATAAAAAGTTCTCGACTTTTTGGATATCGATGTTGGCCGGATGATGCTCAGGAGAATACTTCGTTCATTAGCAGTTTTCACTGGCTTGGGAAAAAAGATGATGAATCAATCGATAGTAATGTGAATTCAGTATACCGTCTGACAAAAAAGTACCGGGAATTGGGGAATAAAACACATATTTTTCATTGAATCATCAAAATTTATATTATCGCCTTTAATGTATTGCCCATTAGAGGCTTCACACATGTGCCATAGTCTTTTTCATTTTTCATAATATCTTTCATAAGCACTTTCTCGGATGGCATTAAACTCACGCGTCGAATTCTGTTGATGTCTTCAATGGACTCGCAACGTGTTCCACGAAGGGACAAAATTAGTTTCGGGAATAAAAAAAAGTCCCATGGAACTAAATCTAGAAGAAACGGTAGTTGGTCGATGGTGTTTATCGTGTTTTTCGGACGATATTTGTTCACAATTATCGTCTTGGAAAATCCAAAGTTGTTTGCCGAACCAATCAAAATGGTACTAAAAGACTTTCGACTTTTTGAGAGATGTTTTGAGTTAGTAGGACGAATTTCAATCACAATTTCTTTTGCTGCATCAACACTAAATTCGTCAGAGAGGTCGAAGGTCGTCCAGAAAGAGGCACGTCTTCGACGATTTCACGGCTCTCTTTGAACGCTTTGTACCAATGACATGCGCGAGTCTGGATAAAATTTGATTCATATAAGCCTTTTGGAACATTTTCAATGCATCAGCACAAAAATTTCGTTTTCACACAAAATTCAAGTGAAAAAAGAGTTTTTCATTTCGTTCATGTTAAAAATCGGCAATAACAACGTTGACTACTCATTTAACCAGATGCCGTGGGAAAACTCGTTGAAAGATCGCGCTCAAATATGGCATAATAATGTGAGGCAGTCCTACTAACCTAAGTAAAAAAAATAAAAATCCATTTTAAATAATAAATTTCCGCTACTTCTTTGATAGGAGGTATACACGTCAATGCGCTTTCAGAATCCTGCAAGAGATTTCCTGATGAATATGAATTTTGAATATACATACTCGAATTGAAGAAATCGTGAGAAAATATGAAATAAGGGCATTTCAAAAAAATTCGAAAAATTATTGTAATAGAACAGTTTTCACCAGATTTTCATGAATTTGCGAATTGAACGTTACAAAGTTCAAGAGTTCGGTGTATTATTTTTTGCTTCATTGTTAAGCAACACTTTTTTGAAAGCGTGATATCCCTGATACTTTAGTGTACAAGTGTTTCATATCGGCCATTTTTCTATTAATTGAATCTTTCGTCCAAAAATTTTGCTGAAAAATCATCAATAGCGTGTGGAAATGTTTGTTTTGCACGGCTGAGTTACTTCATCGCGTTCTACAATACTCGTTTTACCAACTAGCATATTTCAGCAATATCGTTCGTACCATTATGATGATAATCCTCAAGTTTTCAAATAGTTATAGTAAATAAACTGTACCAATCATTGTAATTTTAACAGTAAGTTCAACCTCCTTTGTATTCACCTCCACGCGTTTCACTCCAATTGTGGATTTACGATCCCCTACAATTAAAAACCATCCTTAATTCAGTCGCTTTACAAACTACTGATTTCTGCACTGCTACTTCATTCTACTAACAACCCACTGAAGAAAGCAGAAACGTCTTTTGAGGATTCTAATCTCAGAAGATACATATTCTTTGACTGCTAAAGAATTTTTTCCTGTTGGTATCGCTGAGTGTTCCGTAGTTCCCAGCATCAGAATTTGCTTCAACAATCCAACTGGCAACTTTATTGAAACGTTTTTGTAAAAATATGTTGGTGTTATAAGTTTGCTTTTCAACATCACGCGAAACTGATCCTCCACATAGAGTTTCTTCTTATATTTAGTGGTGATCATTACTATATCTCAGTTAACAAAACAGATTGTCCTATACAAATATGGAACATAATGCAGTGATAGAATTTGAAATAAAATTGCATTTTTGTCGTAGAGATGGTTCCAACGCCGTTTTATTGAAAAATGTACGCTGTGAGGATACCGTATTCTGAAGGTGGAGAATCTGAAAAGATATTCGCATCAGAATCTGATTACCTTGGGGAGCCTGAAGTAGTGATCAATTATGGCGAGGACATAGTCAACACGCAGAGCTCTTCCTTATGAAATAATATACTTTTTCCCTTCGCTGTATTTTAATCAACCTATTTTGACACTGCTTTGACAAACGTGAGTGAAAGTTACTGAGCAAGGTATTGGTTGCCCTTAACGACAGAATGTATGTCAACCTACGTGCCTAGGGAAATAATAATCGAAAATTATTATAAGTAATTTCATTATCTATACTGTTGGAATTTACCGACGTTTCGGCAAGCATTCGCCTGCCGTCATCAGGGTGTTGTTGGTCCTGAGAAGGACCGGTCTTTGCCAAACTTGTTCCGTTTGGACTTTTGCGCTCCATACTATCCAACTGAGTTCTGGGAATGCAAACGATTCGATTAGACGAATATTACGATGAAGTGATTAGACGGACACTAGTCGGAAAAGTTAGACGTTAGACGAAATTGTGGGACGTCATTCTTAAGGTGCGTACAGACATGCTCCGAATGGCGTACCGCACCACGTCGCGTACACCGACGCGATCAACAAAAGTTCGCGACGATGTCACAAGGTGCCATTGAGAAAATAATACCGTTCCGAACCTCGCACCGTACATTTTGCCGTTCCATGAGTAATTGAGGAAAATATTCATGATGGACGTTGCTGCCGCAGCCTATTCACTATTCAGTTGAAGAAAAAAATAAAAGGAGAAGTAAAAGGAGATGGTGGCAAACCGATTATATACAAACAGACAAATATAAATATGGTGTCAATCATTTACTGTTGGACTTGAAATTTCAATCAATCAGTGGATTATATAAAAATTTCACAAAGATGTCGCCTTCTGACTTCGAATTTTTGATGAACTTAGTTGGCCCAAAAATTCGTCGAAAAGATACCAGATGGAGAAAAGCTATTTCTGTTCAAGAACGATTAGCGGTAACTATCCGTTTTCTGGCAACAGGAGATTCTTTCAGTAGTTTACAATACCTTTTCAAAATATCGAAACAATCTATTAGTGCAATAATTCCGGAAGTGTGTGGAGCTCTAGTCGAAGGATTGAAAAAAAACATCCAGGTCAATATGATATATTTTATTTGTTCTTTTCCAAATTTTATTTATTTTTGTGTTTATTATAGAATTTAACTCCAAATCTAAAATACCAGAGCACATCGGTGTAGAATTTGCCACGGAATCAATATATGTTGGCGTCGAATATGGGGTCGTATGCTCAAAC
Source organism: Hippodamia convergens (assembly GCA_038502775.1). Classification (NCBI taxonomy): domain Eukaryota; kingdom Metazoa; phylum Arthropoda; class Insecta; order Coleoptera; family Coccinellidae; genus Hippodamia; species Hippodamia convergens. The sequence continues at coordinate 103,800,499 of CM076607.1, forward strand.
GATTGGGGTGAAAATTCGGATTCGGATGAATTTGATCTGGGATTTTGATATGTGGATGAAGAGGAATGCCTGGAGTGTACGGTGGAGAAACGGTTTCGTGGAGTTGGCTCAAAGTATCCTCTGTCCGCTTGAAACAACACAGCCATTATTTTTTCCTGGACGAGTGACGCTGTATTGTTTGAATATTTTTTTAATTTCGAAGCCACAAGGTTCCCAAAGATCTTAAATTCACTCGAATCCGAAACTTCCTGGGCTTTTGCAGCTTCGTTAGTACTGCAAACGTAGCATCTAATTTTTCATCCGCAGCACTTCTTTTCTTCCGTTGTCGGGAAGGGCGGACAGGTGTGGGGGATTCTCCAGTATCTTGAGATTCATATGATACCTGACGATCTCTTGTCCCTTCAGGAATATTAACATCTATTTCTTCTTCAACATTGTTATGTTCTTCATCCACTGCCTCCATCTGAAAACAAGTTGATATATAAATATTTTTTGTAGGTACCAATTAGATCAGAAGAATGGTTGAACGTGGCTGAAGGGTTTAATGATATCTGGAATTTTCCTCACTGTGTAGGTGCCCCAGATGGCAAACATGTGATATTACAATCACCAATGAATACAGGCAGCGAATACTTCAATTACAAATCAATATTCAGCATAGTCATATTTGCATTGGTCGATGCCAACTATAATTTTTTGTATGTTGACGCTGGTGGTGTGATGGACTTCAGACCCCTGATTAGCTCATATTTCGAAAGTGGAACACCGGTGACCACATTGCCTACTTCCACTTGAGAAATCAATAATAGATATAATATGATGACTTCGCGAACACAGCAAATTCAAACGATTGCATTAGATATGAACTAATTACTTAACATTGTCATTGTAATCACTTCTGGTCCTTCCAGTCTGTGTGTTTCTCGGAAATGGTCCGAAAAGGGTGTTATCTAGTTAGGTAAAATAAAACTTAGTTAGAAAGCAAGTGTTTTTAACCATCAACCACATCACACCATTGGATGCAAGGAAGTGCCGATACTTGCAGTTTTTTGTACAAAAACTTAAATTATTTGAGTTTGCCTGAAGCAAAACCTCTAAATGGGAGACAAAAAGAAATACCATATTTTTTCGTTGGTGACGAGGCGTTTGCTCTAAGTGACAGACTAATGAAGCCGTTTTCTGGTATTCACAGTAAAGGATCAGTTCAGCGGATCTTTAATTATAGGCTATCACGAGCACGCCGAGTTATGGAGAATGTATTTGCAATATTCAGAGTACTTCGGAAGCCTATGTACCTAAATCCCGAAAAAGCTGCGCTCGTAGTAATGACCATAGCTCATTTACATAACTTTCTACCGAGCTTTCTACGTAAAAGCTCCACATCTTGCCCATTGTATATGCCAAAAGGAACATTTAATACCAAAAACGGAAAACTTCTAGAAGGAGCATATACAACAATACTTCATGAGCCTATGTCATCCCTTTTACCTTTGAGGAATATTCCAAAAGAGTCGCCAACAGATGCTAAGACTATTCGAGAAGAATTAGCAAATTTCTTTCAAGAAGAAGGCCGAATCTTATGGCAAGAAGAGTACGCGTAAAATTTTTTGAATAATTGGGGAAAGGCAAGGAATATCAAGAAAACTCACAGTATTTTGAGTGTTTCGAACCGTATCCCTATCCAACAGGAACAGCATACTTTTGAACGCGAACCAGCCACTCTCATACACTTCTGATCGACCTGAAAAAATTCCCTTCATTAGGTTATTATTACTACTTGCAGGTGATTCAATTTGAATTGGAGCTTCTAGTAACTGAAAACATATTGAAATCTCAATAAGTGAAACCATATTTCGTTTCCCCTTAATTCCTCTCGTGAAATAAACAAGAATGAATTTTGAAAATTCATCAATCACTTACCTGTTCCTGTCCCTTTGCTTTTTTTAATGCTTCCTTTTTCCCTTCTCAAGGCGGATAAAAGATTTGTCATTTTTTTTAATTTTATTATAATATCTGGGATTTCTAATGTTCCACAATATATCCTTCTCGCGATAATTCTCGATGAGAAGAAGAGAATTTTCTTCCGTCCATTCCATCTTGATGCACTTGTGAATTGAAAATAATAAACTAGAGCGATTGAAACGCCGATAGATTCGCAACCTGGTCCACACATGGTGCAACAGACTTGCGTTCGTGTTTCCTTTGATGCGATAGCCGTTTGCCGACAATGCAAGGAACGCCAATATGTTACACCGTGATCGCGGCGAGGTGCGATTCGATGTGGCACCCCGCCGTCCACACTTGTCAGGCTCTTAGGTACGCGACGTGGTGCGGTACGGCATTCGGTGCATTTCTGTACGCACCTTTAGACTTAGCGGAATAGTCGGAAGCTAGTTCAGAGGACGTCAAACAAGATTTATAAGACGAAAATATCATAGACGTGCTTTCAATGACTGAAATCCCGAGTTCTGGTTGTCAGTGTTTTTTAATTCGATTCATCTACTCATTGTACATTTTATTAAATTACCTGGTGCCTAGTAATTTCCCTAGACACAGTCAAATTCCTACATTACTAATTCAGAATATTCAGAATGAATCTAAAACTAACAACATCGAAAAGGTGATATTTATGGTTAATAATTTACTTTATTTTCAGGTCCATTCTAGATCAAAATTTCAGATCGATAGAAAAGCGGTGAACCAGTCGTTATCGGGCAAACGCCGGCGAACTTGTAATTCAACCGTGACAGCGTCGTTAATCGAGGTCCACCGCAGCACCTCGACGTCCGCGTTACGTCACATCCGGTCTCGTCCGAAAGGAAATCTTAATAAGCTTTCCAGATGGCCAGGCATCGGAGCGGGCCGCAAACGGCATCGTTCGGCGACCGGCCACTTGTCCGGGCTCAGACCGGATCAGGTTCCCGCGGGACTACGGGAATCAAATTGGGTCCGGATTGCTGCGACCTGGACGAGGATGTGTATCGGCGTCATCATCCTGGCGGCGGCGGGTAATAACTAACTTAATAATATTCCTTCTCCGTTCCTTCTGCGACGGAGATTTCGGCCGCATAGGGGGTGGTTGGGGGTTGGCATCGTTTTTAATCGGGTTTCTGTAATGGGGTTGTGATTTCGGGATATGAGATCCTTCGTATTATTGGGGACGATGCTTGAGGAAGGAGCGGTAATATGATCTTCTAACAAAAATGAAATTCAGTTCAAGATTCTCATCCATACTATCAATAAATGAAAACAGTATCGGGAAAGAGTTAGGTTGGATACATTGGATACAGAGATGGAAGAAAAAAAAATAAACACGTGTGGCACTCGAGGACTGCCGCGGTAAAGCTATTGCTTAGCATCTATTCATAAATAAGAAGATAATATTGCTGATTTAAATTTTTTTTCATTTATCTTACAATACATGTAGGTTATTCAGGAATGTTTATCATTAAAACTATAGGTTCATGGTAACTGAAATGAGAAACATAAGTTTGAGACTTAATGTGTTCTAAATATCTGGAGAATACCGCGTCAATAGTGGTCCCATATTTTGTTGTGGATTCTTGTGGATCATTATTCATTTTAAAATTCAATTTTTCCGAAACAAAAGTTGTCAACCGCTCTGATTTTTTATCAGCGAAGTTAATGTTGAAATCGCCAGCCAAGATAAGTGAAAATTTATTACCATTTGTATTTTCGACCCTTCTTCAGTGTACTCCAGTAAAGTGCGATGAATAAAATGCTCTACCTCGTCCAATTTTGGATTCAGGGAAATGTAAATTCCTACCATGACTATATGTAGCCCATTTCTAAGTTTGCATAAGCATACACAAATATCTCCAACAAATGAGAGTCTAACATTAACATCGCTAACGTCTTCAATATTTATTTCAATATTCGGAGTCATGATATTGGTAACATGGTTACTATTTTGGTGAATAGCTACCCCTTCTTTTGGAACAGTATCTCGTTTGAATTAGGTATTTCAATCGGATTATCACGCGTCATGCATGTAAGAAGTAACACATCAGTTTGTCTCATAACTGAATCTTGTAAATCGTATTTGTGACTATGTGGACTTTCGCAATTGAAAATCATTATTGAAATGCCATTTCTATTACTAATGAAATCTAAGACACTTTGAGCTATCGTCTGAACACTATTTGAAGACAGTCTTTTGAACTCTTGCAACAAAGATGCAGTCGATGCAGCTTGCCTTCGATTATGATAAAACGTAAATGCACAATTATCATTTTTTGTCATAATATACAATTTTTAAATATTAGTCACCCGAGAGAGTGCAACATAGACGAGTTCCTGAGAATGTGATTTACTATACTCATATACTATCGCGTCAAAAGTTCAACCTTGCGACTTATGTATAGTTAGAGCAAGAGCTGAAGTTAATGGAAAATGTTTGCGTTTGGATATGCATTTTCTATCCGATGTTAATGAAATATTTGCCGTTCGTAATTCAATGGGAACAGCGAGATTGCCGCCTCCATTTCGCACTGCTAGAGTGGCTGCACACTGCACGCATCCGTCTAGTCGCAAGCACTGTCGAACTGAACCGACGATACACGGCGGTGTGTAAGGTTTTTTCGTTACGGAATTTCTACATTCGGTCGCCGCGCTCAAAGCCTGAGATATATATATATATATATATATATATATATATATATTCTTTTGAATAAGAGAGCTAAAATAATACAATAAATGTTGAAACAAAAAGAACCTAAGCTGAGGTAAAAAAAGGAACGGGGTACCACAACATTCTTCGTATGATACTATAGTATCATACGATACTTTCATCACCAGTATCATACGATACTATAGAGCCAGGAGAAAAAACCTCAGCCGAAAAAACCTGTCTCCCCGTTAAAAAATAAAATAAAATTGTTGTATCTGAATATTCTATATAGAAGGACATCACGATCAGCGGGACGGCTCTTCGGAGGAAGGATTTCCAAACACAAACTCCAACCTGAAAATAAAAAAAGCCAGAACAGCAAGAGAATTCAATTTATACTTCATCAAATTGATCTGAAATTTTCAACCCATTGCAAAAATGAGTTTGATATATTGTGTATGGCTCTAATGCCATCTTGGAATTTATAAATCGAACAATTATTAATTAGGTGTTCAACTGTTTCCTCTGATTCACCACATTCACAATCAGGACTATCAACCGAATTCCTGAGATGAAAGCTATACAATAGCTTAAAAGATATTATAAGTTTCCATTTATACCTAACTTTTCTTACAAGAAAATATCTTTAGAGAATACAACTGTGTCTGTGCTTTTTATAATTTGAGAACAACCAATAGGTTCTTTACTCGACTCAAGGATCCTACTCCACCTGAAATACAAACTGAAGTAGTGTAGTAGATCCCTTGCCAGAATTGTGAGAAATGTCACGTAGGGCAAACTGAACAATATATCAAAGATAGAATAAAACAACATTAATCAGATTTAAAAAATACACGTAATTTCGACAAGACAGCTGTCACAGCACTTGCATATAATGAAATAGTTATTTTCCTATCAAGTGCAGAAAGTTTTACTTTTCCGTACGAGATTGCTGTTGCCCGAACGACGCGGAGCGGAGTTCGGGAAAGCAATCGAGTACCGGAAAGATACTTTCTGCACAAGATAGGAACATTATTTTTTCTACGACCCCACATTGAAAATATATATTTTATTTCAACATACAAAACATTCCATGAAAATCCATAATACACATGGATTATACATGTCGTCACCATGGTACTCTCATCGTTGACGTTCGATGCATAGGGACATATCATAATTCAGTTTATTCTTTAATGAAAGTGTGCGGGAAAAACCCCTGCTAATACTTTCCCGCACTAGTGCGGGAAAGTGACACTTTCTAAACTAAAATCTGTACGGGAAAGTGGGTTAAAACGTACGGTCGTAGAAAAAACATCTGTTTGATTTTAAGAACATTTCTGGATAGAGAAAAGTGTACATATAAACGAAATATTAGTGAAATAATTCATATAAAACTTAACAACTCAGTAAACTACCGAGATGGTGTGAGGAACCTTAGTATAGTGTATGATTTTTTATTGGACATGACTTGACATAGTTTTTAGTTCTTGGATTAGTTAAATTCGTGAAAAATGTTAAAGGTCTAGATCAAGGATAGCCTGGTTCAAGTTTTCTTCTATACCGTCATTTTTTGCTGCTGTTGACGATTCAAAATATTGGTTAGTAATCGTATGTTCTGGTGTACTGAAGATTTGTAACGATTAATTTAATTTTTTTAGCCTTGAAAAAAAAGATAAAAGTTGTCTTCGCAACTTCGGCAACAGTTTTGTAATTACAGCATGAATTAAAGTCCACATTCCCGATACTGTTTTCATTTTAAAATGAAATTGTTATACGTGGTTCAACGAAAACTTAATACATCGATTTTCCGACTTTGAAATGAAAATGTGGAAATTCGTTCGAAACCGTCAATTTCTGATTCAAGGAGGAATAACTTTTACGCTTTTTTCATCCCTGTAACTTCAACCGCCTAAGCGCGGTTTCACACGGTCAGGGTGTTTGTCCGTCCGGGTAATCGCCCGTCCGGGCGGCACCCGGAAGCTCTCTTCACACGGGAACTGCGAAAATCCGGATTACTAGGTGCTAGGTACGAGTAGGTACTTCAGTTTGCAGATATCTATTCAAATATTTTCTGGGAGGTCTCTGCATTTTCCTGAAAACTTTATATGGGTTTCTCTCCCAGTCACTGAAAGAAGAAACAATTAGAAAAATTTTTTTTATTATATAAGAAAGGCCCCCTGCGTAAAAATTTGAGACTGGGAGAGAAAACATATTAAGTTTTCAGGAAAAACTTCTGTTTGCCTCTGATTTCGATGGACAGTAGAAGCAAACATATTTTGATCGCTTTATTAAAACATCGGCGAAAAAAACAACGAAATAGGCAAATTTGGGTTCACCCTTTGCACTCAAATTCATACGAAATTTTCCCTCAACTTGGCACAAATATTTCTCTACGCTTCAGTTTTTTTTTATTCGATTGTTGTAATCCTCCGCTCCTTTATCCGAGATTTCGGGTTTCTCCTGTACTAGAGTTATCAGGATTTCGGAATATATTTCTTCTAGTCCAGAACAATCAAACGACTAAACATCCGGATCGTGTGAACGCACTTATGGCACACTGTAGTCCGCTAGGGCATGGTCCGGGCGATTGCCCGTCCGGGCTCCGTGAGTTCTAGCGGGAACATCCGGGCGTTTTGTATGCCCGGACGGCGATTCACCCGTGTCCGGAAAGTGTGAAAGAACCTATGCTAAACTGTGTATTTCTACTTGTCCGGTTGACGGGCGAAAACCCGGACGGACATACACCCGGACCGTGTGAAACCGCGCTAACGGTGGTGAGCACAACACCTTGATTTCGAATTATGATCGTGGGTGTCGCTATCACAAATTTTGAACCTTGTATCGAGTACCATCTGACCTTAACCCAAATAGACCTACCGTTCCGTATAAAGGACACCTATCTAAAAGTTTGCTATTCATGCTCAAAATAAAGAAACAAAGAAGCCGTCAATATAAACACATGAATTAATGCTTTCTTCAACAGTGAATATAACCTACTAAGTGCTTCAGAATTCAAATTCACTTTAAAGCCATGTTAACTTCATAAATATATCAATTGTTGGAATACTTCTTTTTTTCCGGTGGTGTATTTTTTCACATGTATTTATTTCATCGCTTTTGCGAATAAAATAATTATATCTATGGTCGGATGAATAATATTAGAGGCGAATTCATCTTCTCCATGATTTCAAATCCTGATTTTTGCTACGTAAATGAAGGCGTTCTTTTACCGGAACGGTAGGATTATCACCTACTATATTACCTGAATATATTGTTATAACTATTGCAAAATAAACTGACTCTGCATGAGATACTACATCATGCAGATAATCTGGATATGATTTCAGAACCACCTGATAGCAAAATTTTCTTCTGCACATAATTCAATAGTTTTCTGTAAGTGAAATAACAATAATGTTGCTTATGCGCCTACTAATTTCTTATTCGTATTTCCATACACCAAACAAAGTAATAATATATCCACCTTGAGAAAAAAAAAATATCATTGACCAACCAAAACTCATGCAACATTAGAATATATAGGGGGCGTAAAAACATGAGTTAGAATTGTATTTCGACAAGGACAAAAATTGTATTTGCACACTGCTTTGACATGGTTGTTCAAAACGCAGAAATGGTAACAAACTAGACTATCATCGCAACAAGATTGCTGGAAACTAATGGAAAAACAACAAAAAGATAGATCAGAGTAGACCACCTGATTGTTTACCAAAATAAAATAAAAAAATTGTGAAGTGTGGCATAAAAACTAATATTTTGTAAGTATTAAATATAAAATAGCATAACATCCGAAAAATTGCTTCTATAATTACGACATATTATAATTCAATGTTCATTTTTCATAGAATGAATTTTAGTCGCTCAAAAACCTACCGTTCTTTTAAAAGAACACCACAAATTTTAACTTTTCGTGAAAAATAAGTACACATCAAGATGAAAAATTATGAAAAGGCCCCATTTAACCTTCGGTCAGGCGCAATCCTAATCCTAACGATTTCGGGCGCAACTCATCTGTGAGATTAAGTCGGGAAATTCATGTTTTAAAGAGAAAAATTTGCTAGAAAATGGGGAGGTCGTTGAAAAATAGTTTTATCATTCAAATACACATAATATATAAACAAAATTCCAAAACATAAATAAAAATTGACGGTAGAAATTAAAGAAAGATAAATTCGGCGGATTTCAATATAACAACGATATTTGTATAAAAACAAAATGTATTTGTGATTATATATGAAACAAAAACAAGTGTCTATTACTCCTGACAACCACTGCCAGGTAAACTAGAACAATGGAACTTTTATATTGTACGATATCAGTCGGTTTAGCATTCCTTTCTCTAGTGAAGTTTTGTTTTCCTTTATCTTTATATTTATATTCGTATATTTCACTATAATTTTTAGAATACTTCCCGAAAATGTGCTTTTGAAACATACGGTGATTTCAATTTACTTGAATTTTCTTGACTCTGAAGCCATTATACCCTGAAAAAAAAATACTTGAAGACTCAAGCGGGCTCATTTCAATTCACAGATTATATCAAGAATTGCAATAAATATGAAATATATCTTTACTTGTTCTTTTGTTCAGATGTTGGGAGCTCGAGTGCACGACTTTTTCATCCAGAATTACTGAAAAAAATCAAATTCGATGGTACTTAGGTTATCGAGCGCAATCGATCCAAGAGATTATTGCAGTCTTCTCGACTAATATCAAGGCTCTGAGGAGGTTGATATTGCACATACATGATCGCGATATCAAATCAAGAAGCTACATAAAGTCCCACTCCTGAGCGACAAACACCGCCGTGAGAAACTAGAAAAAACCATGCACTTAATCTGACAGATTAGGTGCGCCTGTCCGAGAGTTAAACCATAATCTGACACAATTCTCATTAAAATGAAAGAAAAAAAATTTCAGGTCTATTTGGGTTAAAATTTTTCTTCAGATTATTCATCGAAAATGAAAAGGCACTCGAAAAATCACCCTGTACACAGTGCAGAAATTACCATAAAATTATTTGTGCTTCCTTCCTTCGAAAAATTAATCCCCAAGCAGTACGTTTTGAAATTTTGCCTCGGAAGATAATCAAAATAAAATTGCCTCGTAATGCCATGAGAACTAGAACATTTGAATAAAAACAGTCTTCCGCAGTGCTGAATAAGGACAAGTCTTTAGAATAAAAAATACTCGAGAATTACATCTGGAGACTTGAGAACTATGCCCGATAGCGTGATTTTCAGAATATGATACAGGAGGTCACAAATTCTTTGTCAAAGTAAGAAGTGACGAAACAATGGAAACAATTGAAACCCCATTTTTTCGAAGCATTTTTGAAATCTTCGTCAAAAAATAATAGGAGCATACCTTCAAGACTCTTATCCCAAAATGAATATTTTTCGAGATATCAAGGAAAAACGATTTTATCTTCAATTTCATTCTGAATGTGTTCTTCAACTGGAAAATTATTAGCCGTCAAGTAAAATTTTTGGAAATCTCTGTTATCGAGAAAATATTTTCTTAGTAACTCGTCTGAACTTAGAGAAAATATTTTCTCGATAACAGAGAATTTGTCTTGACTCTAATTTCAATAAATTATAATAATATCAACATGGACAACTGGATATATATAAATACATAATTTCGAATTAAGTTTAATGGCGGCTACCGTTTTTCTGCTCCATCAGTTGGCACCTCTGTTGCGTGAAGTCTTGTCAAAGTTTGTTATTATCAGTTGTGCACCTCCATCATTCGTAACAGAGATAGCACATACGTTACCAAAGGTTAAGACTGCCTTTAAGCAGTGGCAATTAGCTCATCGTAGAATTAACTCTACTTTATCAAAACATTCGCTTAAAATCCTAATACGTCGCAAGTAATAATTTATTTTATATATATATATATATATATTCTTATGAAAAGGAGAGCTAAAATAATACATTAAATGTTGAAACAAAAAGTACCTAAGCTGAGGTAAAAAAAGAACGGGGTATCATAACATTCTTTGTATGATACTATAGAATCATACGATACTATCAACACTACTATCATACGATACTATACAGCCAGGGGAAAAAACCTCAGCCGAAAAAACCTGCCTCCCCGTAAACAAAATAACATAAAATATCAAATATCAGGAAAATCTTGAAAGACATCAGTGTGATCATCTTCATGTTATCCGTCGATGGGCTCGGATGCACAGATTCTTCCCAAAACGACTCGTAATTCTTAACCTGAAATGAAAAAGGACAAAAGCAGAAAAGAAACCGATTATTCAGAATAAATCGAATGCATTTTGGAAATGCATTTGCTACTTTAAAAAACATCAACATTAAGATTTCTTGGCCAAATAATGTTCGGAGGTTTATAAATATTTATGACAGAAATGTCACAAAATTTGAAAGAAATGAAAAAAAACTCCATCAATTTCCCCTTTCCGAATCTGTTGAATGTTACGAAACTGATAATTTTTCAACATAACAAGCTAAACTTGTAAAAAATCAATTAATACATAACCTTTCAACTGTCCTCTTTCACGAGGATTTTTTTTCTGTTGCCGTGTGGGTTTCTTGCAGAAGAATCTCTTTGATACCATGTTCATCAGCTAATTTGGAGACGTAATCACACTTTCCTTTCGAAATTCCTTCGATATTCAAATTCAAAATCCACAAATTGTTGCTCTCTGGTCGTGAGGGTTTTTTCAAACCGGATACGACCTTCCAGGTGATGATTTTTCGGCACTTCAGATGTTTGAAGACCGCTACGGGACCCCAATGAAAGGCAATCATCTCCCATAGATAAACTAAACATGTTATAACACAAGAAAACAGAATATTTTTCAGGAGCAAAAACTAAAGACATATTACGAGAATTGTCATTCTGTCAATTTTATTTTATATAATGTTCATGTTTGCCCACTTATGAAGAGGTATGAACTGAAATTCCAAATGACGTCTCATTACAATGCCTTTTATGCATGTGTCAAGGAAGCTCAACTTCTAATACTGCATATTGGTCAGTACAAGATAGTGACAGAAAAATATTTCAAATTGGAATAAATCCTGTTATATTAACTGCTGCTACAAATATTTCATTCACAAAGACAATATTTTTTGAACAATTTTTTATTACAGAGCCCTATATCAGCACCTCAGAGGTAAAGTATGTTAAGTCACATTTTTTCACATACGTTTTTTCTACAATATTCAATTCACATTGGTAAATTCTAGCTACTTAAACGCATTTTTAACTCCCTAGGTAGGTAGATCAGTTCACCAAATAATGGCAGTAAACATTTTTTGAAACAATAATCGAACTGAAAAATCTAACTATTTCTCTTCTGACTAATTTTGATTATGTGACCTAACACACCTTACCTCTGGGGTGCTGATATCGAAAGAACATATGTTTGTAGTTCGTTTTGCACTTGTTGAAATTTGTTCAGAAGATACCATCTGCTGAAAGTATAACTCCTGAAGATGATAGACACTCGAACTGGCGAAACTTCAAGAATGAATGCACGATGTTGACTAAAATGTTCGAAAAATAAGTGACTTTAAACGAAAGCCTCAACTAATATGTAAAGTAAGCAAATAAACCTTCGAATTAGCTCTTTTTCAAAACCTCTTAGAACAAACGACTCATAATAGCGTAGTGATTGAAAAAAGAATAGCAACTCGAAAAATTTCGAGTAAATGAAAATGCTTTCATTAAAATAGAAAAGCGGGAAAAATTTCCCCAATAGTTCATCACTCACAAATGAGACATGCTGCTGAAATATCAATTCCACTAGAAATAATTCACGGCATATCGTCCATAAAAATGGACAAACACCAAAAACACAGCAGATCTCATTATCGCCTATGCGTGGAAATCCATTCAACCAAATAACGTTCACACAAAAGAGCAAAATCCGCGTAACTCATTTCGAGGGGCGAATGTATAGAGACATATCCTAGAATTCAATAAAACTGCACAGTTTCATAGACTAACTACCCCGCCACGCCCTAACATAACAACGCGAAGGGAGCCAACAGTTAAAAACGCGGAAAAACGACCCGTACAATGGTCGCAAATTTGTATTATGCAACAGAATCGAAACGAGGCATTCAACGGTTATTGTGTTATTATGCGCTGCAAGTGTAAAGGGTATCTCTGACAGATGTGCTGAATCGTAATTTTTCGGATTGTTGCAGGACGAAGTGAGATTTATGAGACCCCACGCTCTCTAACTAGCGACCACCCTCGTTTGTTCTAGTCGGATGGACAGGTTCAAGAAACCATTTGCCACAATGCGTGCTGTATGAATAACAAGCGGTAATTTGTGTTCGAATGTCATTAGGCTAGAATCGAGAGGAGGAATTTTGAATATCTATCGAAATATCTTATGGGAGGTCTCTGCAATTCTTTTTTTTTTTGTTCTTTCCCAGTCAACAAAAATCGAATAGAAAATTATTTGAACTTGTGCACTATTCGCCCTCTGACGTATCACAGGGTGAATACCTCTTAATAAATTGTTGCCTCACGACGAAAAATGACATAACACTTCAAACTTGCAGACTTTGTATTGTTTCGGAGTTTATGTATATCAGACTCCTTCGTCAGACAAATTTCTAAATTCATCAAACTCTTCAGAATCGTATTAAATATTCTGACTTATCAGTTGGAAAAAGCAGGATTTCTGTTGAATGAAATTGGAATAATATTATCTTGAGCGATATTAATTTTGTGTATCTGTTACAGCCAACGTGAATATTCTAGCTATTATCATTATTATCAACATCCATACGTATAATAACGAGCCTATTAGGTCGAATTGATTAATAATGCTTTATTCATCATATCATTCAGCCCGTAGGTACACTTAATACCTTACTAATTGCAGTACTCTGCTTTTTCTCTGTAGACGACGAATCAGTAGTGAACGATCGATCTATATCCAGACGAATTACATATTCGTCAATAATTCAATTCTGAAATTTTTTATATAACTGTCCTATTTAAAGTGTTTGTAATTAGATCATAGAAATCGATTATTATGGCCTTTTAATTTGGGTACCGAAAACAAATATCAACTCTTTAATATCTCCGCTTACAATCATTTGGGTTTATTAAACTTGATGAATGGCACTTGAAAATGCTTTCTACATTTCCTTATTTTATTTTCTGTGTTACTCGTCCTCGGAGCACCTATTCAAGTCTATGGACAAATGCTTGTGCTTGCGGGGGTTCAATGAAAGAAGACAATACATATCGCACCCTCGCTTCAAAAGTGACACAACTAAAAATTTATTTTTTCATGTTAATGATATGGAAAAGATCAGTAAACGATCCTACATTAAATCATAACATAATTTCACCCACGTCCTCCATATATCATATAGATACCTACATATCAAAACAGGTATCTATTTAATTTTTCCAATCAATAAGAAACTATTTAGCATTTGAATATTTTTGAATTTTGATTTTGAGTTGTGTCACTTTTGAAGCAAATGTTCGATATGTGATTCTGTGCGATCAGTTCAACTATAACCTTCGTTGTCGATATATCGCAAATTCTGTTATAATTTTCTCAAGTGAATTCGAACTGCAATCAACTATTTCAATTTGTTTATTTTCGGTATTGTGACCTTCCAAATAATAGACAATTAGTGAATTGAAGAAGACCTAGATCAAGGAAAATTCAAGAAATAAAGTCGAATACACCGACGTAGAAAGCAGTTGTCCCTTACGGTGAACAATTCCGATTTTGAATGGATAGGTGCTACCGTCATGTTTATTCTCAATTTCTATACCAGCGTTTCTTTAATACAATACAGTTAATAAACAAGTGTTTGTGCACTAGCAAGTTTCCCTAGTGTTTGAAAATTTACAAGACGATTCCTGTATTCAAGAAGGTTGATAGGGACGATATGGTTACTACCGTTCGATCTCGCTTATTCCTGTTCTTGCGAGAATAGAGAGTTATCGAAACGCAAATAGAGGCCTAACTTAAGTAAAGCGTCCCCTATTTTGGCATTTACTCATGCGCATTCGCTAAAGATTTTAAGGTGACCTGTAATAAAATACGGGCCTCCTGTACTTAACTTAAATAAAGGACAACCGTATTTAACTAAGAGATCCCTTATTTTGACAATTCTTGCAATATTCTAGGTTAAACAGCTTCTCACAACTGTCAAAATAAAGGAGATGTCATAATAAAGTTGTCAAGAACTAAATCGTTTCAATAGCTCAAACATCCGACCAACGTTGAGAGATCTTTTATTACAGGATCCTTTAATAAAGTAAGGCCAGTATTTGTGTTTCGATAACTCTCTTATACTTGAAAAAATTATTTACATGCATATTGTCGTTTTTCTTGAAAATAATAATTTACTAACAGATCGTCAGTTCGGTTTTCGTAGGAATAGGAGCACAATCGAGGCAATTATTGATTTTGTTAACTTTACTATCGAACGCTTCGAGAATAAGGACTATCGTCTGGCCACATCCGTCGATCTGACAAATGCCTTTGATGTGTACCTCATGACAAATTACTTTGGAAACGAAAAATATATGGTTTTGATGATACGGCAATAGGTTTCTTTTTGAGCGAAATATACCTGGTAGTCAGTTCAGAGAAGAGTTCCACCATAAGCCTCATCCCGATGGGAGTGGCTGAGGAATCAATCTTCGGACCAGTCCTGTTCCTCATTTTAGTTAATGACTTACCACCTCATATTGATTTTTATTTGTAATGCTCACCAATAAATATCTCTCTTTCTCTCTCTCTCTCTCTCTTTATCTCTCTTGCATGATAGAAGGGCAAAATATAGCCATAGATTGTAGATCTACAGGGTATTCAAATTGCTTGATTTTGGCTGCGCCTGGTAGGTACTCTTAGACTAGATAGGTAAAAACGTTAAAAGGAGTTCTGGACTCGATTTTCTTGAAAACACCATTAGGTAGAACCATTTCACGATATCTTCATTTTTATTTTTTAGATAAAGCTAAAGTTTGATATTCCAACCATTTCAAAGGTGTGTTATAAATTTTTTATTTGAAAAAAATATGTAAAAATGATCGAAATTTTCTACAGGCAGTGTTTCATGTTCCACTGAAAATAACAGAATATATTAAATTTTTTTCATTTCGTTTACTAAGAGTTAAAAAGAAAATTTGTATTTTGAATACGAAGGTATCTTCTCCATCTTATATCATGCAAAAAAAAATTGATATAGACACAATTGAATCAAATATATTATTCCCAGAGAAAAAGTGCGTGTGAAAAATGTTAATTGTTTTTAGATATTTTCGAAAATGAAAAAATTATGTCACATATTCGAAATCTATAAAATATGAAAATTTTGTTATATCTTCAAACCAAATGAAGATATAGTGAAACGGTTTCCTCTACTGGTGTTTTCACGAACTCCCAGAACTCCCTTCAAGGTTTTTACCTATCCAGTCTAGAAGTACTTATTAGAAAGAGCCAAAATTAAGCAATTTTGCTGTATAGGGTGGGCATATTTCGATGTTTTAGCAATACAACTTTTGAACCAGACGAGATAGACAAAATCTGATACCCCATTCTCGATCTCTTTTTCGGAGACACTGATAAGAGTTGTATTCATTTTTGACTACCTTCTTTCGTTTTCGAGTTATAAACAAAAATTGGAAAAAAAGTGATATCGGAAAAAATTTATATCTCCGCAAATACTGATGTTAGAGCTCTAAAATTAAAACATTTTACAGGCACAATTCTACGTAGAATCCAGTGGCATGCTCACCTTTCTTGCACCATTTTTTATTACGGAGCTATGACCCAAAGTTTTGTTTTTTCAAATTGAAACACCATATTTCTGTTCCATATTCTGAAAGCTTAATTTTTTATCGTGAAGTTTGCATTAATATCAGTATAGAAATTGACCAAAAACCTATTTTCAAGTGAGTCGCAATACTTTCTATGGTTTCGGTTGGTGGTGTTGATGAGCACAGAAAAATGTAGCTTCCTTTAACAAGAGCATAGAAATGAAAAGACTACTAGAAAGATATTGTATTAATTATACGATACTAAATTTCTCTGAGCTTATCAACAATCGAAACCATAGAAAGTATTCAGACTAAGATCAATAAAGGTTCTCGACCAGTTTCTATACTCATATTGATTTATTGATACGAACCATACGATGTTATATACTTTAGAAAACAAAAAAAATTAGAGTTTCAGAGAATGGCATAGAAATCTAGTGTTCCTATTCAAAAAAACATAACTTCGGGTCATAGCTTCGTAATTGAAAATGCTGCAAAAAAGGCGAGCATGCCACTGGATTCTACGTAAAAATGTGCCTGTAAAACGTTTTAATTTTAGAGCTCTATCATCAGTATTGGCGGAGATATAAATTTTTTTCGATATCACTATTTTTTCAATTTTCTCTTATAACTCGAAAACAAAAGAAGGTAGCCAAAAATGAATACTACTCTTGTTGGTTTCTCAGAAAAAGAGGATCGAGAATGGGGTATCAGATTTTGTTTATCTCCTCTGGTTCAAAAGTTGTAGTGCTGAAACATCGAAATATGCCCACCCTGTACATGGCAACATTAATACACTAGGAAAAAGGATATTCTATTTCAGTAAAGTTTTGTGGACATCTCTCGAAATTCAAATAAAAATTCAGATCAGTGACTTTTGTATTGTATCTTGGCAGTTGGTGTCACTAACGAAATTTGACAGATTGCGGAATTTGAATTGATTTGATTTGAAATTTGAGTGAATCGGAGGTAAGTACTGACAACCAGAAAACGAAAAATATAACTGAAAACAATGCTATGATGAGTTGCATTACAGCACTACTTTTAGTATGTACTGTAATGAACTCATCACGATACTGAAATAGAGAAACATTAATACATTCTTATCAACGTCGAATTCATTAATTCCTATCAAACCCTTGAAGTTCGTGTGCAATTCTGAGCAATTTTTAAAGAATTTCGCCACACGCTCTATCGAATCGACGACAACCTGTCGTGCACCTCATTTAATTAGCAGCTGGGCGCGGCGTCCCGATGTCCTGCACGGCGGGCGGTGTCAGATGACGGACGCGCCCTTAACGAAGCGCAGGAGGATTCAGCAGGAGTAGAATTTTTCTGTTGCGATTTTAATATCAGGGAAGGATCTCGTTTCACGTCGGTTCGTTTTCATTTTTACTTTATTCATATAGCAGAAAATGCAACTTTGGTCTATTTTATTCGTGGCGATTGAACATTAGAAAAACAGCTAATCCCTTTTTTTATATTTTGGTACTCATTTTTTCCACTCGATGCATGACAGGAGCTTTTCAAAGCTAATTCGAAATCAAGAAAGCATCTTAATTAATTTAGTAGCATTTTTATTTATTTTTTTTCTCTCAATATTTCATCAAGATGAAGAATGGTTGTTTCTAATGTTGATTCCAAAGTTGCAACGAATTCTAATTAAATGTCTATGAATACGTGTCAATAGGTTCAGGAATTTGAAAGCTCTTTATTTCATCAATGTGTCAAGCTTTTCAATCTTTTGTCTCATTCCGAGTAAGTTATGAATAGAATAAATTTAAAAAAAAATTTAAATCTCTGATGATTCGTAAGACATATTAGGTATAGTGTGAAACAGTACTTCGATTTTGGAAATCTGTAGTAATTTGTCATCAATATGACTTGTCTTATATTCCCATCAAATACTTTACATCGCCTGACAGTTTTGTGGAGTATTTCCAACATGAAATAAAATATTTATTGTGATGTTGCCTCCAAAATCTAGTAATTTTGTGATATCGCTTTGTTAACGAAATGTGAAAAAAAAATTCCTTACATTTTCACGACAAACAAGGATATAATAATAATAATATTAATAATAATAACTGGGGGATTCATGATTGCGATACAGGATCAGCAGATACCAACCAGGAACTTCCTGAAGATAATAGTGAAAGAAAACCTGCCAGACGATCTATGCAGATTATGTCGTGCCTTCCCCGAAACTATACAGCACATCTGTTCGGCCTGTACTTACCTTGCTCCGCGTCATTATCTAGACCGACACAATCGTGTAGCTGGGATTCTCCATCAGGAAATCTGTAAGAAAGAGAGCCTTTTGGATGAGATAGTTGCATACTATAAATACTTACCTAAGCCCATTGTGGAGAATGATGCGGTTAAGGTGTACTGGGACGGGACTCGGACTTCATTACCGACCGAAACATTGAACATAACCGACCGGACATCGTGGTATTTTACAAACAAACTAAACACGCATATATAATAGACATCACAATACCACTGGATGAGAACTTGCGAGGTTCTAGAAATGACAAAATTTTGAAGTACCAGGCACTTTCTCAGGAGCTTAAGTCTGTTTACTGCCTGGGTCGGGTCATGTTTCTGCCAGTTGTAATCACGTGCAACGGCCTAGTGGACCGAAATCTGAAGAGCACACTGGAGAAGTTGCAGCTGGCCTACCCTGAGAGGATAATAGCAACAATGCAGAAATCGATCGTCCTCTCGACGTGCTCGATCGTTCGTCAGGTATTGAACCACGACTGAAGCGTTGATGCGATTGCTTCCCGCTTCAGTATGATATTACCACTTTGCTGAGGAAGCAAAAAAATAATAATAATAATAATAATAATGATAATGATAATGATACCCCTTGACGAGAATGTGAGAAAGGCAATACAGGAAAAGATGAGCAAATACCTCAATTTGGCAGATGAAATTAAAAAAATCCATAGTCTCGCAAGGGTGAATATTGTAGCAGTAATTGTATCTGCTAACGGCCAGATAAAGCATTGCCTAGGACTCTGAAAATGATAGGAGTCAGGGAACACCTGAAAGTAATCAGCCTCATGCAAAAAGCAGTGATTCTATCTACTTGCTCAACGATAAGCAAGAAATCAGAACGTCAGTAAATACATCGACTTGGCTTTCGAAGTGAAAACAATTTACCAACTAGACGAGGTCACCATACATTCACTGGTAATATTATCAAATGGTCTTGTCGAGCGCCACCTGAAAAACGAATTGATAAAGATAGGAATAAAGGAAACAAAAAATTTGATACTCACCGCCCAGAAAGCCGAAATATTAGGAACATGTGGAACTGTCCGAAGGGTACTCACACATGATTGAGCCGTTGATAAATATCCCCACTTAGTTATGCCAAACCAGGAAATTCTTGTGAAAAAAAAAATAATAATAATAATAATGTTCATTTTCTATAAACCAATCGAATTACAATCTCTACAGTTACAATTACAATTTTGCACAAGAGGATGTTCTTTTACATATTTTTCTGCTACATGTAACCATCCAAACAATTTTGGCAGAATTATTTCATATCAACGCAGTGTATTAACAAAAATCAAGTAGGTAGTTGATCTGGAAAACAAGGACAAACATTCTTTATAATCTAGTTATATGAATCTATTAATCTGTGAATTATAGCCCTACTATTATTCTTCAAAAAGAATTCTACTTTTGTTTTGAAAATATTTTTGCTGGGTACTGCTTTTATCTCCATAGGAAGATAATTGTATAGTCTACTAGCCAAGAAGTCAAAAGAACGTTGAGTAGTAGTTCTGGAAGCAAAGTTCGTTGTCACTTTTGCTTGTCTCATGTATCGAGTTCGACACGCATGATTAACATATGCAAGTTCTTGCTTTTTGCAATATTGTTCTATCACACATTGCATCCATGAACAACCGATCTGAAGGGTAAGTAGTGGGTTTAGCATACATTATTTTTAAAATATTTTCTTCTAAATTTTCTAAATAATCTTTTTAGGTGAATATTAGCCGCTGCCCCCATGATATTATGCCATATGCAAGCCTACACTCAATGAAAGCGAAATAATTCATTTTTAGTCTATGTATATCTAGAATTTGTTGTAGAAATGTGATTCCCATGCGATACAAATATTTGTAGAGAAACCGCATCTGTGTTTTATTGCCCCTAATTACAATCGACCGGCATAATTTTTTCTCGAGAACTCGGTTTGGACTATGAAATTTGCAGTGGTGAGAAGAAAGGTGGGTGGATTCTGCGTCTGACAGATTCAAGGTATAACAATTTTTAGACTTGCGTTTCTTCTTTTGGATTTGGATCTACCATCATTTTGTTACTAGCATTCGATTCCAGTTGTTCGTTCGATCCGTTATTTCTATTCTGTGGTTTTCTGAAATTCGAGTTAATACATTGGTAAGTAAATTCTTCAAGCTATTGTTGTGAACTAAATATTTGGATATTTCATATTTCATATAATCATCGAATAATGAAGTTTTTATGTGTGTGTTGGCCCAGAACTTTTGGATTTTGAAAAAAAAAAATTTGTGCTGTGAATTGTCTTGATTGGTGCCGTTGATTGATTTTTTATCTCATTTGGTTCTAGAAAAATTTCAAAAATCCATAAAATAGGCAAGCCTAGAACTTCTCAAAAAATTGGGTTTCAATTAACGTGTCTAAAATAGTTTGTGCTGTACAGGGTTGGCAAAATTTGTGATGTTTTCTCAATGCGGAATTCACATAAACACAATTGAAGCATTCGAATGAAATTAAAGTTTTCTTATATAAAAAGTGAGTATACTTGAAAGAAAATACCCCTCCGAGTGTTCCTTTGGTCTAATTTTTGAGAAATTGTACGATATAGGTACAGATTCCTCAGTAATTCATACCCTTTTTTATATCAACATATTTGGAAAGCCTAGATTTGAACTGATTATATATTTCTTCAGCGAAACTGCTATCAATTCCGATCTCATTTGGAATTTTTATGTCTCATAAGTTCAAGAACTGAATTACTAACCTTATGCCAAAATCAACCTTTTTCAGCATAAAACATAAGAGGCCGTTGACTCTCATCGATGAAAGGACTGAACTTTGTTCACGGACAGGCCAAGGGTCTAATTACAAAATAGCTGAAGTAGTAATGAGTATTTGATTTGAGGTGTACCGCGATACTGTCAAACACAACCTTTGCAGTTATTCGAATATATCCAGAAATGTTTCAATGAGAATGAAAAACATTCGCAGTTATATTTTTATCTTCTCATCAACTAGAATAAGTGGAACTAAGAAATTGAATAGTTGGACAAAATTGTTAAACTTACTCAAGTTAAAAATTACTGTTCCTTAATTACTCATCGAATGGAGAAGAGAAATGTGATACACTTCCATATCTAATATTATTTCTCAAATATTCGAACTTGTTACTATTTTGCTAATAAAAAAGAATCATTTTAACTTATTATTTCATTCCTTTCAGATGTGGTGAGAAAGAACAGTAGAATTTCGGAAAAAGACTTCGGAACGAGCTTCGAAATCTATGTGAAGGAATTGTTGCGACATGCCAGACAAAGCAATGAAAGGCAGATTCAAAAACTAACTACATAATTAATTCTCACACTCATTTTGTACATTTTTTGTCTCTTTCTTTTTTTTATATTCTTTCTTGACGTTATTAATTATTATATTTTCTGTTCGAGTAAATTTTTTTAGTATCCTCCTACAGTCAATGATTTAATGTATTAATTTATTTACCTGCATTAAAAATGATTTAATATTTATGAACGCAATGAGTATGTCTCAAATGCAACTAAATCCCTATGCGACGTCGGAATGAAATGAAGAAAAGTGGTCTCAAAATTAACTCACATGGGCGTTACGAATGTGACGTGAAATGAAGTTTCATTTGTGACCAGTTTTACTATCGCATGTTCAACTACCCATTGTTCCGAAATGCGTTCTTGATGTGGCAGACATTTGGATGCAAATGCGAGCGCATGGGGAGGTAAACTGTACATCGCATAAGAGTTACATTTGCATCGCCGTGTTTGCTGGGCTGAACCACTATTGGTAGTCCAAGAAATGAGCAATGAACAGTAATTTAAGTTTAATTTGTAAGCAACGTAGCAAGCAGGAAAGAAGAAAAATTCACCCCTTTCATTACATTCATTTCACAGCAAGCAATCTATCAAAAAAACTAACTCATTTTCCACATCGCAATCTCCGTCCACACATGTATTGGGCTTCTTTTTGATTTTTGCCATGCGTTATACTTTCAATGTATTAAATGAAGCAGTGGCGGAGAGAACAATGAGGATTATGAGATCTTAATCCCTAACAGTATCATACCACTTTCCATGAACCAAAACTTCTGTCAGACACTTCAAAGCTCCAAATAAAATTAATGAACTTCACTTATTTTTACATGTCTGATTTTTGAATATGTTACTCTAATGAAGTTATGTTTCATTAAAAATGGTATAATATTCATGAACGCAATGAGTATAACGATATATGTCTCAAATGCTACTATAACATCAAAATTCTCATGCAACGTCGGAAGGAAATAAAGAGAAGTGGTCCCAAAATTAACTCGCAAGAGCGTCACGAAAGTGACTAGAAATCAGTGACGGCTCGTGCTCTTCAGGTGTGGGTCGGCCAGATTCATATTAATATGAATATGGTTTTTTGATTTTATTGGGAAACCTCGAATATAATAGCCCTATTATAACCCAAATGAAAACTGAAAATGAAAATAAACTCTCGGAAAAAAACAGAAATGATAAAAGATGCAATTATCAACATTGAAAAGTTATTAAAATATGTAACAAACAAAGGAAAACATTGATTATGAAGAAATAAATATAAAATAGAAGTATTGGATATAAAAAAACCCAATGAAAAAAATTCTCAAATGAATAAAAAATGAAAATAAAAATAAACTCTGGGAAAAAAAGAAATGATAAAATATTCGATTATCAACATTCAATAGATATTACAAGATATGAAAAACAGTCCTCATGAATATATGAATATAAAATAAAAGTAAAGGATATAAGAAACAAAACAAATTATATATAGGTATACAAAATTTATCAAATAAATAACAGACAACAAAAAAATATTGTGCAGGTATCCTTCATTCATTTTTATAAATTAAATCAATTAATCGCGAAGTCATCAATGATTTTATCAAAAAAATATTCCCCCTTGCTAGCTGTTTAACTAAACCTCTTTCGATTGACAGTAGTGCGAGGTTATTTAAACGGTTTTGCGAAATCGTGTTTCTACTAAAAAATTTTATTCTTTTGAGCGCTGAAAAACTTTCTACGGACGCGGATGTTGGTGGAAGGGACAAAATCATACAAAACGACTTATATAAATCAGGAACATCGGAAACAATATTATTCGCGAAAATGAATTCCGTCACACCATTCAACGTATTTGAATTGCCGAAGATAGCTTTGTCCTAGTACAAAATCTGTTATTCCCGTTTCAGTTGATCTTTATAAAGTTTTATAATTATCGATCAACGAAATTTTCTTCAGACCGATAGCTTCACGTATCGAAATATCATCCCATTCGTCCAGATTCTCATTAATATAATCAAAAACTTCAATTAAATTGTCCCGCTTATCAAATATCGTTTTTAAAGCGCGAGTTTTGAAATTCCAACGAGTTTCCGAGCTAGAGGGTAATCTTTTCCTACAAATTTCGTCTAAAATATTAGTAAGTTTAGGAGATTTAGTGAAAAAAGATGAAAATTCGGAAAGATTCGAAAAAAACACGCGACATTCATTGATTTTCTTCGTAGAGTCTTGCAAAACTAAATTTAATTTATGTGCATAACAGTGCGTGAAAAGTGCTCGAGGAGCAATTGTTTTCATTCGCGATTGTAAACCATTAATTTCTCCGGCCATCACAGCCGCGCCGTCATAGGTTTGTCCTACCAATTTAGTCGCAATATTAAAAAGATTGAAATTATCTAACAAGGTATTGAAAATATCATTTGCGGTTCGACCTTTATTGACGTCGAAGAAACCCCAAAACCGTTCCGATATTTTACCGTCACGAACGAAGCGGAAAATAACGGACATCTGAGAAAAACATCTTATATCTGTTGTTTCGTCTATTTCCCAAGAAAAGCACGATGCACTTTTTACTTCGTCATGAATTTTCTCTCTCAAAATTTTGGTCACCGAATCAATTAAATCGTTTTGTATTGTTTTTTACAAACCACAAAATACGGAGGACACGGAAGAATCAATAAACTTTTTGAAATCTTCGTCTAAGGTCGCGGCGGATTTAGCGAGCTCCTTGAAGTTAACCTGATTGTCGGAATCAACACTTTCATCGTTTACTCTAAATTTGTCGATAAGAAAATGATCATATTTAACAAATGCTTCATCATTTTACGATTTTCCCAAACCTTATCGTTGAAACTCTTTATGAATTCGCGGTGTGCACTGTCCAAGCTATTCAAAATACTTTGTTTTCCAAACAACTTAAATTTTAGAGACGAATGAATATGCTCTTTGGACATTTCATGTTTACCCGAAGCGCGATGAATGTCCTTCAAGTTATCGTATCCAGTCGAACAGAAAGGGCCCTTTTGATCAGAAAATAGAAGGCAGTACCAACAGAAAAGTTCATTTCGAGTTTCGCTACCGGTTAACCAAATGAATTTTTCATAAATAGTTTTTGAAAAGGCTCGATTATGACTCGTTGTACGCTGAACCAGATTTGACTTAGAAGGTCTAGGAATTGGTAACTCTTTCACGAATTTTTTTTCGTTGTATGAAAATGCGAGAAACTTGTTCTCTAGTAAAAAACTTACCAAGTCGCCGCTATTTGATAATACTTCCCTTACATTCGCCATCACTCATTTGAGTTTTATTCAACAATCTAATAAATTCGTAATTTGATTGCCAGAGAAAACACACTACACCCTCTCAGTTTTAAATACACCCGACTCACCCGATTTCACTCTACGATGCAAGTCTAATTCCACACTCTGGACTCAGGGATAGGTAATGCGGCTGGCCGAGCCTGGCATGAATCCGCATTTATTTCAGAACTTTTGAAATCGAGGTGTTATTTATTGAGAGTTAGGAATAAATTATATTTTCATGAATCAATAAAGTACCCTCAAACGGTATAATAACCCTCTTTTCTGAAATAGATATAATATATTTCAATTAGTCTTTCATTTGAAATTTGGAATAAACATAAAGAATATCGCCCGATTGACGCTCCAGCAGGGAGGCAAGCACGGCCGTAGAGACTGGGCCGACCTTGTCTATATATATTGCTACCGAATATCGAGGTTGTTCCGTTCTGCTTTCGTCGTATCTATCTGTAACATAGCGTGCCTAGTACGGCAGGCCGCACCGGGGTAGTTCCAGCTTCCAGCGTAGTATAATTGAAAGATGAGAGAATCGACTATGCAAGTCGCGTTTAATCGAAGTTAGGTATATTTTCCTGTTCTAAGTGGAAATATATACCTATTGAGGGAATTTGAATATCGAAATCGGTCATTCAGAATAAGTTTGAATGAATTGAATTTTTATAATTATTTTTTGGGTCGGCCCGGCCGACCCTGCCTACCCTGACGAGCCGTCACTGCTAGAAATGGATTATCATTTGTGACCAGTTTTACGATCGCATATTCAACTACTCATTTTCCCGAAATGCGTACTTGATGTGGAGGAAATTTGGATGCAAATACGAGCGCGTGGAGTGGTAAACACTAATTCGCAAAAGCGTTACATTTTTTAATCGGCCAGTACGCTGGGTTAGTTCAAACACGATCAATAAATTATTGTTATTGTTAATATATGCATGGAGAATTCTATATCAGAAAAGAGTTATTTATGGTACTAGTGTGTTATGTTGAAAATGAGGCAATCGAGAAGATTATCTACCTACCGCTAGGCCGTCAGGAAAGTATTTTTCGGCTAATCTTTTCCATTCGCAAAAAATAAGCCCCATTTTCACTGTAGATCAAATTCTCGGTACTTCGGTCGACTATTCAGCTTTATAAAAAATTGACATTTCAAACTATCGAAAACTTCTGACAATCAAATCTCAGGGATACAAACTAGAGTCCAGGATATTAGAAAGACCTGAAATAGAGTTCGACGACAGATACTTGTTGATGAAAGTAGTTTTGATAAAGGGGATGAGCGATGCTTGGAAATGCGATGATGGAAAATATTTTGACGTAGTTTTGCTAGACCCTAAAGTCAAGAAATCGAGAAGTTTCACCATACTCGAAATGTGTCTGTAAGACCAAAGAATACTAGTTCTAGCCGCTTCTTTGTTTTTCAAAAAAATGGGAGGTGTACCAGTCAGTATGTATAAATAAATACGTTGTCGAAGATACTTCCAAGAATTTCAATCTTTCTGAAATTGGAGGAACGAGCGCTCTACACCGGTCACTGCCTAAGGAGGAATTTGACGATTCTTTTAGCCAATCTAAGTGCTAGCACGACTACCTTGAAACGTCACGGATAATAGAAGTTCTCGATCGTTACAGAAGGATAAATTAAGGAGTAGATGCATAACAAAATACAAATAAAATACTACAAGGTTTTGATGTGTCGTCGTCTTCTAGCGACGACACCGATGTGGTTGCGCCTGGTTCCAATGAACCAACAAATTTAACAATTTTGTGACATGTTCTTTCGAGCATTTAGGCCGTCGTCGTAGATTAGTTCTCGACGTTTCGCCAGTTCGAGTGTCTGGCATCTTCAGGAGTTATATTTCAGGAGATGTTCTCACTGGACTGAACTGCCTGAGTGTGACGGGGACGCAGATTGTACTTCCTTATATAACCTCGGTCGGGGGGCGTGGCTGCGCTTGACCGGTCTCGTCCCGATAACGAACGCGCGCCGGTGTCCGACCGGTTCACAACCGGTTCCCGATTTTCATTCACTTCATGAACCCGGTTATTATTATAGGGAAGTGGTTTTGTGTTTTTGAGCACTGGCACCCATGTTCTATTGATTTTCAAAGATTTCTCCGATTTATTGAAATTCGTTGGGTGTTTATGGATTTCGATTGCTTCCCTGTAGAGCCTGGGGTAGTATGCGGTAGTGGTGCACAACACTTGGGTTTTGTCGAATTCTATTGTATGATTCGTGTTGTTCAGTGTGTGCTCTGCGACGGCGGATTTCTCTGAATGACCCAGTCTACAATTGGCCTTGTGTTCCTTGATCCTCGTATTGATGGATCGCTTCGTTGTACCGATGTATACACTTCCACAGCTGCACGGAATTCGGTATACACCTGGTGTACTGAGTGTATCCCTTCTGTCCTTGGGGGAGTTGAGATGGTCCTTGATCTTCTTCGACGGTTTGAATATTGTCTTAATGTTATGTTTCCCCAGAATTCGTCCGATTCTATCTGTCACCCGTGGGATAAACGGCAAGAATGCTTTTGTTTCCGATTCTTGGCGACTTGATACATTGTCGTTGTTGTGTTCAGGCCTTTGTTTGATGTATCTATCGATGTCGTTTTTCGTGTAGCCGTTAGCGATGAGAGCGCGCTTCAAGTGTTCCAACTCGATTGCTAGTTGTTCTGGCTCACAAATTCTTCTCGCTCTGTCGACTAGCGTTTTGGTTATCCCTTTACGTTGGCATGGATGATGATTTGAGGTGTTGTGTAGATATCTGTCCGTGTGTGTAGGTTTTCGGTATACAGTGTGTCCTAGAGTAGTTTCCTTCCTTGTGACAAGTACAAGCCAAATTTCTGTTTTGGTCTTCTAATTCCATTGTGAACTGTATACTTGGGTGCATGTTATTTATGTGTGTCAGAAATTCATTGAGCTTTTCTCTTCCACGACTCCATATGACGAATGTGTCATCTACATATCGAAACCATACTTTCGGTTTGAGAGGTGCGGTATTCAGGGTTTTCTCTTCTAATTTCTCCATGAAGTAGTTCGTTACCAATGGGGCCAGTGGATTACCCATTGATATTCCATCGTTGTTCGTATATTTCCTGGTTTGAAGGTGAAATAGGATGATGTAAGGCATATTTTAAACAGCTCGCTGATGTCCCTTGGAAATTTCTGTTCTATCTCTACCACTGCTTCATTCAGTGGGACTTTTGTGAACAGTGAAACCACATCAAAACTGACCATAATATCATTGGTGTCGACTTCGATATTTTTGATCTTCTCTATGAAGTGAGCGGAGTCTCTTATGTACGTGGTTGTTTTTCCGACGTGTGGCTGTAGGATTGTGACAAGATGTTTTGCTAGGTTGTATGTTGGAGAACCTATTGTGCTGACAATTGGACGGAGAGGTATGTCTTTTTTGTGGATTTTAGGTAATCCATAAAATCTTGGAAGCGAGGCCTCGCTTCGGCACAATCTTTTCTGTAGTGATTCCTCCAACGAAGATGCTTTTATCAGTTTGTTGACTTTTCTGATGGTTGTCTGTGTTGGATCTTTTTTGAGCTTTCTGTAAACTGGTGGTTCTAGGAGCTCACTGATCTTTTTGTTGTAGTCGCTCTTGTTCATGACTACCGTGGCGTTCCCTTTGTCCGCACCCAATATCAGTATGCTATCGTCCTTGTTGAGTTCTTTGATAGCAAGTGCCTCGTTAGTTGAGATGTTTGGCTTCGGTGGTTTTGCCTTTCTCAAGATTTGGGAACAATCCGTTCGTATTTCTTCGGCTACATGTTCGGGCAAACCCCTGATGGCCGACTCAAGATTTGCTATTATTTCTTCTTTTGGAATTACTCTTGGAGCTATGGCGAAGTTTCCTCCCTTAGAAAGTATGGACACCTCGTCTTTAGTGAGAGAGCGATCGGAAAGATTGATAACGGTTTTCCCTAGGTCGAGTTTGTGATTGCCTTCCGATGATTTACTCTGTTCTCTCAATTTTTGGTATTTGGTTTTCTGTTTCTCTGTACTGGTGAGATGTTCATTTTCCATTGATCTGTAGGAGATGGAATCGATTCTGTCCCAATCCGCTTTTGACATGGTGTTGCTCAATCTATAGAATATCGAGATCAGTTCCTGGTCTATTACTGCGAGTTTCCTTCTTGATGCGTGAATACGTTCCCTCAGGAGTGCTCTTTCAGTTCTCCTGTAAATTCTGTTGGCTTGTTGGGTTCCGAAGTTACGTTTAAATCTCAGGAAATTCGGTATGACGTCTTCATCCCTACAACGTGACAAAAAGGCTAACGAAGATAAAAGATGAGCCTTCTTCCTGCGAAAAGAAATTAACCGTTTGTGTAGTATTGAAACTTCCTCCCCGTAGAGGCGTTCAATGAATTGGTTGAGGTTTTTCGCGTGTATACATCGGTACAACGAAGCGATCCATCAATACGAGGATCAAGGAACACAAGGCCAATTGTAGACTGGGTCATTCAGAGAAATCCGCCGTCGCAGAGCACACACTGAACAACACGAATCATGCAATAGAATTCGACAAAACCCAAGTGTTGTGCACCACTACCGCATACTACCCCAGGCTCTACAGGGAAGCAATCGAAATCCATAAACACCCAACGAATTTCAATAAATCGGAGGAATCTTTGAAAATCAATAGAACATGGGTGCCAGTGCTCAAAAACACAAAACCACTTCCCTATAATAATAACCAGGTTCATGAAGTGAATGAAAATCGGGAACCGGTTGTGAACCGGTCGGACACCGGCGCGCGTTCGTAATCGGGACGAGACCGGTCAAGCGCAGCCACGCCCCCCGACCGAGGTTATATAAGGAAGTACCATCTGCGTCCCCGTCACACTCAGGCAGTTCAGTCCAGTGAGAACATCTCCTGAAATATAACTCCTGAAGATGCCAGACACTCGAACTGGCGAAAAGTCGAGAACTAATCTACGACGACGGCCTAAATGCTCGAAAGAACATGTCACATAGAACGATGGCCGCGAAAGCCTCAACCAATTCATTTAACAATTTTCCTGAAAACTTGACTTGGGTTTTCTCTCCCAGTCTCTGAACTAAGAAATAATTAGAAATTTTTTTTTTAATAATATTAGAAAGGTCCCTGCGTAAATATTTGAGCTTTAATTTGTCAGGAGCCAAAATTTTACAAGAAGAAATTGTTGCCTAACAATGAACAAAAAGAATACACTTTGAACTCTCAAGCGTAACGTTTCGGAGTCTAAATCAGACTCCTTCGTCAGACAATTACTAGTTTTCATTCAAGTTCGTGAAATCGTGACAAAATTTCGATTTTTTTTATTGACATTGAATTAAGCTTTCTGGAAAATGCAAGGACCACCCAGACAATATTTCAATAAATTCAACAATCACTTCCAATTCAAATAATCCGTTAATCTTTCCATTTTATGTCGAAATCAATGGAAATTCTGCTTGTACTAAAAATATATAAATGGAAAGAATACTTTCACATTATTAATCCACAACTCACTGGAGAGTTATGGATTTCTTACTTATATAAAATGACATAGTTAATGACAGTCATAAGTGTCATGTGGTTGATTAACATTTCATTTTTCTTCTTTAAGTCATTTATAATATGGCAAGTTAGTTAAATGCAGGTTTACACATTAGAAGTAGATGTGTAACCCATCACTCCGAATGGTGACTGAAGTAATTAAATTAAATGAATGAACATTTAAAACGCATGAATATTGCTATAGCGCTTTAGTTATATTTTCTTTTACAATCGGCAACAAGCAGTCATGCTTGTTGTCGATTGTAAAAGAAAATATAACTTTCTCCCAGAGGTTTGCCAAGGAGTGAATTTGCTCGAAGCACTAAGCACTTGGAAAAAAATGTTGCTGAGTCGCGAGAACTAAGCAACAATTTCCACAAAAGGCCCGCGATTAAGAAGCACTTTGTGGAGAAATTCAATATGCTCCAAGCGCTTTTAGAAGAACTGTGAGGTCATTGCAATTGGAATAAAAATTGTACCTAAGCTAAGATGTCATGTGAGATTATTGAAAAGTTAGAAAATATGTATGGGACGTCTCGATTTCAATGCTCACTGTGAATGTAGAAGAAGAATGTTCAAGGACTCCGGTTGTTTTAGGTTGCAATAATATTTATTCATGAATATTTCGAATCCCTCCAGAGTTAAAAGACACCGTTACCTGTTCGTTTTGTATTCATCCACGATAAAAATAAGTTCTGATTCGGAAAGAGATTGTAATTCCTCCATATTCTTCCATAAATTTAGCCTGTACTAACCTACTGTTAGAAAAATTGACCAGAAAATTTGAAGAAACCATGAAAATATGATTGACCATGAGATGTAGAATATAATAATACTTGAATTCATATTCCAATCAGACCTGCTTTCACAATATGTGAACACCTGTCGGTATATTCCAGGGGATAATGATTAAAAATTTTTTGCTTACTTTCAAAATGGAGTCAACGAGTAATGACGTTCTTCTTGTGGAAGAATACAAATAGTTTTAATAGGTTTAAATCGTCAGTTCAGAAGGATTCTTGTAATTATTTACCCACAATTTTTATATAATGGAAGTATTCTTTGAAAAAACAAGATCTATCTCGTCAAAATGCTTGATTATCATTAAGAGACTATTCGCAAAAATAGCCGTCGCCCGAATTTCGTCAATTAGTGGAGAAATAAATTTTTTCTGCATGAGGTGTGTCGAGTGTCCTTCAAATTCAATATGCGGTTCCTAACTCAATAAACACTTCACGTCACCCATGAGTATTGGGAAATATTTCATTCGGAATAGAGAAAATTCAATTAATTAAGTGTGTGTAATCTATCACCGATAATTCCCGAAAAAGGTAATGTTTCCCTCCCTATAGCCGCCCAGGAAAATTCCTAATGCATATTCATTTAACAATTAGACCTTCTTCGCCACGATTAAGACTCGCGATGATCCCAAATTCGATTATGATAAAAACTGCTGCAGACGAATTTAATTGCTGCCTGAGGAGGAAACTCGGAGCTCGAAGAAGTTGTAAGGGGGTATTTAAAGTAGTTAAACCAAATTGGTATTTGAGATCCTAATTAGCTAACACCTTCGCAGTCTCTCGGGGAAGAGCGAGATATTTAAATCCTTTCTTTGGGGATATTATTTTTCGGTTCCATCCACCCTTTTGTTGTTCACTTTCTGTGTAGCCGTTAACTTATTTTGAATAATTATTAAAATTCGCTACATCAGGAATATGAAGAAATCATCAAGAATGACAGAATGGGATGAGAGTCCTGATATATATATATATAGAGTATATAAATATTCTTGTAACTGTTTCACAATACATTATTTAGTTGCACATTGAAGTACATTGTAGCGTTCAATTTCATTGCAGCACAAAATACTTCATATAGTAATTTGGGTTGCCTACTGGTAGTTTCAAGTTCGACGAATTTAAATTATCTCGGGGAATGTTTATCGGTTTTTTTTGTTCCATATGTGTCAGATACGGTAATTTCCTTCAAGAAAGAATTCACTTTCGTACTTCGAAATTGGGAATAAAAATATTTTCCTGATTTCTTCCAATATTGTATTGCGATTTGGTTATTTGAAGAAGCAATATAGGTAATACCCAAATTTGGGGATCATTGAAGTATATTCAAGGAGTCTTTGTCCATTAGGCCACACAACATCAAAGTGAGTTTTTTTATGCATTCCTTGATAATTTACATCTTCATCTAGAACAATTAATATCGTACATCCCATTGTTCTAGGGCCTTTTTTTCCGACCTTTTCTTCTCAAGTTTACGTTTGGAATATAACGTAAGATATAAGAGTGCTGTCGACTGAAAATTCAACATAGCTGAGATCCAAGAACATCAAGGATACTGAACGAACGCTGCAGATTTTTGGTATATGTTAAATTTTTGTCTTCACGGAATTGGACATACAGAATTGAGAATTGGTGAATTGATTTTAATAATAGTTTCAACCCTGCTAATCATCAAACTGTTATGTAGAGTATAATTTCCATTTCGATTGCTGGTACCAATCAAGAATAACTCGGGACATACAAACTCATTCCAGTGAAGTTGATTTTGAAGTTTTGACGTAAAATAAGTAAATATCTGAGGGTTATCTGAACCTATAGAACTAATACATCTATACATGATCATTACCTATTGTTTAAGTACAAAATTTGTCAACTGATCTTGATCAAGTCAGGTGAACCTTCTATATTTTTTTGTGAACGCTTTAACATTATAACATCGACTACTTGATGTTAAAGTCAAAATTGTATTGGAAATTTCACTGGGATTGTGAACAAATTTGAGGTTTCATATTAAATCACTTTATATTCCCTCGGTTCTTCTCAATTTCCTTTTATTTTTTTATTTCTTATCACAATATACTTTTTACCAACTTTGAGATATTCTGGTCGGTATTTACGTATTTAGCCGATGTGATATAGTTTTTAATCTTTTTTTGAAGAGTCATTTTATTCAAAATACGTTGGCGCCCTTTATAACAACATTGTGAACCCAAGCTGTCTACACTGACAGCTGACCGAGGAAAAACCCAAGTGAAACTCTTCTTTGAATAGGTTTTCTTTATTAGTTTTTTTTTTGAGCAAGAGTGACGCTAAAACATATCGAGAATACTTGTAAAATAATCCACCATGAAATAGTTACATGGATTGTAAATGAGAACATTGGCAGGGGTGATTTTTTGACGAAAAAATAAATGGTACCCTTTCCTATGAAATTTTTTTGAAAATGGTTTATTATCGAAGTTACTGGGTTTTTTGCTATACTAAGTAGACGCCACATCACTTGGAACGTTTGATCTGAATGCTGAATGAATGATTTACTGTTATGTATCATTATCATTTTCATGTGTGTATTGCTATGTTCAAAGTTGAAAAGGAATTAAAAAGATTTCGTATTCATATTCATTCATTCATATTTTGCGTTTTTCCCGAAAACCGTCAGGTTTATCTAAATGAAAAAAAAAACTACAGAATGGAAATATTCGGTCAAAATTTGCATATAGTGTGGCACAAAAAAGTTGGGGCCATCCAAACAAAAGTACAAGCTCGTAGGTGGCGCCCTCTTCAAAATGAGAAAAAATGGTTTGCAAATTCGTTTTGCTCATGCCGTAAAAGCAATAAATAGGCAATTTTATCGAAATATCATGAACTTGGCAAAACGTAGAGAAAAAACCCTCTCAATAAAATTTGACTTTGACACCCTGTAACTCCGGTAATATTCAATTTTCGAAATCATTTCATAGGAAAAAGTACCATTTATTTTTTGTTCTAGAAATTACCTTTGAATTTTTTGCTCATCCTTCCCGAACACCCTGTATACAGGGTGTTCAAATGTTTTTTTTTGTTTATTTGTAAATTTTTCCAACCTGAGAGATATAATTTTTTCAATAGTTTTTTTTTCAAAACTCCTGAAATCTTGCCTTTCAACCCACATACAAATTTTATGTATGCCTGTGAAATTGCATTTTTTCAATTTTATCCTCTTATCTCTGCTATTCCAAGAATTATTAGTGTTTATTTCAATCAGCGAATCCAATTAAAGAGTCATATCAGGTTTTTCATTTTGCAAAATTACGAACTATTTGAAAAAAAAATGAAATTCAAAATTGAATTGACAGAAAGACTAGCAGGAATTGAAAGCTTTATTTCATTGTTGATTCTATCTCTGTCAGAATTTTAAAGATAATACATAGCAGGAGATGTCAGTTCATGTTTATTTTTGTAAGAGCGGAACATTTTCCTCAAGAAAAAACCGAGTTAGTTTCAAACCTTGAGCTTCATTGAACACGTTCAAAGTTACCCCGAAAACGATGACTAAGCACATTCATTGTTCTCTTAAAGTATAAATAGAACAAAATGTGTTGAAGTATTTGAAATTCCTTTGCTACACTGTAGCTAGGATACTGTATTGTTGTAGCAGATATATTTTGCGAGCATCTAGTGCAAATACTCACGGTTACAGCAAGTTTGCAGTCCATATCGCACTAGGATATTTTAGGTTCGAAATAAGATGTCAGGATTGCTAACTCTCGGAACTTATTTTCATGTAAATGCTGTCGTGACATTTTTGAATATAAATTCTGAAGTTTTTTATGAAGATTTTGTCCTGAAATGTGCGGGATACTGATGAGGCCCAACAAGGCCGAAACCGGTATATCTCTCATCTCAGTGACAAAATCAATATCATTTCTCCAACCTCATGATAAAAGAACTCTGAGCCTGGGAATTGAAAATGGTATTCATTTCGATGATTACTATTTTGAATTCATCTATGTTTCAAAAATGTTCTCGATGTGCCTTCGTAAAGGCAAAGAATTTTCTTTTTCTTATTTTTGAATGTGTCATGAATTGAGTAGTGAAAACCAGATAACGCTGAATATAATGATTTTTGCATCATAAGTCGATATAACAAAATAATTTTTAGTTCCAAGTTTCCCCGCGGTTCAAAGTTACCATATTTTACCGGTACTATAGAATAGTTTTTCTCAATATAGAGCCAATTCGACGAGTATTAGTTGTGAGTTCTTCCCACACAGCTTGAAGTACAAGGTGCATGCTGGCTTTACGCACTATTCAGACCACCTACCCTGATTCGGAAACCACAAAATGAGGTCATTTCAACTAATCGCCTGAACACTCGTATAAATATAATATCTTTCTATTTGGTTGTCGTCTGTTGACCAATTATAAAGTGTATTCTGCCTAGCATAACCTCAGACTACTTCATAAATTGACACAGGAATGCACTTCTATGTTGTGGACGCAGCCAAAGTCCGTTATCATTCTTCAATTAACAAGAGCAAGTCTGAATTTCCACGAGCTTTCCAGGGTAAAAAACCCCTCTGTTACTATCGGCTTCAACTCTCGGGATTTTTATATTTCAACACTTCTGAGCGGAGATCCGGGCTGCAGGTTTACGTAGGGGAATAAGATCCGTAAATATAATGGACCAGACAAGGCAGATTCATGTCCCTGATCACTTAATTACGCAATTTCCACTTCCACCATAACGAGTCTACATGCGGAAAATGAAGAATCATCTAACGAATTGTAAATAAGGCGATTTTCCGCTCTGTTCAAATTGAATTGTCGACGGAGCTAGAAGCCACTGATTCGATTTAAGGGCTGATATTTGCTCCACTTGGACAAGGAGGGGCAGAATACAAGGTGAATATCAGCATTTGAAATTTGAAAAAGAATGCTATACTCACTAAATGAGCAGACGTATTTTTTTCCATGCAAAATATGTATTTCTCTATTTCAGTATCGTAATGAGTTCATTACAGTACTAAAAGTAGTGCTGTAATGAAACTCCTTACAGCATTGTTTTCAGTTATATTTTTCGTTTTATGGTTGTCAGTACTGACCTCCGATCGAATCAAGTTTCGAATCAAATCAATTCAAATTCCGTGATCTGTCAAATTTCGTATGTCACACCAACTGCCAAGATACAAAACAAAAGTCACTAATCTGAATTTTCATTTGAATTTCGAGAGTATTTCACAAAAATTGACTGAAATAGAGAAAATACCGTCTAATACTCGTTGCAGAAGGCAATTCCAACACTCACGTTATCGAAAACTCGCTCCTTCGTCGCTCGTTTTCGAACTTCGCATTCGTGTTGGAGTAGGAGCTCATTCTGCAACTTGTTTTAGAATATACTATTCTCTATTTCAGTATCGTATTGAGTTCATTACTGTACTGAAAGTAGTGCTGTAATGAAACTCATTACAGCATTGTTTTCAGTTATATTTTTCGTGATGTGGTTGTCAGTACTGATCTCCGATCCTCTCAATTTTCAAATCAAATTAATTCAAATTCCGCAATCTGTTAAATTTCGTGAGTCACACCAACTGTCAAGATACAATACAACAGTCACTAATTTGAATTTGTATTCCAACACTCATGCTTTCGAATTTCGCATTCGTGTTGGAATAGAAGCTTATTCTGCAACTTGTTTTAGAATATACTATTACAATACAGTTTCGAATTTTTTGTTGATATGTATATCCGATTTCGCCAAAAATTCATAGAAAATAACGAAGAAGCTTTTACAATAATAGATTTTCGAAATGTTTCGTCTTGGGAAACATGAAATTGAAATTCCCGCCATGCTGTAGACGTATTTTTGGTTTCAATTTCATGTAATCTACTAAAATCTACTTTGGATATCACCAGAGAAAAAAATGTGGCCAGGTGCTAGAGTGCGTGCAGCAAACTGGAAATTTATTCAAGTAGCTTCATAAATTCTGGTCTTTTTTCGAAATGAATCTTTCCTTTTTGAAATAAAATCTTTTGAAGTCCAATTTAACCCACCCCAGTTGATAGCAAGAACCCTCAATTTTTTATATTGTAGGATCATATGATGCTTCATTTGAAAGGACTCTGACCCTTTTCAGAACTATTGTTTAGAAGGAAAAACCTGAGTGTACTCAGCGTAGAACATTTGCTACAATCAATTAGAACCTAAGCATGGGCGCCCACAGGGGAGGGCCAGGTAATATAATGATAGAAAGTTATCGAAACTCACATAAAGGCCCAGCTTTATTAAAGGATCTTGTAATGAAAGATCCCTTAATAATATTAACGCTGGTTATATATTTATGCTATCGAAACGACTTATTTCTTGTCAACTTCTTCACTTATTTTGACAGTTGTATGAAGTTGTTCAAGACAGAAGGTTGGGAGAAGTGTCAAAATAAGGGATCTTTCATTTAAATATTGTTGTCCTTTATTTGAGTTCAGTACCTACGGGACGCATGTATTATGTATTTTATTAAAGGCCACCTTAAAATCTTTTGTGAATGCGCATGTGAAAACGCATACTGAATTAAGACAACTACTAATTCACAAATTCCCCATTTTCCATACAATTACCATGACTATCAGTAAAACTTGTGAACAGCAAAAAAAAAAAACAGTGTTTCTAGAGGAGCGACAATAAGTGAAGATCCAGCCGTGCCGGACTCCTTTGGTTCTCCAAAATTCACGAGTCTATTTCTTTTATCTACCAAGGGTAAGGCAAGATATCTCGTTACTTGATTTTCTGAGCATTTTGGCCGTTGTCCTGGATTAATTCTCGACGTTTCGCCAGTTAGAGTGTCTTCAGGAGTTATATTGTACTTTCAGGAGATGTATTATTATATGATTATGATTAAAATCAGCTCATTTTAGTGGGGAAATCTCCTGAATGTATAACTCCTGAAGATGCCAGAAACGCGAACTGGAGGAACGTCGACAATTAATCCACGACGACGGCCGAAATGCTCGACAAAACAAGTGACATTGAACGATGGCCGCGAAAGACTCAACCAATTCAAGATATCTTGTTTAGCTTCATTACAAATTTTGAAGTTTTTGTCATTGCGCTCAAAATAGAACCAGCTTGTAGTCCTTCACGAAATAAAATGAAATAAAAAAAAGAAAACACTCGAGCAAATTTTCAATAGGTTTTAGGCCATCACAGTTTCCTTTGTTTGTGACAAGTTTTATGTGAAGAAAATATGTACTTTGTTTTTCCATTATCATAAATACTATTGAAATTGAAATTTTCGAGCCTCAAATTTTAGTTATCTGGATCTCTGAGCTTCAAATTAAATTGACATTTGCTACTGAAATTTAAGAAATTTCTTTTGAATAGATTTGATTAAACAGGGTGTCCCGGGAGGTGTGCGACAAATGGATACCAAGAATAAATGTCATCAGGTTGGACTCGAATCAAGAGGTTTTAATAGCCTGAGTGCCTTCGTTTGGGGTGTACCTACAGGGTGATGTTCATTTCATGAGTGAAATTTTACAGTTCAATAACTCTTGAACTAATCTATCGAATGATTTCAGATTTTGAAGTATTGCCACCCTCTTTATGCCTTCCTTCAATATTTCTGAAATCGAATGAAACAGATCCGGTGAAATTTAAAATTTTTCCTATTTTTTTGAATATCGGATCACCCTGTACGTGGACACTATGTTTTTTTCGTTTTCGTAACCCCAGAGCTCGGCACCGTAATACAGGGTGATCAGTACATATTCCCTTCAATGAATCTTAAACTTATAGATACAATTATTTCAAATTTTGAAATTTGAAACACAGAACCGGACTCGCATAATTCAAGATCGACGATATCGGATCGGCCTGTGCGTTAACAGTTAACATCATGAATTTCATAAATGAAAAAGAATACTTGTGTTTAAGTTGAGAGTTCAGATAAAGATATCAAATCATAAGAAACTGTTCCTGAATGAAATGAATTTATTTGAGACAACTTTCAATCAACAAATTGGATAGTGAATAGAACGAAACACAGAAGATAAATTGAAAATATTCGAACTAAAAAACAAATCAGATGGAAAAATTTCAGTTCAGGAACTGTTCAAAATGAGATCCCTCCAATTCAATACCTTTTTGATAAGTTATTTCAGAGCTTTTGCAATCATATTCGGTTGTGATTTAATAATATCGGAAGCATCGATCATTCTGTGTAGCAGTTGTAGAGTTGAGTAGTACACGTTTTAAAATGGAGTTTGTAAGAGGAGCCTCACTTTTGTACCTAAGCGGTACAGTCTACAACTTCCAATGAGGCGAGGCATTCCGGGCTTTCATGACGCGATAGGCAGTCGAGACAAAATTTGTTCTTCTACATACAGTGTCACTGGACCAATGCAAAAAGGGCATAACGTCGTTTCGTTAGACTTTAGAGTTAAAGCGCTCATTGTGGTAAAACTCCTTATATTCGGTCAGTAAGAACGGTCAAAGGAGCAACCTCTAAAAAGCAACCCTAATTTTGTTATGAGGAAAAACCACAAATCCGGTGATTTATGACAAGACAAACTGGTGAAAAGGAAAGATGGAAGTACCTTCTATCAACATGAAAGCTGAAAGCAATTAACTATAGGGTCACTGTTTTTTATTAGTCCAGTTGGGGCGTTCGGCAAAACACATCTGCTTATCAGATCGCTTGGATTGCGCTTCCGCTCCGGCCCAGATAAGGCTTCAGTCGAGATCTCCGACTACCTCGGTCAGTCTCATGTCTTTCGGTTCTCTTCGATCGCCCCACCGATCGCTTAGTAGGACATTCGAAATGAGGTGATACAGTTCTTCGAAGTGAGCCGCTCTTACATTTCTGCGTCTTGTCCGGGACACATGAACCGCCTCTTACATGAGTTACCCAACACTAAGCAGTTGCTACCTGCTATTTATCTGTACTGCATAGGCCTCTTGTTTGAGCGCTGACCATAAAAAATGACGTCGTACAGGGTGACAAAACTGCAGAATTCAAAACAATTCTACCTATGAGTTTAAGTTTCGCTCATAAGAGAATGTATATTGATCACCCTATAAGTCGGTGCCAAGTAAAAAATTTTCAATTTTTATTATAAATTATCTTTGTGGTTTCGAAAACGAGAAAAAAGCATAGTACACGTTGACGTACAGGGAAATCCAATTTTCACGAAAATAGAAAAAAACAATTTTCAAGTGCGCATCTGATTTATTCGATTTCAGGAATTTTGAAGGAAAGCGATAGTAGAGGGTGGCAAAATTCAAAATTTTAAATCATTCGATCGACTAGTTGAAGTTATTGAACTGTGAAATTTCACTTATAAGATGAACATCATCCTGTATACCCCAAAAGAAGGCACTCAGGTGATTGAAACCTCTTGATGCGAGTCCAGTCTGATGACATTAATTCATGTTATCTGTTTGTCGCATTTCTCTGGGGACACCTTGTATATAGATTTTGTGTAAAATTGGTTTGATGCAAAATTTAACTTACTGACTATTAATGAATTAAAAGTACAACAACGTCAGAAGCAACAGATTTTTGAAAGGCATACATTGTCTAATTAAGAATTCAACATACGATTACAAGTCTATGTATTAGGCGAAACAAATTTCAGTATCAAAAATTACACCAAGATAGTGACATTGATGAACTTCATAGTATTTAGCACTAATCTATGGTCACCATGTATTGACAATATCAACTTTCATAAATTCAAGAATTTGTCTGACGAAGGAGTCTGATAAAGACTCCGAAACGTCATAAAATTTGAAAAAACTTCTGAGTGTTATTTCTTTTTTAAGGTTCATTCTACAGTTTTCTGAAAAAAATTGGCCCTTAACATCTAAGGCATATGTTTTACGCAGTCAATCAAAAAACTTTTAATTTCGTAAATTTTCGAGTCACTACCAAATTAAAAAATATACATTTTAAATAACTTCAATGAAAGGGAACGCAATTATTTCTTAACTTTTCAGCTCTTACAATCCGTACTCATTGGTTTCTAAATTTCTTCATTTCTTTATTAAATTTTCATTTTTAAAATATGATGAGCCTGAATGTGTATCCTACATTGATACAGAAATGCTGTTTAAGCAATATCTATCAATTTCTGCCTATGTATTAGATGAAATATGATAGATACATGACTCCCTCAACTCCAATTTAACAAAGCATATTCAGTGCATGCCATTCATTGAAACCTGAATGTAAGGAAACACATAAGTCGAAACAGTATATCTGCGAGAACAGTTCACGACAGAGGGTGTAAAAATTTCTTGCCCTCGCGCATAAAAAGGACATATCAATAGTTGAGAGTTTAGCTGCTGAATAGTGTAACTTTTCCTGGAAGGAATTTCGAGAAATTCTTCCATCTCATCGAATGCTCGACGGTCTTTTTTTTCTCAAAACATTCCTGCAGTATGCTTGTATAGAATAAAAAAAATCCATTGTACAATACACAAAAGAGAATCATGAATAATACATCAGATCTATCGAAATGACACCTTGGAAAATATACGTCTCCATCCTTTCACAAACACTCAACTACCATTTGGCTCCGTTACTAGTACATAGAGCCTCCTGAAAGAATCCCTTTCTATCTGGCTGAATATTGAATTTTCGCCACTCAGCGTGGTCCATATATGCATGCTCCTTCTCCAGATACATGCATGTAAATTCTGGAGTCACACTACCGAAAACTGAGTTCCAACACCTCTGACGACGTAGTCCTCCAGGGTTTTTATAAATTGATTCAATTCTAAGCTCGAGGGAAATGCGGCTTGTTTCTGACAATATAGCGAGAGTATTGACTCAGTAGTGCAGAGAGCAGGACCGGATTTAAGGCTTTTATCGGGAGACATTATCTGGAAGAACAAGATTCAATGTGATGATATCAAATTGATTGTGGTAATCTTTTTGATTTTGGCATGGGGATTCTTTGTGGCTACCACATTTCCGTGAACTCAATTTTCACAACATCAAAATAACACACAGCGGAAAAGTTGCGTAGGTTCCTAAATTAACTGGAAAATGGAAAAGAAAGGTTTCATACTATTTCCTATGTACCAACTTATTAAATAATAATAAAATTTCAATAGCTCTTGTTACAGGCTGCATATTAATGAGGGTAATTCAAGGTTGTTTTGAATTTGTATGAAACTATAAATTATCTTTATAAAAGAATGGTAGGTATATCGAGAATGATCGAATGAACCTATGATTCTGTAAGGAGGGTGAAATTCTGAAAGTTCATTTGTCTCGACATTGATAACTCCTAGAGCAGATTTCGAAACCTCCAGGTTTCGTGTGTTCGACTCGGTATCGGAATACATAAGAGAAAGGTTTGAACCGATTGATATAGAGAAGAAAATCAATTCAAGACAGAATTTTTTTTATTCTCATAAATGATTAACTTTCAATCCAGTTCTGAAATAAAGTCATTTTTTCAGGGCCTCGTCGGCGCTACTGTCATGAAGTGAAAAGATATACTGTTATGGTTTATGCAAACAAAATTCAATAAGAGGATGAATTTATGACAAATGAATGGAAAGTACATACAAATGGTTTCGAAATTCGAATTAATTCATGCACAATTTCATATAGTTCAATACAAAATATTATACATAAATTTCAAATACTAAATTTCAATAGAAAGTCCAAATTCTTATTTCATCCAAATATATTGAGGTTTCTTGATCAGTTATAGAGCTGAAAATGAAAGATTTGGAGGAGAAAATATGTGCACTCTATAAAATGTGTGTTAGGATTAGTGTATGGATTAGAAACTAGAAAACCAAGTCAAATTTGAAGGGTGTAAATATTGAAAATTAAATCAGAAGGAAATATCAAAAAATTTGAATAAATGAAAAGAAATCTGAAGATTTAGTTGTGATGAAGTGAGGATAATAAAATTTATTCTGAAATAAACAGCCAGGCTTTTGGAAGTAACTATCGGAAAAGTGATATTTTCCTCACGTCACTGGAGAAAACTGAAAGTACGAATAGTTTCAAGAAAAGAATCGTATTTGAAGTCAAGGAGGAATGATAATGGTGATCGAATGATTCGTGTTTATGGATCGAATTGATACAATAGTAATAATTATTTTGAATATGAATAAAGGTGATTGGTGTTAGTTTTTCATATAGATCTTTAAATTTTAATTTAATTTATAAAATTGTTAAATATAAATCCTTCATAGTCAATGAACTCTCAATAGACATCAAGAGTGAGCCAGGGATTTTCACCATTTTCACTTGAAATTCTTCGATGAGGCGAAACGAGCTAAAAAATAAACAAAAACGAATCATGAATTTACTAACCTAAATGGAGGACTGTTCAATAAATTTTTCTTTGACATGGATAAATATATAAATATCAATGTATATGTTTTTCTCAGTATTCATTCCAGATGGACAATTACAAAGCATATTTTTCAGAAAATATTGTAAGAACTATGGATTGAAGTATCTGCTTGATCAATTCGAAAAAGTAATTTCTGAAGATCTTTAACATTTTTCTTCCTTGATTTTCATTTGTTGCAATATTTCTCAACCAACTCACAGTTCTTTGAAAACACTTAAATTTCAGATATACCCAAATTGAGAGAAAAAACTTCGAACAAAATGGTCGTATACTCATAAAAAAAATTGAATCCATTTTTGTTATTTGCAATTCACATTTATCGGAATAGAGGAATAATGACTAAAAAAACATATTATAGCATAAACACTGTCTAAACTAGCCAGCAGGTGGTCTCCAAAAATCTTACGTACACAGTATAAAATGATGGCCAAAAATGTTATCGTCCAGAAAGATTCAACCACTGAATTAATCTATCAATCTATGAAA
Organism: Hippodamia convergens; assembly: GCA_038502775.1. Classification (NCBI taxonomy): domain Eukaryota; kingdom Metazoa; phylum Arthropoda; class Insecta; order Coleoptera; family Coccinellidae; genus Hippodamia; species Hippodamia convergens. The sequence goes on from CM076607.1 coordinate 103,845,033, forward strand.
GCAGAAGAAAAATCTGATAATCCAACACTGCCCCAAAAAAACTCGCTTGTCCCTCTTTTTTTCATATTCCATTCGGACGACGATGATGTTTTATACTAAAAGCTTTTCACGAATGTAAAATTCCTCGTTTAATATTCATGAAGCGTCGGAAAATCAACCGTCACAAATTACGCTGCGTATGGACGTTCAACGATTCTGTATCGAATCGGAAAATCCGGCCATTGTTTGGAAAATCGGGAAAAATATTTCCTGATTTTGATATTTCACAGGTTCGTTAGTGTGATTGCTTCATGAAAACCTTTATCGATCCGTGAATATTCAGGTATTTTTCATGAAAATGGCTCCAATAGCAGAGAGGGGTCAAAATTATATTTAATGACTTTTCATTTATGGAATTATGCAAACGGAGAACTTTTTTCCAAATGTCACTTCAGAAAACAAAGACCTACAGCACTGTCACCTGTTTTTTCGGGAATTTTATGCCGTAGTCATATTATTTCCGAATTGAATGTATTGTCTTCAAAATTGTTGACTCACGACAACAAAAATTCTACCATAACATTTTTTTCTGGACAGTAGAATGCGACTTCAATACTCGCCTATAACTGAAAATTGCTTAGTGTGGAAAATGTTGTCCTGCATGGTTCTGTGTTGAAACCTCTGATATTTTGTTTTTATGTTGCTGCTTTCAATTATTTTGGGTCTAAATTTTGAGCAGCCTGGAGCACTTCATTCAATTTATCTTCTGACAGAAGAATCGACATTAACAAGATATCGTACAATATAAATATTTGTAATTGTTATCACCTGTCTGCACCCATGAGGATGCGGAGTTATTGTGATGGAGGTATCATCTCTCAACAGTTCGAATCTTCTCTAGTATTCACAGTGCGCAAAAAAATTAACGCACATTCTGAAAATCTCAATTTTAATGAAAGTTAACACTACATTGACTTTATAACTTATTTTTTATGTTCTCTCGGGAAGGTTTTGAACGAAACAAGACACATTAAATGGAAGAAAAATTCAGGATTTCACCGAATCTCATGTGAAAGAAGAGAAATGAACAATTTTCACAATACTGAAATGCTGATAAGTGATTTAATACTTGGTATTACCACCCCTTGCGTTAATTACAGCTCGGCAACGACGGTTCATACACAAAATGAGTGATCTTAAAATGTTCCGATCTCGGTTCTGATATAATCCTTCCCAGATTTCTCCGAGTTGGATTCCCAAGTCATTAAGAGTGGCTGGATGATTTTCTGAACTTCTCAGCCTTCTATTGAGGTTGTCCCAAACCTGCAACATTCTGGACACACTTGTATGGGAAAGTCTAAACCTTTCTGCGATTCTTGTGTATGTCCACCCTTCTTCTCGCAAAACTACCGCTTGGGCACATTCCTCTTGGGTCAAATTGCGTGTTTCGCGTTGCATAGCGATCGAGTGTAGAAAATAAAACGAAAGAAAAACTATTGATCACTAGAATTGATCAAGAACAACTGATTTTAGAATGGAGCCAATACACTCAAAATCTGATAATATCATCTTTTGTTATTCCTGCTGTGACAAAACATCTGCATTGAAGGAAAACGTTGAAAGTGGATAACATATGTATGCATAATTCTGATAAATATAATTATCATTGAGAACACCTTCAGTTGTAGAATAAATTTGAGATTTCCATAATGTGCATTAATTTTTTTGCGCAGTGTAGATATTTCTCATCAGAAATTAACAATTCAAAAGATAAAAACGAGAATCATGAAATAAAATAGAATCTTAATCATATATCAAGTTTTTCCGATACGTCATTTGAAACTCATTTCTCTGATGTGCTGCTTCTGATTTTAAACCATATATTGTAATTTCATGAAAAATTTTTCACCTTTCTCTGATGTACGGTTTCTCATTGAAAACCATATGTTGTAATTCTATGAATTATTTTTCATGTTTCTCTGTTCACGTTTCATGTTTAGAGTATATTTCATGTTTCTTAATTTTTTCCTGTATGAAACACATTTCTCTGATGACCTGATTTCCATTCGAAACTGTAGGTATTTTTATGAATTGTGTTTCATGTTTCTTTGATGTGCGGCCTGCCTGAAAGATAACAATATCGAAGCTATTTCAAACGCAACTTCTTTTTCAATCCAAACACCATTCATTCAGAGTGGACCATCTCCCCCAACAACAATCGAAGTAAATATGAACACTACCACCCACCCTCTTTGGTATTCGATACGGAAGATTCCCAGTTAAATCTACTTAAATATTAATTTGCCTGCATTTTCTTCTGCAGCTTCGGCTTATACAGACTCTTTACGATAATCGAAAGGGATTGTAAGGCAGGGCTGATGTTTTGAATAAATATTAGCGAGAAGAATTGTTATAGACAGATGGTTTATACTCTCTCCTTGGGTGATTCGATTTCTCATTTTAGATTCCGACGTTAGGATTAGACTCTTAAAAATGTGGAGGGGAAGTAGTGAAATACTCAGACGAAAGATCATGGATGATACGGATGGGATCCTTAGAGAAAATGACAGATGACTGAGTTAATCAATGAAATTGCGAAGCCAATCCAATTCGAAACTTGAGTCTATGCTTTTCGTAAATTCTCAAAGTACAGATGAAATGACTTCGTACAAAGCTAAATATATAACAAAGCAATTCAAATATACCTTGTTATTATAAAATAATATACCTATAGTACTCAAAACGTTAAAATCGATAGTCGCATGTCGCATAGTTGTTTCATTATGAAATTTTTTCAAAATTTCATTTCTTCCGTTAATGTTTGATTTTTCCAGAAAAAGATTGTTACCTTCAGTAACAACCTTATTTGCAATGAAAGTGATTTCAGACCATTTTTATGTTCTCTCGAACTTATCACTACTGACCCCGAGTCCTTTGTGGAAGGCTGTGACAAATTTCTTTTCTATTTTTTCCTTTCTGATTTGCTTAAGTGAGTTAACAATTTTACTGAGGCAAAAGCCTTGAATATAGCACTCTTGGATAATTTAGATTCGTCATTTCGAATTAAACAGTCCGAAAAGTTGTCATCCTTAAAAACTCAAATCGGCATTGCTTTAAAAATGCATTCTTTCCGTTTGTTCCTAATATTGCACTCGATATAATATGCTTGACCAGTTCTGAGGTTTTTTTAAGACTCTTTCAGAACATGCTTCTGGGTCTTTTTAATCATGATCTATGATGAATTAAAAACATTCACAATAAGCAGACCAGAAAAAAATGAGAATTAAAGCTACTTAGAGGAAATAGTACCCAAAGAGACAGAAAAAAAATAACAAAAATAAAAGAAATAGCTCTGATACTCAAGAGAAGAACAACTAAGTAAATGGAAGTAAGGGCAGAATGAGAAGAGAGGCGAATCGAAAAAATTATACGATCCTCGAATAGACCAATGATCAGTGATCCTAACGAAGGGTCTAATTATTCAATCTACAATCCGATTCCACTTACCATGAATATAAATCAATTTTGAGTTATTATCACTTATGAAATCAATCATTTCGTGAACAATGAACACAAGAAGAAAAATATGAATTTCAGAGATGTGAACTCCTAAAGTTCAATCTTCAAATAATAATTTATAATGAAATGAATATTTGATGAGAATTTAATGAGCTTTTTGTCCCAGAAACGTGGTTCTTGTTGAATATCATCATTAAGATGATTTCAAAAATTTTTTAATCATACTTAGAAGTACCATCAGAATTCAAAGAAAAAACTGAATTAATGAATTTTCTCAGGAAAATTTTTTCATAGAGATTAAAAAAGGAAACGTACAAAATGACTTCTGTGATATTTCGAAATATTTCGTTTTTCCAATTTCTAGAGGAAACTAGCCATGATCTACCGATATAGGAATTTGGCTGGAAAATTTCTAATCTCTTGAGAGCTCAACTATCAGTGAGGTTGTGATATAATATCGTCGGTCCAATGCCAAAGTCATGTGCTTTTTTGAAGTTCCGAGAAAAACGTGTTTTAAAAATTGAAAACAGTGCTATAATAGTATATTCTGAAAGAAGTTGCAGAATAAGCTCCTATTCCAACACGAATGCGAAGTTCGAAAACGAGCGACGAAGGAGCGAGTTTTCGATAGCATGAGTGTTGGAATTGCTTTCTGCAACGAGTATTAGACGGTATTTTCTCTATTTCAGTCAATTTTTGTGAAATATTCTTGAAATTCGAATGAAAATTCAGATCAGTGACTTTTGTTTTGTATCTTGGCAGTTGGTGTGACATACGAAATTTGACAGATCACGGAATTTGAATTGTTTTGATTCGAAACTTAATTCGATCGGAGGTCAGTACTGACAACAATAAACAGAAAAATATAACTGAAAACAATGCTGTAATGGGTTTCATTACAGCACTACTTTTAGTATTGTAATGAACCCATTACGATACTGAAATAGAGAAACATAGATTTCTTTTTGTGGTACTAAGCTAGAAGTTGGAGAGGGGGATAAACAAACACTCTCGCGATTTTGGCATTTATACCATGAGAATAATCGCGATATAGTGCACATAGGCGAAAAGCACATTCGTGACTTTGGCATTGTACCGACGATATATCACAACAAAATGCGATCGGACATATATATATATATATATATATATTCTTATGAAAATAGAGAGCTAAAATAATACAATAAATGTTGAAACAAAAAGTACCTAAGCTGAGGTAAAAAAAGAACGGGGTATCATAACATTCTTCGTATGATACTATAGAATCATACGATACTATCATCACTAGTATCATACGATACTATAGAGCCAGGGAAAAAAACCTCAGCCGAAAAAACCTGCCACCCCGTAAAAAAAATAACATAAAATATTAAATATCAGGAAAAATCTTGAAAGACATCAGTGTGAGATCATCTTCATGTTATCCGTCGATAGATTCTTCCCAAAACGGCTCACGATTCTTAATCTGAAATGAAAAAAGAAAAAAGCAGAAAAGAAACCGAATATTCAGAATGAATCAAATAATTTTGAAATTAACCACCCATTTTAGAAATGCATCAACAAATGTGACATGTTCATGTCATTTAATATCCAATTTGATAGCTTTGGTATACACGAAAATGAATTTCTAGAATAATCCTCTGCAGTTCACTCCATAATTGAGGGTAAGAAAGAAAGACGCTGAACATGATATTCCCCAAATGACTGTTATCAGAGGTACTGTTGGATTAATAATCGAGTTAACACATTTCAAGAAAAGTTGTCATAGGTTTTGGGTAAGCAGAGAATTATTTCTAACCTAGCAAAAGTTTTTTTCAGGTGTATTGCATCGATTAATTTGTTTTTCATCTTGATATATAAAAAATTGTTGTCATTTTGCTGGACAAAGTATTAGTAAATCAAGAAAAGCTCAACAGTGAATATGAAGTATTGCTGGACTTGTCCATGCTAAGGTTATCATGAAATACGTTGAAACTCCTGAAAAGTTGGTGAGAATAATGGTGATGAAAAAAAATAATATTCCTGCTTTCGATAGAGGCAACTAGGTGTCGCTGTTATTCAGTGGTTTGGGTTTTATTTGAACAAATTATAAAATTCAACAATAAGGGAAAGAGTTCAAGGCTTTTAGCAGGAAGCTGAATGATGTTTATTATTGAATTATTTTTATTGTTGTGTTGGCATTTATTTATTTTATATTTGTGCGATGGTAATACATTTTCTCAACTCATACCTAAAACTGATGATGCCTAAGATGGTTTCAAACATTAAACTACGTTATATTTAAATTAATGTTCTAATCAGTTGGAAAATTTCTAAGTGGGTTTTTCGATCATAATGATACATAAAAAATGATGAGTTTCGAAGTTTATAAAAATGCGTATAAATTTTTTTTAAAGATTGACGATGTATAAGCTAAAAGAAAAAATGGTCTTCCCAGAGAATGCACGAATTAATATAATTCAGCAATGAATTAGGTCACGACTGGATGAGTGACATGAGCAAATTGTGCAGCGTCCTTCACATACATTTATTAAATCATTTTAACGTCTACGTCTATATATTTTCCTTTTTATAAGACATCTAAAAAAAAGTTTCGAAAGTTGGAATTGAATTCTTCGACCTGCGTTGACGTCAGACCAAAACCGGCAATTGACGCTAACTCAAACCAAATAAGACAACTGACCGGCGTTCAACTCACCCCAAGATGACCTCAACCCCCATCAAACTATTCATCCCCATTCGTTCAGAGGACGCGATTTGACACACAAACGGCCCTGCCAACATAAATGATTCACGTTTGTTTAGCATGTTTGTATGGACTCCGAAAATCGGAAAATGAATAAGTTATGGGAATTGCGTAATTGGGAATACCCCGTTTGGCATCTGGGGGCTCTTAAGATATGAGTTATTGGATTTGAATTATGCAAAGTGCTCAGTATCCTATTTGAAATCGAAATTAAAGAGGTTAAGTTGTTATTTTGAAATGAAGGGAGTGGATGCTCGATAGGAAGTCATGATATAAATTATATATATAATAATAATAAGTATTTATTTCCAACAGGTAGAACCCAATTACAGGAAATGTACAAAAACAATGAATCATAACTAGAATAACACAATTAATTTCATGTACCTAACTTATATGAATATAACCTAATGAAATAAGACTTAAACACATTCGGACATGTAAAATGACAAGATTGGCAAAACACAAAAAACAATTTATATCCATATTTTTATCTACTCCCACGAAGCTCGATGAAAGTCTTACAAATCATGGACACTTTATCAAAGTGGGAGACTAGATTGAATCTTGAACACATCGAATGCACAGGTGATTGTAACAAAACATTTGTTCTGGGCGTAACAAGGTTGAACAAGTGTACGGATCGAGAGCTTGGGCGTCGTACATAGAATCCTATTCTAGCGAGTAGAACAGAACAATCAACAACGCCATTCAACAGTCCATGAAGGAACTTCAAACAAATTAAACAAGGTACGTGATTTAAAGTAGTATTTGAATATGACCTTCACATTCAGATGAGTAGTTTCATATATTAGGTTTTTCCTTTATGCACTGTAACTTCTGGTATTTTTTTTGGTGAAACATTGAAATAAATTAAGTGTTCATGGAGTTTCGGTGGTATTTTGTGATGTATCGTGTCAATTTTTTCTTTAAGAAATTAATGGAACTTATAACATAATTCAGATGTTAAAAATGTAACTTCAATAATCTCTAGAGGAAAGAGCGTAGGTATTTCTGGAATTATCTAAAATTCCGGAAAAAAATTCAAATTGTTCAATTTTTTCGTCACTTCTGTTCACACCGTAATCAGCTGCTCTAATATGATAAATTTTCGCATATTTTAGATATGATATTTTCTTTTGCAAATGAATGGAAGTTCATTTCGATCATGAAAATATAGGTTTGCATTAAATAAGAATATTCTCCTGATACTCGCATCCACATTCTCCTGACATGACACTGAGAACATTATTGTGAGCACCATAAAAAATTGTTTTTTAAACTCGATTGCAAACCGTTAAACATGTTTTGACAATTTTCGGAATATGTCGTAATTTTTGGTCCCGAAAACTTTTCCGTTATCTGGTGTTAAAAGATGTTTGGTTTATCCATAGGAGATGATTTCCCTTCGTTAGCGGTATTTAAACATCTGAAGTTCCAAAAATCATCACTGGGATGGTCGTATCTGGTTCGGAAAAACCCTCACGATCAGAGAGCAAGCTGAGATTTTAAATTTGAATATTGAAAGAATTCGAAGGACAAGAGTGATTACGTTTCGAAATTAGCCACTGAACAAGGACAATTGAAAGTTATGTACTCACTGATTTTTTTACATAGTCCAATTTACGGTTTACTCTTGTTGTGTTATCAGTTTTCTAATGTTTAGCAATTCAAAAAGGGGAAATTAATTCGGTTTTTTCATTTCCTTTAGATTTTATGACATTTCTGTCATAACTGATTTATGAAGAATGGGCGATTTCGAATGGTTCTTTTGGTTGGTTAACAGTTGACTGCTCAGTTCATGAATGACAACGTCAGACCGCGGTTGGTTCCGACTCATTCTAATTCCGAATGAATGAACGGTTGGTTGAACGGCTATCAAGTAAAAATTGATAATTGACAGGGAGGATAGAGAGATAGAATTATGAAACTAATAACCAAAGAACGAAACGCGGTTTCGAGTACGGTTCAAATTCCGGCTGATTCATGACTTCATCAATTTGTCATTCGAATGCAGTTGGTCCAAAAAGGATGGACCAATCTATGAACCAACTAAAAACCAACGTCAATCAAAATCGCCTAATGAAGTTCTGAAATGGGTGGTTAATTCGAAAACAATTTACTTCATTATAAATACCTAGTTTTCTCTGCTTTTGTCTTTTTTTTATTCAGATTTAGAATTTCGGATAGATTGGTGAAGAGTCTGTTTTTCCCTGTTGCCCATAGAAGAATTGCATGAAGACGTTCTTTTGATCACGTAGATGTCCTCCAAGATCCTCTGATGTATGATATTTTTAGTAAATTTTTTTCAACACGGGCGAGGTCAGGGTTTTTTTTCTGTTGTGGTTTTTTCCCTTTTTTTATTTTAGCATACTACAGACCTGATTGATCGAAAAACCTGGATTGAAAAATCAAAGTTTTGTGAACCCACCTTGGTATGGTCCATGAAAGTGGGTGACTTTATCTATGACCTAAATAAATTCACCCACATGAATGTTCCATTTCGACTTTTATATGTATTTGACGCCAGACGCCACTTGACACTCGGATTATTAAAAGCTGTTCGGTTCAGATTATCATTGAAATAACCGGAAAGAAGGGGAAAGAAAAAGAAAATCTCATGAATTGGAAAAATAGCAATGAATTCATTAAGAAGAATACAAAATATTGAATAAAAATCCTCCCCAGAGTGAGTATTAAATTGAAATCAGGGTTCGAAGTTTTTCCAGAATAGAAAGTTGGTAGATATATTTCCGGATAAATCAAGATGGTTCTAACTTGAACATTTCGATTAAATTGTTTTTTTCAATATTCTGTGGAGATTATTTTATAGATACATTGGATATGCCACGAGTAATCCAAGATTGAATTCCACAAACATGGGAATAACCAAGACGAAATATTCAAGACATTGATATAATCTATTCTATGAAAATTCATCCCAGAACATTCTTGAATACGAAAGTATAGGTATATATTCCAAAATGAAAAAATTTTCATCTCATACTGAATATTCAGGTCATTAGACATTTCCTGTATGGTGTAGAGTTGAAAAGTCCTTGAGCATTACTCAGGCTCGGGAATAAAATTTATGATGCAGGTTTTTCTCTAGATTGTGGAGACTTCGGGAACAGTATTCTCAGAAGATATTGAAAAAATTAGTATTAAATTATCAAAGCTAAAATTTAAGTTAATCTTTCAAATTAGAATGGCAAATGTCACGTCACAGCTTACAATCAATTTCAACTAATTTTAGTAACATTATTTTATCAATGTTTTTCTGAAACCCACATACCTTAGACTGTTAATTCGGAGTTCCAGGTATGACAGAAACTGCTGTCTGAAAAATCTCATTTACAGGGTGGTTCATAAAGAAGTCCCGTTTTTGTGAGGGGAGTCATGAAGTGTTCAAATATTTTTCCTTGTTTTGAGAAATTTCAACTAACACTATCTATTTTTTTTTAAATCATTTATGGTGACTCAGGGACAGGTTTAGATACAGGATCTACTCGCCTCTGAAAAGACATAATCTAGTTCCCATAAACTTCGAGAGGATTATCTTTTCTTTTGAAATTTCAACGTTTCTAATTCAAGGCTGTCTTTTGCATAATTATTATTGATGTACTGATTTGAACTCTCCTGCAAGCATCAAGTTCCTGAAGGTTTTATTTGGGTTTTCTCTCTCCCAGTCTCTGAAACCAGGAACAATCAGAAAAATTCTTCAAATAATAGAAGAAAGGCCCCTACGAAAAACTTGAGCACTAATTTGTCAGGGCCAAATCTGTACAAAAAATTGTCTCCTAACATAGAACAAATAGAAGAGAAAGTTATTGTTTCACTCCTATTTACTTATCGTCTTCACTTATTTCCGAATAATAGTGGAAATATTTTCAGCGACTGATGTCTGGTTTGACAAAAATACGATTCAAAATGGTTTCGAAATCATTCGTGATCCGTTTAACCCAACTGATCATCATAGAAGAAGTTTTTCATCAACGTATTTGCTCTTTGCACAATTCATTATTTCATAAATCTATTTTTTCCCTAGAATAAAAAAAAACTGTTGTCTATTTGTAATGTTATCTTGGACATGAGGAAAAAAACACTTTTTTTTAAAAAATTCAATTTTCATATCAATTCGATAAGGAATGGGAACAATCTCCCATCTTAGAAATTTAAGGATTCAGTGAAAACATTGAAAGATATTTGAGCATTCTGTGACTCCCCTATCAAAAGTTATGAGCCTTGCAAATACGAGACTGTATATCGGAGCAAAAATTCAGTTTTAATCTCTAGTCGGCCAGAGAAAACAGAAGAAATGAAGATATCAATATGTGGAAAAATTATATAGGATTCAGAAAATGCCCTTGCTTTTTTCCATATAATAATCAGGCGAATTTATCGCACCTTGATGATTCTTCCTCGGCCATTCCAAGTCTGACCCTTGTTGAATATGTAAAATAATTCTATCGATTCCAACTTCGAAATCATGTTTCAAGATTACCAATTAAAGCAACACCCACTCGAGCTCCTCAACAATTCAAGCGGCAAGTGAAATATGTAACAAATTGACGTACCCTAAGCAGGGGGTGGGTGTACATAGACGTGCCCGAAACCCCAGAGGGTTGAGTTTCGACAGGTCCTCGAGCACATAGGCATATGGTGCTGCAACATACATTAGCAAGTTGCATATAACATACGCCGGCTTATGTGCTGGGGGTTAGCGAAGGGAAAAGGGAGACGCAACATGAAACATGAATACCGTAGGAGGGTGACCTCCCCTTCGATCTGACGTATCGGAAATATAATATATTATACACCGGCTAATCTAAAACTATTTTATCGGGAAGAGAGCGGATTTGGGATTTATTCTGTGTTATCTTCAGGGTGCTTCCATTAATCATTGTTCAGAAAAATCTTGATTATTGCGGAATATCTAGGAAATCATTATTTGAGCTGTTTAAAAAGGATCAATAATATATCTGTTTCGAATATTTGAAGCTATTTCATGAGACGCGTTCATTGATAGTTCATTTGCTTATGTTATATACATGTTCTCATCACGCTTTTTCCTCTTTTGATAGTATTTCTGATTGGACGGTGCTATATTTTTTTTCTGCGTTTTTCAAATTTATTATTTGAATTTTGTATGCATTTTAGGTGCATTGACATGCGAGAACACTATCATTATTTTTCTTCGCAGAATCCAACGCAATAATAAAAAATAGGGTTCTAATTCTGAAAACGAAAGTTATGGGCCAATTTTGATACCATTTTCGACCTCACATTTGGAGCACCCTGTGATTTTTTCAAAATTATAGAGGTGTATATCTACAGTCATCGACTTCAAATATTCGAAAACTGTTTGTGCTTAAGTTATTTAAAATTGGAATAACAAACATAAAACCTGATGCTCTTATCTCCTTTTTTTCTCCAGTTTTTTCCAGATATTTTGGAAGAGTGTTTTGACGAGTGCAACGATTTCAATGAAAATCAAAATTTAATACTCTATGAAAATAAAAAGAAAAACAGAAAAAGAATTCAATGTTTTTGTTCATACTTCGTATAAGTGAAAGTGGTCAGGCTTCAAGAATATTCTAACTCGGTAGATAATGTCCAACAATATCATAATCCCCTTTTTCAGATTTCAAATGTCTCCAGTTCTCCAGAAACGTCTAATATTCCGTCAGAATTGGTACAGCCTGTATGTTTCAATCGATTCTGTCAATTCATTTTGAAACTATAACAGTTTCGAACAAAAATGAAAAGTCCTCTCCATTCTTCTTCAGAACTTTATTTCTACGATGTTTACTAGATGTGAGTTGTGTTAGTTGTGAACCTCTTTACCTTGTTTCTTACATTATAATAGTATATTCTAAAACAAGTTGCAGAATGAGCTCCTATTCCAACACGAATGCGAAATTCGAAAACGAGCGACGAAGGAGCGAAAGCATGAGTGTTGGAATTGCTTTCTGCAACGAGTATTAGACGATATTTCCTCTATTTCAGTCAAGTTTTGTGAAATACTCTCCAAATTTCAATGAAAATTTAGATTAGTGACTTTTGTATCGTAGCTTGGCAGTTGGTGTGACACACGAAATTTGACAGATCACAGAATTTGAATTGATTCTATTCGAAAATTGATTGGATCGAAGGTCAGTACTGACAACCACAAAACGAAAAATATAACTGAAAACAATGCTGTAATGAGTTTCATTACAGCACTACTTTCAGTACAGTAATGAACTCATTACGATACTTAAATAGAGAAATAATAATTATATCATCAATACAATAAGGTAATCATTACTTAGGTCCAAACTCATTGTAGCCAATTTTCTACACTAGGTACGCTAGGTTTTTTCTTCTTAAAAATAGTTCCTGAAAGCGATTGAATCTCTCCAATTGCATGCCAAAGGATGTCATTTCAGAAAAAAAAATTACATTTTGAAAATAAAAAAAAATTTGATAATTAGTAAAATTAGAAAAATGTTCTAATAATAGGAGAAATGACAGGCCTCTGCGTAACACTTTTGCACCAATTTGTCAGGGGCAAAATCGTTCCAAGAACTGTTGCCTAACAATGAAAAAAATTACACTTCGAACTTTAAATCTTCGTAACGTTTCGGGGTCTAAATCAGACTTCTTTGCCAGTTGAATTCTAGAATTGATTAAAATTTTTGATTTATGAATCGATAGATCTATAATTATCATTGATCAATAGTTGAAAGATTCTATTATTGAGAATATTTCTAAATGATTTTCTTTTGGTGACTGGAAAAGAAAACCCTAAAAAAATACCAGGAAAAAAAGATCCACTTCGGGGCTGATGATATGTCGATGAAAAGTGTAATCTGGTGTAAATAGCCTGAGAAAGAATTTCGACGACTTTTTTGTATACCTGAAGGTCCCCGAGTTTTACTCATGATAACTATTATTATCGTTATTATATAGCAAGTATTATGTCATATTCAAATCCGAAAACCAATATCCAAATTGAAGTTGAAATTGAATGAAAGTAAGTTATAACTCGAAAAAGGCAATCCAAACATTTTTTGTTTGTTTAATGATATATATATATATATATATATATATATATATTCTTATGAAAATAGAGAGCTAAAATAATACAATAAATATTGAAACAAAAAGTACCTAAGCTGAGGTAAAAAAAGAACGGGGTATCATAACATTCTTCGTATGATACTATAGAAACATACTATACTATCATCACTAGTATCATATGATACTATAGAGCCAGGGGAAAAACCTCAGCCGAAAAAACCTGCCTATATAATAACATATATTCACTTTATAAAATCTTGATATACCAAATATATAATTGTTTATTTTAATTCAACCGCTATTTTAGTGTAGAAGCTTTGTGGCTTATTGAAGCAATTTTTCACAAACCAGAAAACATGTTTTTATATCAGAATCTCGAGTACATTGCTAAATACCTATATTCAATTCAGATATGTGGCAATTATTCCGAACAGAACCACGGTCGTTATACATAAATTTGTATCAACGATTTCCGAAATTCGAGAAATAATCCACTATCCATGGACCTACAAAAACTCAAGTATAGAGGCGAATTATGATCAAGACAGTGTCCATCACGTCAGTGTCGAACGTTTTCTTGTTCATGATTTTGATGCATTGCTAGCAAATTCTGTTTTCATTAACGTTTTGACTCATTTTTGAATTAACCGAATGGCATTAATTGAAGTCGTGGAATTCGCATTTCCTACCAAAAAACTACAGAACTGTCACGTAGAAGTCTTCGGTTATAATTAGAGACCGGATTATATGCAACATGAAAAGCTCATTATATGCATGCAAATATGCATAAAAAGCGCTTGAAATATGCATGAAAATTGGCAGAATATACTGAATTCTAGTAGCTTTAAAAAATGGGATAAGTAGTTTTTCATTGTTTTCATTTCAAAACTAGCATATCAGTAATTAATTCGAAAATTGAATTGAAATTTCTTAAAATTTTTCAATATTTTGTTGAACGTTAACAATGAGGTAATATAATAATAATAATAATAATAATAACACCATTTATTTCCATAATCTGAATACAATTCGAAAAGGAAACAAGTCAAACTAAATATACATATGAAATAAACAAGAAAAAAACGGAAGAGAATGACCGATGAGAACGATCAGACTTGGAAATCATAGTTGAAATACTCGGTTATTGAGTATGGTTCAAGCTTTATCAAAAGAGATCTTACGGTGTCATTGAACTTCTTTCCTTCCGATATGGACTGAATATTTTTCGGTAGATGGTTATAGAACTTTAGACACATATACTCTACATTCCTTTGCGACAGCGTTAGAGAATTCTTCGGAAGATGAAAGAAATTCATTCTCCTAGTGTTATTCGAGTTTTCGTATTGCTTAAAGTAGTGACCATTTTTTCGCAGAAAAACAAGACATCTCAATATGTAAAGTCCCACCGTTGTTAATATCCCCTCGACTTTAAACCTCCCACGACATGAAGCTCTAGAAGGCAGCCGAAGCATAACTCTCAATGCGCGTTTTTGAATTACAAATATCTTATTGATATCCGAGCTGTTTCCCCAAATAATAATGCCATACGATAGTATCGAGTGAAAATTTGAAAAATACACGGTCTTGAGTAGGTCCAGGTCAGCTTGCTGAGATAAAACGCGAAGTGTGTAGAGAACAGAATTCAACCTTCGCTGTAATAGTTCGATGTGTTCAAACCAACATAAATGTTGATCCAAAATCACACCCAAAAATTTTGTACTGTCTCCTATATTCACGGTGTTATGAAGAAGAGTGATAGTTTCAGGCCTCGACCACCTTGCATGCATTGTAGAAAAAAACACACATTCAGTTTTGTCCACGTTAATGGTAAGATTATTTTGTGAACACCAGTCTGCTATAGATGACAGGGTGTTTTGTGTCATTGTAGTTGCTGTTGGTATATCAGATGCAGACACCAACGTATTTGCATCATCAGCGTATATAAATACATCTACCTTCTCTGAAACGTAGTTTGGGAGCTCATTAATGTAGATTAGAAATAGTATTGGTGCGATAATACCTCCCTGTGGAACACCAACCTTCATGTGCATATCAGAGGATATAAAATTCTTCCCATTAATTTCCATGCTCACCCTCTGTACTCTATTATTTAAATAACTTTGAACCAAGTTCAACTGGTTACCTCTTATTCCGCAACAGAAGAGTTTCTTTGAGAGCTTAATGTGATCAACGCTATCGAAAGCCTTTGAGAGGTCAATGAAGAGACCTATCGGTACATCTCCTCTCTCAAGAACCTCAAGAATCGACCGCGTCAACTCAAAAAGTGCCGTCTCCGTACTTTTGGACTTCACGAACCCATGTTGACATTTTGAAAAAATTCTGGATTTGTGAAAAAAACTCAATAGCCTACTTACCAAGATCTTCTCAAAAATTTTAGAAAATGACGTTAATAAGCTTATTGGTCTGTAATTACTAGGATCTTCGATATTTCCTTTTTTAAAAAGCGGTCTCACAATAGCTATTTTCAAGGATTTCGGAAATACACCATCCTTCAAAGACTTATTTATGATGCGGGCTAAAGGTTCTGCAATAATACAGATAGATCTTTTAATAACCGTTATTGGTATTTCATCATGGCCGAATGAAGCTTTATTTTTCATCTTTCTGACAGTATCCACCACCTCCTCTGCCGTTACCTCGAATAAATAAAATGATTTAGGGTTACAAAAAGCGGAGCTAGGTACAACCGCTGTTGAATCTGCTACAGAATTGATGTTCAGAACATTGGCAACATTTATAAAGTGATGATTGAACGAATTTGAAAGTTGTTGAGGATTGTCTGAAATTAAGAGTTTATTTAAATCTTTCCCCTTACGTCCTGTTAATTGATTTATCAGATTCCATACTGTTTTGGATTTATTATCAGACGATATAATACGCTTTTTTATATAATTACTTTTATTTGCTCTCAGAGTTTTGTCATAAGATTTTTTGGTTTCTTTGTAAATATTAGCATATTCCGGATGAAAACGAGATAGAATAAACAGGTAGTCTAAGCGGTTTTTGAGATCCTCCACATGTGTAGATCTGTCTTCGTATTTTTTCACGAATTTTCGTTCCATAATTTTAATTAAAGGAAAAGAGGTGTCGAAAATGCGCTTGTAATTGTGAAACAAAGATTCAACATCCTTTTGATCATAGTCTTGTAGAAAATTTTCCCATTTCTCATCGGTTATCAACTTCATGAAGTTTTGTATTGTTGATTCGTTTATAAGACGAATCAGTTTAAATTCTGTTCGAAAATCGGATAATGAACATGGGAAGGAGAAGTACTGGGCCGTGTGATCTGATAGATGGGATGGAATCACAGCAACCTCATAGTCATCTAAATTGGTTACTACATTATCAATGCACGTTGATGAAAAAGGTGTAATTCGCGTTGGATCAAGGATCGTAGGTTTTGCATTGAAACCTTCCAGAAGTGAGACGAAATTCCGTGTTTCTGAATCATCCGATAAAAGGTTTATATTAAAATCACCCGCAATAATATACTGACTATTATCAGATATGAGTTTCTGAAAAATAATATTCATTTTATCAAAGAACAATTCTACATCACATCTGGGGTAAGCTCGGGGGTAAGTATTCGGACGGTATATCGATAATATTATATACTTCATCGAGGTAATGCGAGCCTCAATTGCTGAACATTCGAACACATAAGGAACGCTGTGATCAACCAAGTCTGATCGCTCTCTATACGATATCTCCTGTTTACAATAAATTGCACATCCTCCGTGGCAACCGACCGATGATGCGAGTTCATAACCGTCAATATGAAATGCATTAATTTCCATAGAACTTTGCCAATGCTCAGTAATACAAACAACGAATGCGTTGATATTGTTTACAAATTGTTCTAATCTAACCAAACAATTACCTAAAGATTGAACATTTTGATGGATGATTACACAATTTTTATCGAATCTTGAGCTCGGATTCTGTTGAGACGAAAGAAAAAATTGTTTATTTTACTACCTTCGGGCCATAAATCTGGATTTTTCATCGATTCAAACTTGTCAGCCGGAACAGTGATCTTGAAGGACGAATATTCTTCCGGTCTTCGTGATTCCAGTTTATCGCATTTAACGTTGGTGAATCCTTTATTATTCAGATACTGAAGTAGTACTCCGGGTTGCAATGTTGGATCTAACTTGCAGACATGCAGATATCCATACTTGGGAGCTCCCTTAATGATCATTTCTTCCGGTTTTCCACTGCCCATGATACTTCTATCAACTCGCCTAGATTTCCTTCTTTTAACTAAAGTAAACTCTTTTTCCTCTCTGACTGTAGTTCTCGATCCACTATTCTGTATGGATACTGGGATATTCTGAACTGAACTATTTTCTCGTTCCAATTGTCAGAATGACAATTCTCGTAATATGTCTTTAGTTTTTGCTCCTGAAAAATATTCTGTTTTCTTGTGTTATAACATGTTTGGTTTATCTATGGGAGATGATTGCCTTTCATTGGGGTCCCGTAGCGGTCTTCAAACATCTGAAGTGCCGAAAAATCATCACCTGGAAGGTCGTATCTGGTTTGAAAAAACCCTCACGACCGGAGAGCAACAATTTGTGGATTTTGAATTTGAATATCGAAGGAATTTCGAAAGGAAAGTGTGATTACGTCTCCAAATTAGCCGATGAACATGGTATCAAAGAGATTCTTCTGCAAGAAACCCACACGGCAACAGAAAAAAAAATCCTCGTGAAAGAGGACAGTTGAAAGGTTATGTATTAATTGATTTTTTACAAGTTTAGCTTGTTATGTTGAAAAATTATCAGTTTCGTAACATTCAACAGATTCGGAAAGGGGAAATTGATGGAGTTTTTTTTTCATTTCTTTCAAATTTTGTGACATTTCTGTCATAAATATTTATAAACCTCCCAACATTATTTGTCCAAGAAATCTTAATGTTGATGTTTTTTAAAGTAGCAAATGCATTTCCAAAATGCATTCGATTTATTCTGAATAATCGGTTGCTTTTCTGCTTTTGTCCTTTTTCATTTCAGGTTAAGAATTACGAGTCGTTTTGGGAAGAATCTGTGCATCCGAGCCCATCGACGGATAACATGAAGATGATCACACTGATGTCTTTCAAGATTTTCCTGATATTTGATATTTTATGTTATTTTGTTTACGGGGAGGCAGGTTTTTTTCGGCTGAGGTTTTTTCCCCTGGCTGTATAGTATCGTATGATTGTAGTGTTGATAGTATCGTATGATTCTATAGTATCATACAAAGAATGTTATGATACCCCGTTCTTTTTTTACCTCAGCTTAGGTACTTTTTGTTTCAACCTTTAATGTATTATTTTAGCTCTCCTTTTCATAAGAATATATATATATATATATATATATATATATATATATATATTTATATATATATATATCGATAGTTGTAGAAATTGATTCTTGTTCTATCGGTATTTTATTCGCTGGGGTTTCAGCTTTTTTGACGATGGAGTCAAGAGCTTCGACAACCTCAGAATATTTTTTCCCCTTTAGCTTCTTCTGACTCATATCAGTGCGGTTTAAAAGGTTTGTATTTTCGGCTCTTAGATGTTTAACCTCATTGTGTAACCTGGATATTTCTAGTTTCAATTCTTCAATCACAGGTAAGATCATTTTCTCGAAAGATTGAGCAACAATGTTGGTGACTTTGTTGAGGAATTTATCTGTAATTATTTGATTTTCTTCTGGAGTAAAAGAATTTTCACTTTTTGAGGTTATGTCGGCAGAAATGCACAACTCACACAGCCAGGTCTTAATTTCACCGCTTGTTTTCATCTTCTCGATATTTCCCACACTTATATTTACACACTGTATATGAAACAGGTGCGAACTATTTTTAAAACAAGGTATTGAATCGTCATAACGACTAATCGGTTTAGAACACTTGCAGCACGTAACAGCCATCTTGAAATTTGGTATTGTTCTAAATATTTAAGGGTGCAATCTTCCGTCTCTTTTCAAATTTTATTACGTGACAGCCAAAATAAAAGAAGCAAGCGGCTACTGATACTGCGTTCCATTATGCGAAAAAAGTGATTCGCGAATCCGAGTCACAATTATTAATATTATCGAAAATATTATTCAATAAACTTCATGTTTTGTGACTATTAAATTTGGTTGGACTCACGATTTCATCACTTTTATCGCATTTCGGAACGAAGGAAAGAAAATATGTACCGATAATATGCATCTCAGTGTGGATCTTAGGTAAAATATGCTAATATCACTGAAGATGTCCAAAATATGCAAATACCACTTAATATGTCTAAAATATGCAAATGCATATGCACATATCCTCTAGTGATAATAAATGCCTCAACACAAATTCACGTTGAACATATGTGAAGCTGAACATGGCTGTGTCTTAATTTCGAAGAAGTGGATGAGGTTTGTTACAGCATGTTTCCCAACACCCCACCATGAGTTGTTTTAGTGGGGACGTAATTAATTTTTTTTTCAAGATCAGATGAAAAAGCAGAATACTTTGCCTATACGGAGGCTACATGAAGAAACATTATTGAAACATAAATTCAAAATAGTTTTTATTTACTTGGTTCTTTATGAACATTTTGTCTCTGATGAATATGGGTTACTGATGATGCCACCTAAGGCTGAAACCGTTATATCCCTTCTATCAGTGACATCTGATTTCATTTCTTCTGCCTTATGATGAAAGGAAAAAAAATATTCATTCTGATAATCTCTATTTGAAATTCATCTAGGCTCAAAAATGTTCTCGGTATGGGCTCCTTATAGGCAAAGAATTTTAGTTTTTCTATTAGTTCTTTTTCTCAAGAAAATAATTGTGAATTTCGATCACCTAGGGAAACCTGCATAAAGGCCCAGACTTTGAGCCACTGCTCAAATTTCTTGGAGTGAAAGAGGATATACGCAGTTTTTTCAGCATAGACCAGGATATGTGGAACTTCTCTTTTGACGCTACTAGATGTCAGATGTCGCTATTCGTATTTATTTTCTCTAAACATTTATACTAGTTGATTCAAGTAGTTTTGTCTCTGAGGAATATGGGACATTGATGATAGCAATGAGGCTGCAACGGGTATATCTCTTCTTAAATAACAAAATCTGATTCCATTTCTAGTTAAATACAGAAACTCTTCTTCTGCAGTATGAAACATATTGGTTATAGAGAAGTACTATTTCTCTTGAACCAACTACTTTTCTGATTTAAGGTGTGGCTGTTGTTTGAAGAGAATTTCAAGGTGGAATTTGCTAGAATTATGTCAGAAACAAGTGTTCCCAAAGGGATTCAACCATTTGATATATCCGAATAAACGTTTGATAAAGAAAAAACTTGATTGTTTAATGCAAAGATTATAGAGTTAGAAAGACAGGAAACGCCCTTACATCTGTGGCACTAAAATCCGACTACGATTTTTGGCTAGTTTCTTACTTTTGACACCTAGATGGCGCTGAAAAACAAATTCAGTACAGAAAACTATTTTAATAGGCGCGAAATTCGAATTATACTTTTCATAAATTTCCATTAAATTGAGTATTCTTTGTAGAGCTTTTAGAAAACATCCTGATCGACAAAAAAAAGGCAGAGCTCCGTTTGTTGATCAGGATGATATTTTCCATCTGCACATTGTTTTGAATCGAATGGAATACGCTTCTGGATTCTTTATATTTTAATTCGAAATGATTATGTGAAATCAACTACAATACAATAATTATGAAATTGAGAACATTTCAAAAATTTGTTCACATATTAAAGAATTATTATAACAATTTCAAGAACTTATTCATATAGTGAACTCTCGATAAATCGAACTTCCATAAGTCAAACAGTTGTTCTGGACCCGATTCAAACATATCTTACTCAGTGTATTTTAACCTCAATGAGTCTAGAGGGTCTAGTAGATGAGTCGATCTGCTGGAAGGGTCGTCAAGAGAACCACCACCTCTATAAGTCGTTCTTCTGACCACCATTGCCTCTATGAGTGGAACTTTTTGATCTAATGACCGAAGGAAATTCGGTTCGCAAACAAATTATTTTGGCCCGAAACCTTTATCCATTTGACAACACTGAAAATAAAAAGCAATGAACAAGACAATTACATTATACGAGTTTCAAAACTTACATTTCCGTTCTCTGTGGCAATGAAAAGAATGCACATTCAAGATTATTTTTTCTATTATTTCTGCAATTGATCACGATGCATTTCGAATGTCGACCAGTTTTCAACACAAAATTTATAACAGAAAAACACAAAAAAATATGGAGTGAGCTAGGTGCTACTCTTGTAGATTTCGAGTTATTTCAGTATATTCAGCAGAAATTCAGAAATATTTATTCAAGTATTTCTTTCAAAATTGACAACAGCCTACAAATAATCTCTATATAATCTATGCCAAATTGACCCTAATTAAATATTCTAAGCATAACCCGATTACTTTTGAAAAACTGATGTCGCTGACATCACTGTAGTCGCTTCGTTTCCCATCTTTATACTTCATAATCTTTGGTTTAATGAATATGAGAATTATATATTTGCATTCGTTCCACAGAAGATTGACATATCATGTCAATCAAAGTCAAAGTAAAAATTACTCGTAATCAAGAATAAGAAAGTTCCTCCATGATTTCGCGGAAATTGTCATGGATCCGATCAAAGACATTACTAATTACGATGACGATCCAGCTACTGCAACTTGTCATAGCCACGTGATGTACCTCTCACATCCTCACCTAACGCCCTCTCCATAATTCACAACGCTATCCATCTATTTGCATATTTCCACCTAATAGTGCAACAATAACTCATCCGACCGCGGCAAGCGTTGACGCTACCAACGTAGGGCGACGTCGCCTCGCTGACAGGGGGTCCCGTAGGTCTCAGCCGGGCCTTAAATATTTCATAACCGAATTGAGGATCTAGCTCGGTCTAGGACCGTATTAATTAGCATTCCCACCTGACGTCATACTAAGATTCGCTCCTCGCAATCAGGTTGCCAAGGTAATCTAGTAATCCGCTTGATTAAGCTCCGTTCCGACGTCGTTCCAGTCAGTCATGCCAACTACTGCGTGAATGCTCGGGTGATCTGATTAAGTTTGAATTAATCATATCGCGATTAGCTGGCTGAGTTGGTGTAACTGAATTATGGATTAGGGGTAACAGCGATTTCTACATGACATAATCAGCGTGTTTGGCATCGACAAGAGGGAGTTTCTTAGACCGGAAGTAAGACTATTACGTGGAATGAATTTCGAGGAAGTCTTCTTGATGGTACGAAACGTAATCTTCACAGATTTCGATATCTGGAAGGCGGACTGGAATTTAGACGAAATTGTTTCACCCCTTTCTTGAGTTAGTTATATTTGTTGAAACTTATACTTAGAAAGTGATGATTATCTCAATTTCGATCCTCGACGGTTTTCCGCTTCCTTTTCTTTTCGACTTGAGCGTTACTCAATGACCCTACTTCGACGACTTCAAAATTAGAAGTGTTGCTTATCGAAAAATGTTGTCCCTATATGAGTGATGTTACGGGTGATTTTTTAAAGCTATAGGAAATCTTTTCAAGGAAAATGAATGAAATCTTCATTTGAATCGATAGTACGGTCCCGCTTCAGTGGGTCGATTAAACTGACCTTTAAATGTAAAAACCGCGAGATGAACTTTCTCAAAATAGCACGCATTTCGATCTTAAAATTCAATGATTTGCATAATGTTCATAGTTAAAATATAGATCAAACTGACGATGTTTAACAGTGCCACAAAATACGAACCGTGAGTGAACTGTCGATACCAATGTTGCCCAAAAGATAATAGTTAATTCTAATTATCGAAACTTTCAGAGCTGAGAACAGTTGTACCAATTGAACAGGGTACACCACAAACACAAAGTGCCTAGATAAATGCTCTGCAATACCGTTTTTTAATAAACTGTTATTTTAAAATTGGGGGTGTCTCAAGATCTTATTGTTCGTGGTCCATTAGGAATTATTTCACCTAACGTTTCACTTACTTCTGCAGTAGGCATTTGCAGAGGATTATTGTTCTAAAGGCCGATTTATTCACCTACCTTTAAACTTTCTCGTAGTGTTACTGGAAGGAAAGTCGTTGTAAGATGTATATTCACCTCCCAGTAGATCGAAGACGTCTGTAAATTTTGGTTACCAAGCAAGTAAATTTTGTTTACCGAGCAGGTAAATTTTGTTTACCGAGCAGGTAAATTTACAGGCTACTCCGATCTGACAGTAAATGTCTACCAGAGGGATTCTACCTCATAGTTTTGTTTGTGTTGGCAGTAGCTCAAATTGTTTGTTAGGTCAGGCAGAGAAGAGAGAAGAGATAACACGTAACACATAATTTTCATGGGGATGAAATACGAACGTTTGTGCCTTGCAGCGGTTCCTAACAGCTTACCTGGTGGCCGAAAAAAATTGTCATGTATAGTGGTGTCCTCCTCTCACACGATCGTTTTGGATAAGCTTATCTTTATCATCGAATATTATTAACCGTTTAAAAATATTCACTCTCTTGTATTTCTTCAGTAGCTACCGAATGGAAAAATGAGCATCAATATACCCAAAATCTCTTACAGGTTAACTGTAAATTAGTGTTGTATGTATTGTTTCAGACCAATTGCTACGTTATTCTGCAGTTGAAAGCACATTGCGCGAGACGCTTCCGTTGTTTTCGTGAAAATGGTAAAATTAGAAATTAGTGGTGTAATCAAATACTTCTATTTGAAAAGTGTTACCCTGAAACGAATGAAAGGAGAGATAGATTCAACACTAGGAGGCTTCTCCCATCATATTCAACTATTGAGCAAAGGGTTTCTGAATTTGAAAAGTGTCGTTTGAGCACCTCTGACCAGTCTCGCTCAGGATAGCCTGTTGAGGTCACTACTTCGGAAATGATAGAGAAAATCCATCAAATAATGTTGGAAGACTACAGGTTGACAGCGCATGAGAAGGCTGAAACCTGGAGGAGGTCAGCTGAACGTGTGCTGAATATTTTGCACAACCATTTGAGCATAGAATCGAACTGAGAACCATTCACATGGGGAAGTCGGTTCTGGATCCACATGAAATAACCGCCAAGGCTCCTAAAGATGTCGTTGGGTTCATCAACACCATTGATGGCTTCCTTGGGATTTAAATGAACGAGTTGGGTAAAGAACAAAAGATCCTTGCGGTCGAAGTTCCCGGAAGGCTGGACAAGGCCACAACGACCCCTGTTCATGATAATAATAATAATAATAATAATGAGCATAGAATCCAAACGAATTTTTGCGTCTATTCATAACTGTTGATGAGACTTTGGTCCACCACTACCCTTCTGAAAATCAAGAACAGTCAAAACAGTGCATTGGAAAAGGGAACCAACCCCAAAAAAAGCAAAAACAATTTTAGTGGCAAACAAGCTTATGGCTACTGCTTTTTGAAAAGGGTAAGACTAATACTGGTCGATACTATTGCAACGTGTAAAGCATGACACCTCATTTAAAGAAGAAAACAATTTTGTTTCATCAGGATCTCGCACCAGTGCATTCATCGATTTTTGTCATGTCGAAAATCCACGAATTGAAATTTGAAGTGATGCAGCATCACCCTAGTCGACCCCATCGACTAATCAAGAAATGGCTTGGCGGTAGAAGATTCAAGAGCAACAAAGAATTTATCAAAGTTGTAAATCTTTATTTTGAGGGACTTGATAAATATACATTTGAAACTGGTATGTTAATTTATATATACTTAGATGTCTTATTTTCGTACGTGAGAATTTTGAAAATTACTCAAATTAAAATAAGACGAGACGATTCACTCATTCCATTACCCAAAATGTTGTCTGAGTTTAACCTAGAGAAATGTCGAATACTTTTGTCTCAAAATGAATTTAAAAAGATATCAAGATCTTACAGACATGAAAAAAATTCAAAAATTAACTAAGAACCAGAGACTGTACTCTATGGATGAATACTTCAACTGTAATTTTGGTTTTTACATTTCTTGTTTTTGCAGTATCTTTCATGTTTCACCAGTATCTTTCATGTTTCACTTTTCGAAATTTGTATCATTTGTTCTGTATTTAACGTATTTTTTTTTCTGAATATGATTCCGATTATAAAAATAAATACTTATATTATTATTCAAATAATTCACTAAATGAGAAAATGGTTATGAGAAACATTTCAGTTCACGTATGTTGAAAAATAAAGCAAAAAATATTGGAAACATCGTTGTTCTTAGTTTGGAAAAAAAATTTTCACTCCACCCTCATAAATATAATATAAAGAAAATGGGTGAAATATAATGATTGATAATAAAGTCCTGAGATGAATTAATTTTCTCGAAACTGAATTTATTTTTTCTATATTCAAACCTAGAGCATTTCAGTATTTGAATATTTTCATTTGACCGCCTACAAAGTTATGAAAAATCTTATTTTCTGTTTTTATGCTACTAAATCAAAACAGATGCACTCTTTCATAAACTAATTTTCGACCCTATTTCTTTTGACCTAACATCGATATAATTGCGCTCTTTTCGTAGAAGCCGAACTGAACCGACTCCAAGAGAGTTGGATACTTAATTACGCATTGTTTTGTATAGATGCCATTGGGTGTGAAATACTAAACTCATCATAACACAAAAATTACTGATGATATAGAAATTATTCCAAAAAATAAATAGAAGCAAATTCGGTACTAACCATTGCTCAAAAAAAAATGAAGCAAAAACTGGATATTGAAGTAATTTCAACAGAACGAATTGGATTTCAAATATTATCATCGAAATGTATTAGAAACCAGAAAGTTTTGGGGTGAGTGTGAAATTGGCACTAAATGTTATGAATGCGAAAAAAAAATATATCAACTGACGATATTAAAATTTTGTTGAACATAACAATATGGGTAGTAGTTCAATCATCGGAAAAATCTCAAGACCAAAGTATTAAACTTTTTCCTGACAAAGTTTATTCGAAGTGAATCACAAAATTGCAAATTACTACAAAATTGTAATGTGCATGAAAATATTAATACAGAACAAATGAGAACAAATAAGGTACTAGATGATCAGCTCAGTTTCAGGATTTGTCCTGACAACTTTTCGCTAGCTTCACGCGGCCCATAATTCCACCTTATGGACCTGTGTGATAATACGTATGGTCATACGTCTATGCAGATAAATCACAGACATTGCACCTTTTAGAAGCCACCATTTTCCTCATTATTGCCGATGTATAGCCACAGTTGCTCAAAAAAGTGTTCATCTCGATAACTCTTCATTCGAACCAGGCTTTTATGTCCGAAATCATTTTCAACCAGTACTGACTTAAAAAAATATTTTGAGTAAAATAAATTCCATGATGGTCAAATTTATTATCAGGTATTTCATTTCATTTTAAATTTGTATACCTCTATATAAACACCCACTACTTGATGTTTACGTTAATCACAAAAAAAATTATCGCATTTCTATATGGTGAAGTACATTAATAGTCGAAAGTCTGTTGATTCTAACTTGAATTCGAAGTAATTACCTCCAAATATTTGAACGAATAGTGTTTTCGAGGAAACGATGAGGCTTAAATGCAATAAATTAAATCTATTGTATACTGACTAATCTCCCATTATCCTTGACGAAATGTTACATTTCTAAATGTGCTGAATTGTTTTGTGAACGCAAAGATGATAACATATAACGTAGTTGTAGGGTTTTTTGTCCTGGTGAGTTTCCATTCGATGTCATTATAAAATCAATATTCGGTCTTCAGAAAAATTCAAATTTCATAATGTCTATTGTCTTAACTACCCACTATATAAAGTAATTAATTCATTAAAAAACCATATGTACCCTCTTTCTTCGGCATATTTGAAAATAGTTTGTTTATATGGATCTCAGACTACTTGTATTTATTCAATCATTATTTTCAGATTGCTCTACAAACGACGACTTCGAAATCCCTGGATGAACATCTCGCAGTCGGTGAAGCTCCCAAACTCAATAAAGACATAAGCGATTTCATAACCACCAGCAATGAATTGAGAGAACCAATAAAAATATCTGTCAACTCTGTGATAGATTTTCTAGCAACAAAACTTCTTAATACGGAACTAGGCAAAGTCATTGCCGATGCACTTTTGGACACCCCCAAATTCGTAACACGAGTCAACAGCATCCTTGGAAAAGACGTTTTGATTCTGAAAGGAAATACCTTGACTATAAGCTATGTTAATGCTACAGAAGCAATCATACTCCATACCAATCGCTTTCTTGAACAGAAGTTGAAGCTTCATGGTGTAATTCTTAGTTTTATTGAGGGATTCTCAGCCAAAATCTTGAATGACTTTGGACGTATAATCAAACCAGTCATCGAAAGAGTCAATTTTACTGTGTCAACTAGATCAAATGGCCTTCAAGCATCAGCAGGAAGTGTCATGCGTAGGTTAGTTCTTGATGTTGCTGTTTTGCTGTTGAGACCAATCCAACCTAGACTGAACCAAACACTTTACAACGCCACAAACCAAATTCTCTCCCTGTACAAACCAGTGCTTCCAAACGACTACTTCCAATCAATCTTCACCTGTGGTATAAATCAGACCGTCTTGAAGGTCATTGATTTGATAGAAACCATCAGGGAATCTCTCAATGAAATCCTGGCTCCCAAAAGACTCAAAAGAGAGCGGTGGATGTTCTTCAAGCAGCGGAAGAGAAAAAGAACTTATCTTTGATCAATTTTATTGTTGGACCTATAAGGTTTCTGCTGACTGCTATTTTAACACCTGTACACCGTCTTCTGAAGCGACTTATGAATTATATTTTTGTAACATTAAGACCTGTAGTGGGACGAGTTATACTAAGTCCTATCGAAAGTATTGTGATGGCTTTGATCAATTTGATACCTTGTTCAAGATGTTAACAATTATAGTAGATGCTTATTAACTACTGATTCTGTGTTTTTGATGACTTATCTTTCGATATGAATTTATCCTAATCATCCAGAATATTTAGTTTTCCACAGAAATATTTCATTTTCGCTAATCATTTGAAATTTTTTTTTTCTGAAAATAGTTATCACCTCTTTTTTAATTTTTCGAAATTTTCACAGAATAGGAAACTTTTCAACGTAATTTGCAGAAAAGTTCCAGTGCTTTTCCATACACCACCTCAGATCGAATTCAGTACAAAGAAAACTTTTTATAAAACATGAATTTTAAACATTTATTTCCTGATTCTGTGCATAAGATTTTGTACTAGTTTTCAGTGCATAAATTGCATTCAATAATATTCATGGGAAAAAGCTGATTCGAAAAGTCTTTGATTGTACCAACCTATGGCATGACAAAAAGTATTTGAAGTGAAAAAATTCAACATTCTCACAAAATGTCACATATATCGAAAACTCTGAGACTTTCATATAATAGTACCTATATTCTAAAACAAGTTGTTTAATGAGCTCCTGCAGAAGACAATTCCAACACTACTGTTTCCGCATTCGTGTTCGCATTGCCTTCTGCAACGAGTATTAGACGATATGTTCTCTATTTCAGTCAAATTTTGTGAAATACCCTCGAAATTCGAATGAAAATTCAGATTGGTGGTTAATTTGAATTGATTTGATTTGAAAATTGATAGGATCAGAGGTCAGTATTGACAACCACAAAACGAAAAATGTAACTGAAAACAATGCTGTTATAAGTTCATTACAGCACTACTTTTAGTACTGTAAGGAACTCATTACGATACTGAAATAGAAGAACGATTTTTCCCCATCAGCAAGAGCACATTCTGATTTACATTTCGTTTTCGTTTCGAGTGAAATTTTCGGGGCATCCCGTATGTAATTGCCATTGTTTTGCTCCATCGAATTGGAAATATTATCGAAATTTTAGTTCACTCTTCGCTTGAAGGCAACAGAGATCCTTCAAAGTTTCGTCATAATAACAGAATGTATTTTTCCAATTTACCGTGATTTTCTCACAGTAGCAGAGCATGAAATGAGTTTGAATTCTCGAAACACTTGATCTTTTTATTTCTCCACATTATCTGAATGTAGATCCAATTTTGATGCTAGTTCTTCCTAAAAGAAACTCTTGCAGAGGAATTTCTTCCTCTAGAATTCCTTCGGTCTGGGGTCGACAATTCATCGATATTGATTATTTCAACCTGAAAGCAGCAGAATTTATTACTTTTCATACTGGGCAAATATGCGTAGAATACAGGATTTTTTAGCCAATTCTAGATAGGCATGTTCATCAAGAATCCTTGAAATTTCATCATTCCATTAAAGATTCGATAGATGGAGTAACAGACATCAAAACGACAAAACAAATTGTCAATCTAGAATGTTATCTTCCCCCGAGTGCTTTTTTTCATGAATTGTGATCGTATATATCAGCTTTTAAATCCGAGTAATTTGTTTGATCAAATTGCATGAGGAAATGAGGTGGAATTTCTTTTTTCCTGAAATTTTTCAGTGTTTTCTTCCACAGTCTCTAAAATAAAATTCACTCCGAAAATTTTTAAAATTACAGAAGAAAGAACCCTTTGTGAAACTTGTGCACTCATTCATCAGGGGCCAAACTTTTTCAACAAAAATGAAACAAAAAATCAAACTTCGTAACGTTTCGAGGTCTATATCAGTTTTCCTCATCAGACTAATTCCTAAATTCATCAATCGTGAAAATTGTTTGATTTATCGATTGATATTTCTCAATACAAAGTGACCAATAATCAATATTAAAAAATATAGTATGGGAACCCGAGCAGGGAGTTCTGGTTTTTATTCAGGCACGATAGATAATTATACAGAGGGATTCCTTGTACCTGGTTGAGCTGACTTTGCCCTTGATTCGGGACAGAAACAGTATAGAGGCCGAACCCAAGCTGCAAGTTATGACTCTATTCAGAATACTAGGGCTTCATATTAAGGGAGCCCAAGCGGGGAATACATGGGATGGCTACGTAGCCCTAGTCTAATTTTTTTATTATTTTGAAAGAAATAATTCAGGGATATCGAAAAATATTCAATCCGACGATTTCCACAAGCCGAAGTAACAGAAATTAGTCGGGAAAGTTCAGTTCGAGCATGTGCATAATGTCTATATTACCCCCTCCGACCCAATCTGGTTTCTGTTGGCGTGACGAAACAACAGTTTACGATACAAATATAACTTATTTTAAGATAGGTGAATTAAAGTTTATGAATATACACTATGAGTTATATTGATATGTATTACCTATTTCCGAGTATATCCATGCAACAGTTTTTTCTTCATAAAAAGGTGTCCATTATATAACATTTATTATTTTCTTTTAACAAAATACATGTTGACTCAAGTTTTTTTTTTAATTTGTCTGTTTGGTCTTCAAAATTTTCTTGTTATTCCAATCCTTCATGTGATCTTTGGAATTGCACACACATGATGTGCAATTTGCGATAAAATAGAGATATATGTCGATCGCAAATTGCAGATAATGTATGATGATAAGTTTTGATGACAGAACCTCATAGTTATGAAAGAAAAATTAAAGAGTAGGCTGTATTTTGTGGGGTGAAAAAGAAGTGGGAGGACCTTATTTGAATTGTTGTTTCAGGAAAAGAACTGATATAAGAAAATGTTGTAATGAAATAAATCAATGTCACCAACATAGTATGTAGTATAAATCCATACCCAGTCACAATGTATTGATGACTGTCAATAGATAAATCAAACAACTTTCACGATTCCCATAGACTGAAGAATACAGGGTGGCCATTTGAAAACGAAACAGACGAGATTACAGACGAAATGAATTTTTTTGATAGAAATGCTCGGACAGGTCGATTTCTGTTTCGAGGGGGACAACTTAAGATGTAGGTTACGGACGCATAGCGCTTCAACCCTTGCTACTACAACCCTCACCCCAATTTTTGAATAGGGAAGATGGGGTGAGTGATACCTCATTTGAAAAGTATTTTTATACTGATTTCAGCACAGTAACTGTTTTTTTCATTTTATGCATTAGTTCTCGAAATATTCTTGACTAAGCATTTGAAAATGAAGTGGTGTGTTCATGGCACTTGTAGTGTTTTTTTGTGAAAAACCCTTCGAATGAGGTATCACTCACCCCATCTTCCCTATTCAAAAATTGGGGGTGAGGGTTGTAGTAGCAAGGGTTGAAGCGCTTTGCGTCCGTAACCTACATCTTAAGTTGTTCCCCTCGAAACAGAAATCGACCTGTCCGAGCATTTCTATCGAAAAAATTTATTTCGTCTGTAATCTTGTCTGTTTCGTTTTCAAATGGCCAGCCTGTATATCTGATGAAGGAGTCTGATATAAACTCCAAAACGTAACGAACTTTGATAGTGCTAAGTGTTATTGTTAGACAACAATAGCCTCGAAAGATTTGACCCCTGACAAATTAGTATACAAGATTTACGCAGGGGCCTCTCTTCTATTAGCTGAAAAATTGACTAATTGATTTTTGTCTCAGAGACTGAGAGTGAAAAGTTTGAAAAATTTCAGAAAAATTGCAAGAACCTCCCATGACATATTTTAATCGACAAATGAGGTGGAAGTTCACGTCAAAACAAGGATTTGAGAGTAATGATCCATACTTCCTGGTCAGAGCTGTCAATGGACCGTTTGAGCGACTCTGGTGAAGGCTTCCGCACCTCTGCCACCAGTTTGTCAGTTCTCATGGACACTCTCCTAACAGATTTTTCAGGATCACTCGTCGACGTCCTCTGTGAAACCATAGAGTTTCTGCTATTGCTTCGGGAGCGTCTTCTTACAGAGTCCCGAATTTTCTGTAACGGAGATTCTGTAGGAGTTGGAGTTTCTGACATGGTACTTTTTTCTGGATGGTCCTCCCGATAAGCGACTAGATTAGATACAGTTATTCCAGATCCAGAGGCACTTGTGGTATCTGTGAATTGAAAATACGAATTGTTATAGAGCTGATTTTATAATTCACCATAATTATCTAAACATCCTCCTCACGCTCTCATCTGGTTGGCCTGATAATGGATGTAGTGACTTCAGGTATACTGAAAGGGTTCTTTTTTTGTCCGTGAAGTAGAATCTGGAGTGAAAAAGACTTAGAACATTGCAGCAAAGTTTTAAAAGAGAAAATACTCAGCAATAGTATTCAAGGAAAGCGAAAGAATATTGATGGACTCTTCAGGTATTCTATTTTGGAATAACTCGAAAACAGTAGTAACAATTCAACTACAAATAAACTGAAGATGAATGACAGAGGCTCACTTCCTGTCTGTCAAGAAACTAGAGCTAATGGAAAGGATTATGTTGCTACTACGATACAGTGGAAGAGAACAACCTTATCTTACTTAAAAAAAGTGGATGAAGCAGTTTTAGGCCACTCATAGATAAAAAAACAGGTTATCCGGAAATGATGAGCAAAAAATTCAAGGGTGATTTTTAGACTAAAAACAAATTGTACCTCTTCATATAAAATTTTTTCGAAAATTTATCATTAACGAAGTTACAGGGTGTTAAACTTAGATTTCACTCACAGTTTTTGCTATATGTTTTGCCACGTTGATAATATTTCGACGAAATTTCGTATTTATGGCGTTTACGGTGAGCAGAACGAATTTGCAAACAGTTCCTTTTAATCTTGTAGAGGGCACCACCAATGATCCTATACTTTTTTTTGAATGGTCCCAACTATTTTGTGCTACACTATATAGAAATTTTGATGAAATATTTAAATTTTTTTGACTTTCTCACAGAAATAAAAAGGATGATTCTTTTGTTTCGATGAATCTAACCGTTTTCCAGGAAACCGCAAAACATCATTGCTGGCATACTGATGAATAAATTATCTTTTTTGTCTATTTTTAACCTTGTACATGAAATTCTGTGGATACACATGGTTGTCACAGAAATACGTTGTTTTGAAATGAAAGTAGAAAAAAGCTGTGAACGAAATTAAACTCTAACACCCTGTAACTTTGTTAATAATCAATTTTCGAGAAAATTTTATAGGTGGTACCATTTATTTTTGGTATGAAAATCTCTTCTGAATTTTTACTCATCATTTTCCCGACACTCAGTATATGGCGTTACCGAAATAGGTGCTGATAAGTGGAATAAGAAGGATACTAAATGTGTAGAACTCAAGCCAAAATCAACCTTAAGATACAAAATATAGCTAAAATAAAAAAAATATTTTTTCAGAAACAACACAAAACGAAACATTGGTCAGGTAACAAAGAAAGGAAATGTTGGTCTAATTTGTCCACAAAAGATATTTTAAATTCTGTATCACATCCGTTTATTCTGCCACATCTTGTAGAAAAAAATCGTGTTTTATCGGTTTCCATGGTGATATTTATGCTTTATAATATATTGGCCTTCTGCCACCGATTCTTTCATTTTCGTCATATTCGTGGAAAAAAAAACTCACAAGATATTCAAGAAAATACTCATATTTCATTAAGTTCAATAGAAATTCAATCTCATACTTGTTCATGCTTCTGCTCTTACAATAAAGGGTCAGAAGACATTTTTTTCTACGAGTTCAAAATTCACGAAGGAGCCACGAAATGACGATTTTTTTAAGAACGAGTGTCAGAATGAGCCTCCTGGACACGTAGTATTATTGGGTTATATGAATATCTAAAACTTTTTATGGCACTTGTTTAACATCACTTCAGAATTTTCGTGGAAATGTGAAAAATCCGTCTTTTCGTTATTTTATTTTTCAACATACTGTTATTCCCTTGATTTGAAATATTTATTTTTCGTGAACTTATTCAATATTTTGACTAAATATGGAAATAGCAGCGATATTTTGAATGGCAAATTCTCATCCCAAAATATCTACTTTTACAAAGAAGAAAATAAGATTTTTGTACTCTGAAATTTTTACTTACTAATTATTTAAAAAAATATCAATAACCATAACGAATATTCTCAGAAAATGCTTATCATTTTGCTTCAGCGGATGTAACAGTTTAAATAGTGGCTTCCGAAAACACGATTCAAAATGCACAAAATTATGCTCGTAGTCCACTGAAATTAGACTTTTGCTTCGGACCAATTCATACAAAAGCAAATGAAGGCTTTTCGGGTAGGTCTTGGTGTCCCAAATGATATCCCAAAAGTCCCCTAGGCGGGAGTGACCGCATAACATTTGGCAACGCTGTAAAGGGCTAAAATCCTGCCTCAATGTGAATTTTCGTGAATATCTCGGTTCCCATCGAACTTACGACAAAAATACATCAGAGCAAAAAGAAAGCTGATGAAATTTCATAGAAAAAAGGTACTGGGTCGTTTTTCGATATAACGAACGGTTTCGTCACAATCTTGCCTTCAATTTTAACGTATGTGATATTCTGTATAATGGAGGTACTCTATTCCACACCACCTTCGAGATGACTACAGGGCGCGTTTTTCTCAAAGTGGTATTCCCTAATAGGGAACTTTGTTTTTTGGAAAGGTGTTCGAACGCATGTATATTTTCTCCGATGACATCCGTGGTGTCAATCTCAGAGTTTTGGATTCCTGCATCAGTCACATTTTATTTTTCTGAGGAATCTTCAAATGGTTCGGCATTCAGGCAGGATTTTCCATGCCAATTGCCACAAACCGGTGAGCAAAGAAGTTCCAAACTCCGACGGCCACACATTGGTCCACAACCTTCACAGTTACAAAATATCATTTTTGAAAGATAATCAGTCTCAGGAAGTTTGGATGTCGTTTTTGGTTACAATGTCTTTCAACATGCATCCACACTCCTCAGGATTCAAATTGTTACCAAGCGATTGTTGTACTTGATAGTACACCCGAAACAGATGTTCACAGATATTGTTGTGCTGCGTCAAGGGTTGGAGGTAAAAGATTCAATCTCAATGGTCTGCTTCTGCCCACAGCTCTAATCAAGTAAGAATAACGGTATTTATTGATACAGCAACGGGGCTGACTAGGAGAAAATAGCAAGAAAGGAAAAACGTAAAATAATTTGTCATGTTTCAACCCTCATTTTCAAAGAAAATATTATAGCACTTGCCGGAGATGATTGGGCAAAATCGGTTAAAAACCTTGTAACGTTTGACACATATATAGTTGCAGCTAAAGCTAAATATCATCAAATTTGTTTCAACAAATTTAACTTGCCAGTCTCCGAAAAATGAAGATTGGTCATCCTGCGTATGAAAATGTTCTCAACGCAATGAAGGACATTTTTCTTTCATTGAAAATCATGAAGACTCTCAGTTTAAATTGACTGGATTGAAAGCAGTACTGACAGAATACATACAAGACATAAATATATACAGATGACAATTAAGAGAAAACTCGAAGAGAAAGTATGGAGACCGTATTGTTATCACCTCAAAGGAAAACAGGATATCTTGAATCAAGCTTGGTTCAATAGGAAAGATTCTGAGGCAGAGTTATCAGTACATCTGCAGAAATTTTGCGCCAGGACATACGAATTGAAATTTGCGAAACTAGTTTCTATCCACCAAGCGACCCAACATCTGCTCTGAAATCTTCAACAAAAATAATACTGCACATAACCTTACAGCGGAATGAAGTTTTTCGTCTCATTCTATGTTGCCCCCATTGAAGAACTCTCCATCAATAACTACCGGTATTCTTGCTTGATTGAAGCTGTTAGCAGAATCAGACCAGTGAAACTGAATCTTTTACCTCCAACTCTTAACGCAGCATATAATAACATCTGTGAACATTTGTTCACAGTATACTATATCAAGTACAACAATGGCTTGGTAACAATTTAAATCCTGAGGAGTGGCGATGGATGTTAAAAGACAATATATTGTAACAAAAAATGACATCCCTACTTCCTGCGCCTGATGTCTTTCAAAAATGATATTTTGCAACTGTACGAAAGGTTGTGGACCAATGTGTGGCTGTCGGAGTTTGGGACTTCTTTGCTTACCGGTTCGTGGCAATTGCCATGAAAAATCCTGCCTGAATGCCGAACCATTTGAAGATTCCTCAGAAAAATAAAATGTGACTGATGCAGGAATCCAAAACTCTGAGATTGACTCCACGGATGTCATCGAAGGAAATATACATGCATTCATAGAAGGAGAAGTCGAGTGAGAAGAAAATTAGCGTTGGAACACCTTTCCAAAAAACAGAAAAATCGTGGATTAGGCCTATGAAGGGCTACCACTTTCAGAAAAACGCGCCCTGTAGTCATCCTCAAAGGTGGTGTGGAATAGAGTACCTCCATTATCCAGAATATCACATACGTTCAAATTGAAGGCAAGATTGTGACGAAACCGTTCGTTATATCGAAAAACGACCCAGAACCTTTTTTCTAGGAAATTTCATCAGCTTTCTTTTTGCTCAGATGTATTTTTGTCGTTAGTTCGATAGGGACCGAGATATCCACGAAAGTTCACATTGAGGCAGGATTTTAGCCCTTTACAGCGTTGCCAAATGTTATGCGGTCACTCCCGCCTAGGGACTTTTGGGATATCATTTGGGACACCAAGACCTACCCGAAAAGCCTTCATTTGCTTTTGTATGAATTGGTCCGAAGTTTGGGCCTATTTCGACCTAAATGCAGTGGACTATCGAATTGTCATAGTTCTAAATGACGCTCCCAATGTGCAAAAATAAACCTACCAAGAGGTTGATGGTTCAGATGAAATTGTGGATGTAGAACCAACTCAGAGAAACGTTGAAGAAATGCCATCAAAAAGAAAAAAAAATTATTAATAGGTAATAAGTGAGGTTTTAAATGACAAAGGTTGATATGATTAATCAGAATTTTAATGATTCAACTTTTCAACCGATAAAACTGCAGAACAGCAGTCAGAATTTTTACATGAAATCTGTTCCAATCTTTGATATTCAGACCTTTTATTTACACGTGTTTTTTGCAATACATATTTATGTTTTATGGATTTTTAATCTTTTTGTTCGTGAATGTAGCATAGAATCTTCTAGAGCATAGTTCTTTGCATTTTCTGAGAACATTTATCAAAGTACTGTACCTTCGAATAGAACAGCAAACGAGTTTTTTTCAGAAGCAGATATATTGATATTAGAATTATCGATTGAAAATTGAGCTGCTTTTTAAATGTTGAAACAAAATTATCTTTTAATAAAGATTATTATCAAAAAAATAACCGTTTGTTCGTGACAACACAGGATATTTCGAGAAAAACTACTATAATTTTTTGTTGTTTCAAAAATTATCGAGCCTGGTCTAGTAAATACTGTGCTGTGCTCATTTAAGTTGTGGACTGCCAAGTCGGTGGAAAAGAAATGATGTAAAATGTTTCGAAAAATATTGTGGTTTAAACATTATGCTGAAATCACTGCTTCACGTATACAGAGTCTTTCACGAGGAACCTCACCCATATTTATACGGGAAACTACTGAACGTATTCCCGTTCTCCCGATTTAACTCCTTTAGACTATTATGTTTGGGGTAGGATGAAAGATATTGTCTACTCAACTCCCCTGACTGATAAAGAGGACTGCATAGAACGAGTCAGAAATGCGTTCAGGTTTGTTTAGATTTTTATATTCATATTTTCGAAACTCAATTTGGTTTTTAAACACTATTGCAGATCTCTTCCTCCCGATGAAATAAGAAGAGCAACGCACAAAGTATTCCTGAGACGTATGAAAAAATGTCTAGAAATTAACGGTCAAAACTTTGAGCATCTTCTCTAGTTATAACTGCGAGAGTTTGCCATGGTTCTCCTAATAGTAACTTGAAGTCGGTTTCAAGAAGGGGGGAAAAATCTACAGCATGGTTCAAATTACAGTTCCTGAAAATTTCATCTTTTTGGCGTGAAGGGAAAAGAAATAGCTGAAAATTCAAGACGAAAAACAGTTTTTTGTGAATAACTCAGAAAATATCCATTTTAGGGCAAGGGTGTGATGCATACACTCACATTATTTTTCAACGTAGATTCAATATCTGCCATAAAAAAATGGGGTTCTAATTTGAAAAAATTGATTTGTCAAGATTTGTCATCCCTAACTTTGAAAGCGATTTTTTCACCCCCTGTATCATGAATCGCGATTTCGATTTTCAAAGTGGATACATCAGTCTTACATCTTGAAAAATCCCAGAAATGAAAATTTTCCATCCAAAAACCTCGAAGTTATTCTTGTTTCAGCGGAGCTCTATTTTCGATTTTTTTTTTAATTTTCCCGCTCAGAGAGAATTTTCCAACCAAAACGAAAAAAGTTACATCAAAATAACTTGAAATTTTCTAAGGAATCTATTTCTGCAATAAAAAAATGGTGTTCTAATTTGAAAAACGGAAGTTGACGTCATTTCCGGAAAAACCGGAGGTGCTCATGCCTTGAAAATATTTTAGATTTCATCAGCATCTTGAAATACTCATAAGTGCTGAATTTCCTGAAAATACGTTCAGTAGTTTCCCGTATAAATATGGGTGAGGTTCCTCGTGAAAGACCCTTTATAACGTATATGTATTATAATTGATAAGTCATTATGTGAATGAATATTTGCAGAAAATGGTATTTATGGTAATGATATGATGAAAAACGCCCATCCGGCTCTATTGGGGAAATGTGAAATATATAATAGAGAAGGACAGTACTCAACATGAATTCTTACCATTCCTGTAGCTCATAACAGATTGCCTTCGAGAGTAACTGTGGTTAGGTTTAAATGGCATGAAAATTTGAAATTTTGTAATATTTTTCACCAACCTTCTTCTACAATTGTCGACTTCTGTCGATTGAGCATTATGTTAGAGTTGGGAATGAATGAACCTGGTGGAAAATTGAGACTATTCCTCCTATCTTCTTCACTTCCAACACTGCCTCTTCTTTTAGCCATCAATCTCGTCGTGATTCCGCTCTCGAAATCATCGATTTTGATCTGCGGCTTCGGAGGAATCTCATACTCCATAATCTTCTCGAACATTTTTTTTTAAACGAAAAATTTTGGGTATTATTCCAAGAAAGCAGACAACCGCACTTCAAAATTTGGCACGGATCTAATTTGAGATTGACAACGTCTTATTTTAACCCTAAAATGCGAATGTCGAAAAAATGAAGGTGTAAACTCGATGAGCGAGATCACTGAACTCAATAGAAATCCAGGAGTAGTTCAAACTCAACCGATCAATGATGTAGTTGATTTCAATGGAGGGAAGTAATGACGAAAATTTCATTCCTCCATTGAAATCAACTACATCATTGATGAGTCTAGAGGTCTAGTAGATGAGTCGAACTGCTGGAAGGGTTGTCAAGAGAACCTCCACTTCTATAAGTCGTTCTTCTGACCCCCATTGCCTCTATGAGTGGAACTTTTTGATCTAATGAATGAGACCAAAGAATATTCGGTTCGCAAACAAATCACCACACGTGATGAATATCATACGATTTTTCGACATGTTTCCAGTGCTCAATCGCTCATTTTCTAGCTCATTTCTCATTGATGATGATTTCTTCTTTACCTGAGTTTTTCTCTCAATAAGTCTCACTTGAATAACTCCAATGTTTGGTAAGCCAAACAATATATGAGTCCAACAATTTTGGTCTCTAGGAGTTCAACTCAACAAGAGTCCACTGTATATTAATTACAGAATGTTTGAACAACAATAAAAGAAAAATTTCAGAGGTGTACAACAAGACCTGTAGGTCAGCCCAGCAAGAGTTCTTTAGGCGTTATCCTGAACAATATATTTTTGCCCCGAAACCTTTATCCATTTGACAGCACTGAAAATAAAAAGCAATGAACAAGACAGTTACGTGATACGAGTTTCAAAACTAACATTTCCATTCTCTTTGGTAATGAAAACATTGCACATTCAAGATTATTCTTTCTATTATTTCTGCAATAAATCACCATGCATTTTGAATGTTGGCCAGTTTTCAACACAAAATTTATAACAGAAAA
The DNA here is from genome assembly GCA_038502775.1 of Hippodamia convergens. Taxonomy (NCBI): domain Eukaryota; kingdom Metazoa; phylum Arthropoda; class Insecta; order Coleoptera; family Coccinellidae; genus Hippodamia; species Hippodamia convergens. The sequence continues at coordinate 103,885,240 of CM076607.1, forward strand.
ACACACTAGAAAAGATTATAGAGTGAGCCAGGTGCTACTCTCGTAGATTTCGAATTATATAATAATAATAATAATAATAATAATAATAATAATAACCGTCTTTATTAGGCGAAAGTTTAGCTATAGCTATTCTTACACTTTTACCTATCTACAATATCAGTGAAAAATACGTGAGAATATACAATCATAATTCAGCAAAAATATTTATTCAAGTATTTCTTTGAAAATTGACAACAGCTTACTAAAAATCTCTATATAATATTTGCCAAATGGACATTAATTGAATGTTTTAACCTTAACCCGTTTATTTTTGAAATTACAGATGTCGCTCACATCACTCTTGTCGCTTTGTTTCCGATCTTTATACTCTATAATCTTTGATTCCTGCATTATGACATACCTTCTGTAACCTAGTCCCGGAAATTGGTAAATAAAAAAAATTTTACCCTGAATCATCAAAGTATATCCATTCTTCAAAATATCTTTTATGAGCACTTTCTCTGAAGGCATTTAACACACGAGCCAAATTCGGTTTGTAGATGGCTTCTATGGATTTGAAACGTGTTTAGTTTGAAGAATAGGTAGTAGAAAATCACACAGAACTAAATCAAGCAAAATGGTGGTTGATCGATGTTGTTTATCAAGTTTTTTAGTTGGTATTTGTGAACAAATAGGTATAGCTCGGCACGTTATCGTCGTGGAAATCCACAATTATTTTTGAAAAGCGATTTTCCATTAAATTTTACAACATCATGATGAAAAGAAGAGTTTATAGTGGACTTTAAGTATGAAAGATGTGGAATATGCAGATATTGCTGTAAAATTCTATCAAATCAGGAATAAGAGCTATTCGGTTTGGGGCTCGGTAGATGGACCAAAGATTAAAGACTGACTTTTCGTATAAATATACTTCTGATAACTTCACTCTGATTCGTTTCTAGAATTACTAGATGAAATGCCGTAACTATGAACATAAATACAACAATTTAAATCCAACAATAGAGTTGTCTATTATTTATTTACTTGAACTAACTAATGGGTTACCAGGTATGTCGAAACCAACTTGTTTGATCATCGAAAAAATATTTATATCAGTATAAGGGTTGTTTTATTGTAAACACGTTGGTATAGGGTTGTGTGCGAAAAATTTCGCATTAATAAAGGTCTGTTAGTTTTAAAGATTGAAATTTCGATGCGACAGAGAGATTCGAGGTGAGTATACCTACAGTGTAATATTAAAGAATCGAACATGGCAGTTCTATTGGGACTCTGAATGTAAGACAGTGCAAATGCTCGGTACGTCAACTACTACCCTCCATATCATAAAGAGTAGAACGTGATTTTGTAATTCTTTATTGCTGTGATAAAAAACGACTGAAACGTGGTTTTTGAGTGAATTTACTGATGAAATTTTTGAAAATGTTTCGTTAGAGCCAGCTGTTCGTGAAGAAAAGAAATTTAAATATCACGAAGATGAAATAATTCAAGCATCACCCGATTTTGTTGTCATACAACATGTTACAAAAAAAAAACTGTTTTAGGAAATAAATACAATGAAGAATTTAAAACTTTTTTCACCACAGAGTATACAGAAGTTACCCCATATATGATTTTTTCAGTTGCTCCAAAATATCGCCAGGTAAAGGAGGGTAGTAGGGAAACCCCTTCTCTCCATAGATAACTATAGCAGAAAGAGATATATAGAAGAATCCTACATCGGTATGACGACCACATCGGCGACGTTAGATTTAACTTACACGTTGTTGTGTTCAGTCATTCATTTCGAAATCTGCTATAGGCAACCACTGATACAATAATGTGTTAGTGGATTAATCTGGTTTTGAATGTTGCGATGCACCCAACCGAACAAGCAGTAAGTTTTTGCTTTTTTATAATTCATAAAAAGTAGATGCCGTATATTTTGAAATTAATTTTCAAGTTTCGATATAATTTTCTGTATTCTTCAACAGTGTTGAAAAATAAATTATTAGAAATAATAATTATTGTCGAGGAAAGTTTTCCTTGATAGAGTTAATTCCATAAGAACTCACTAAGCCTGGATCAAGGTTGAAAAGAGGAGAAATGAACTCGGAAAAATCTAAGTGGTTAGATTCAGCCAAAGACACTGAATTTATTCTGAAAAATCACTCAACTCTCAATGAATAATTTTTGTACAGGTGTGAGAGAACCATGAAAGAGAGTCTATGAAATAATTTCTCGTAGCCTTTTCATACTTGAATTTGTTGAATTCATAGTATTTTGGAAAAAGTGAAGTATTTTGGAGAAGTTGAAATACGGACAGTTTTGTTTGTTTGTTTTTTTTTGGTGCTCAGTCACTTCACTTTGAGTTTGGGAATAAACTGAATTTTCATTTCAATGCTTTTCATTTTCATTGATAAATCAATGTGAGGGCGAAAAGATAAAACTTATTATCCTTTTCTATATTTTCTTTAAGGGCTTGCTGATTGAATTATTACTTGTTATCTGTTATTTTTCATGACCTGGTGCGAATCGACAATTTTGGTGGGAGAACAGGGTGTTGCTGCTAAATCAGGCGCCTGCTATGGCGAATTTATTCAACCCTTCATTAAAAGACTCAACTTAGAAAGGTATGAAAGCTGATTCAAGTCGGAGGAGTTTGGAGAGCCAATCAAATTTCACAGTTTCTTTCAATTCCAACAACATAAAATTTCAAGCATCATAAAACAAGATACTTTTCACAAAAATGTTGGGTAAATGAAAAATCAAAGTCAATTACTTACCACTTTGATAAGATTCATAATATTGAAACTGCTCATTCCTAACATGTGTCTATTTTATAGAATAATAGGAACAAAATTTTCAGAAAATATTTTTTGTTTGATAAAAAATGAGCCTTACTTTGGCTTACAGATCCCATGAAGTAAAGAAAAGCAGCATAACTAGGGAATGAAACAGAAAATGTGTGTCAAAGTGTGTGTCATAAATGAAGATACTTCTTAAAAAAAAACAGATTCCCAATTTAGTAGGGAAACAATTTTGACCTTTTTCAAATTTATTCACATATATTGTTTATTCGCAAAACTATACCCCAATGATGTACGAAGAGCGTACCTAATGATGATTCTACTTTCTGCTTATTTGAGAGTAAAAGCTTAAATTTATGATACCAGATGTTTTTTTATGACACAGTCCATGCGCGTAACTGAAAAATTTACTATAAGGTACAACCTACTTCTTTAGGTCGCATCTCTTCCAACACTTGATGGTAAAAATATTGGGTTAAATACCATTTATTCTCTGCTATACATATATTGTCAAGTACTGATTTAATTGCTTACTTGTTTTTCCTCATTCAGATTCCTTTGTATTTCATAACTCTCTCGGAATTATGTATTTCAACTGCTTTGAAATTTTACCAACTGCTATTAACTTTTTCCAACTGCTTTGGAATTTTTTCCAACTGCTTTGAAATTATTTCAACCCTGTTGTAATTATTTCCAACTGATTTGAAATTTATCCAACCGCTTTGAAATGTATCCAACTGCTTTGAAATTTTTTCAACTCCTTTGAAAATCGTCCGACTGCTTTGAAAATTTGCCAACTTCGTTCAACATTGGGTCTGTCCCTGGCTTCTTCGTGGTTCGTTTGAATTTTGAACTCGTGTAAGAATATCAAAACCTTCTGAACTTGTGTAACAAATAACTAGTCGAAAATCCAAAATTACCTATATCGACCCCATATCCATTCGAGTAAAACTACAACAAACGACTCATTTTCGATTTTAACCACCGATTCTCACTTCCAGCATCGAATGACCTCAAAACTAGGGGACGAACGAGCTCACCCCTTCTGACCAGGATGCAATGTGCGATCTTGGGCAAATAATTCGAATGATTATTGTAAGACCATTATCGGGACAAGTGTTTGTTTAGGTTCAGAATGGAAAGATTAAAATGAAACGAAGCAGAAGACTTTATAAATAAATATTGGGTAAACATTAATCACTGCGAGCTGGCTATCGGCACAAGAATGGGACCAACGAACCAAAGAATAAGGCCGATTTCAAATTTAATGAGTTGCGTGGGGTGGGTCGATTGTTTGAATTGTCGATCGGGTAAATATTACACCCGGTATTGTAAGTGTACGGAGGGTGGGAGAAGTAAGAGGTTTAGCTCCCACACATGCACTATTTATTGCTCTACCTAACTTCGTTTGAAATACACTTTTATATGGTCCTGGCATTTAGATAGTATATATATGAAAGATTTTTTCTAGCTACATAGGCAAAATATCGTTTTATAGTTTGCACAAGTTTCAAAACTGCCGAAACTCAATTCCTCCCGAAACTTATGCCTACTTATCTGTTTTCTGATTGAAATGGACTATCAAAGAAGGCGCTTAAATTTTAAGTCGGGCTTAACCAAAGAAATACGCATCACAGCGTACGGCTTTGTTGAGCACCGTGCTAAGCGATGGTAAATCTGGCAATACTGTATATTATGATGAGTTTGTTTCTTTTGGTAATGAAAGTTATGGACTGATTCCCGTATAACGCATATGAACGAGAGAGATGGGACAAAAAAAAATTATTTCTGTTCGTTTATTTATGGATAGAGAATAGAGCTAGTTGAGTCAACGTCAGAATCATGTGCTCAAAACTTTGAACTCGCCATTTTGAAAAATCGTGAATTTTTCTCCCGCATTCTTCGTGGCGCTCGTCCTCTGACGTAAAAATCTATCGGAGTTTGGTGTGGAGATTGTGCAAGTCAAGGAATCGGGTCCCCTCTGCCTTTCCTCGACTTCAGAAAGGAATTGTTCAGGAAGTCACTTCTGAACCTAGAAACTGTGACGGGCAACCATCGTACTGGAAGACAATCCTGAGGTCTTCCTCAAATACTGGGATTCCATTTATTAATAACTAGCTGACCTGGCAGACTTCGTACTGCCTCAAAAAAAGCATCTTTAATATTATAATTAACTATTATGATATAATACCTTGAAAGTGGACATAAAATTGTCCTGTACAGTATGTGTTGTCCCTAACGTTGTCGTCTGGAAACAGCTTTTGAATGTTGGCCAAGAACTGTTTAGAATCAGTTACTATCCCAGAAACTAAAGAGCGAAAGGGATCTGGTGGTGGAACTAATTGTGGCAATTGGCAATTAGATAAGCTAGCTGGCCCGGTAAACATTGTTCCGCCTTAGAGATGAATAAAGTTGTTTTTTTCAAAGGAAATATATTAGGTGAAATACAAAAAAAATACAAAAGTACAAAATATACAAAAAATTCAATTGCAATGAAATAGGTATGTACAGGGTGATTGTTTATATATTACTCAATAGCTATCTCAGTTAATATTGGTAGTACACAAAAGTTCAAATGGGCAAATTTGCAGTATATCTTATGGGAATTGAGAATTCTGTACTAAGAATTGCATTAAGGCACCGTTAACCTAAAAATTCTATGTGAATTGTTGTTTTTCGAATGACACACTCTGTATTTTATTTTCCTAATCGGTAGAGTTCTTTCTTCTGATCTCAAATATTTTTACATACTTTATTCAAGTTTTTTTCGACAGTTTCTGAAAATTATTGTTTTTTTTTTTGTCTAAATCTAAGGCAGCTGTAGAATGCCACTCGAGAATGCTGTGATTTAATTATATCGAAGTTCCATTCTATGGTCTCCTGATAGTCCCTTCTTAACATCATTGGACACTTTCTTATGGGGATATTTAAAATATAAAATGCCCGTCCGCAAAATATTGAAGAAATTAAATTCAGAATAGAAGAAGAAATTGAGAACCTCAATATATTCCATATATGTGGAGGAAAATGTTCAAAAACTTTGAAAAAAGATATCGACTCTGTCTAGAAGTAAATAGGGGTCATTTGAATCCCTAATTGAACTTTCAGTTAATAAATAAATAATATAAATATCAGGTGTCATTATTCACGGTTCCTTTGATATGAAAAAATCGCGTCGGTCCCGTGTGGCATTCCACAACTGCCTTTGATTTAGAAGAAAATATCTATATTTATAGAAAACTGCCAGAGATACTCTTAATAAGGTGTATTTGAAATCAGAAAAAAGAGCTCTACCGCTGTTAACCGGAGCGACATCTGTTGGCGTTATTCGCAAGGAAGAAAATTATTTCTTGAACTCTACATGAAAATCTCCCAAAATAAAGTCTCTACATTAAAGTGAAAGTTTCATCAAAATCGGTCATCTGGTTCCTGAGTCCATGGAGGAGAAACAAACACAGAAACACACGGACATTCTCATTTATAATATTAGTATAGATTATATATATGAACCGTTATGATATCAGTTTGAAAATTGAAAAAAAATCTTGGGAATTAGGCTTGGGTGGCAACCTTTTCATAGAATTGCTCTTAATTCTTCACTTCTTCAATAGTGGTATAGTAACTATACATCATAATATGCGTCAAATGCGGTAATCCTGATTTTTTGCAGACTTGTTTATGATGTTGGCCTTATGATTAATCAAAGTTTGTGAGTGTGCGTGCGTTGAACGCAACTTTCTCAAAAATTTTGGCAATTATCACCGTGAAGGACTGGTTTTTGAGAAACCTTCTCCGAAGCTCAAGAAGACTAAATTTCCTTTAATATGATACTAGAAGGTTTCTCTGGATATCCAATACTATTTTATATACGGTCTTCAATTTCTTTCGAATTTCGCAATTTTTCAATAATGTCTCCCTTACACTAATTTAATTATACTTTTGAAACCCTGTACTTCTATGATAAGATGTTAAAAAAGAAAATGATGAGTGTGGAAGATGAGGTTCAAGCTGAGCAACAAATGATGAAGTAAAAAAGTAAATGAGTTTATTTCTTTGGAAATTGATTAACATTCATAATTGATTCTGCCTTCTTGGAAGGTCCCGGTTGAGGTTCGTCTTTATCTTTATCGATGTATTGGTATTCAGTGGATGGTGATCAATTGTATCAACAAGTCATCCTCCATTTCGACATGGGACAGATCGTCGTCTCCTACCACAATCTCCTACCAAATCACAAAAAGCCCAGATGCAGTGCCTGCAGACTAACGAGCATTGTAATGCTGTCTTTCTTCTTCTTTTTCTTACTTCATTATTTGTTGCTCAGCTTAACTATCATCTTTCACTATTTTTGTTTTCTTATTCAACATCATATCATGAAAGTACAGGGCTTCGAGAGTATAATTAGCGTAAAAGTGACATTAATTGTGTAAAATTGCGAAATTCGAAAAAAAATATAAACTTTGAAAGACTGTATATGAAAAACTTTCGGGTCTACGGACACAGTTCCAGCATCATATTGATAAAAATTCAGTCTTCTTTGAAAATTCTCTTCAAAAACCTTCTCCAACCAAAATTCGCCAAAATTGAAAAACCATTTTTTTTCACGGTTTTTCAAATTTTTGACAAAGTTGACTTCAACGCTCGAGGTTACAAATTTGCATCATTCATAAGGCCAACATAATATAAGCAAGTCTGCAAAAAATCAGAACTACCGAATTTGACTCATACTACCCCATACATTCAGATGACAAACCTACTGGATTATAGGTCGTGAACGTTTTTAGCTTTGAATAAATATCGTCGTGCGGCAACCCAGAATTCACTCAAATCCACTTTACCGCACGGAACTCTGGTGTCACATCATTTATCGTTATTGTCACCGTGTAGGAGTTCCTGATATATCTTTCAATTAAGGCTCCATTTAAGTACATTCGCCTGTTTATGGAAATGCGGTGGCCAACCCCTTCGGTATGCGGGGTTAGAGGGTAGACGGAGGGACGTGATAATGGGCCAAACGTCAGTCCGAATTGAAGATAAAGGTTTTTTCGCATTGAAATATCAGACAGTTTGAAAATTTAATGGCGTTCAACGACTTGCCGGTCACATATTCGTGGGGTTTATATTCGGATTAATTTCATAATTGATTTAATATACCCACGTAAAAAACCAATTCTGGGTTTCTTCCACCAATTGGAATAAAATTTTACTTTGCACAAAATGCTGAATAGTAAAAGAACTACGATGCGAATAGAAATTTTCATTTTTGAATTATTAATTCCAAAGACGTTAAAAAACTACACCACTCAAAATCAAAGGTCGAAAATATTCAAATGCTAAATATTTTCTTATCTATTGGAAATATGAAATAGACACCAATTTCGATATGTAGGTATCTATATGATATATGGAGGACCCACTGATGTGGGTCCTTGATCTAGGCTCGTTTTCTGATCTAATTCATAGCATAAACCGAAAAAAGTAAATTTTGAGTTGTGTCACTTTTGTAGCGAGGGTGCAATATAAGATAAACTAAACCTGTGAATGTAGAGCTTAATATATATCATCAAACACTAAACAGTAATGTATCAACTTGGAATACTCAATACCTTTGTTGGTTCAACAATATTCTATCGAATGAATACGGGGTATCATAACATTCTTCGTATGATACTATAGAATCATACTATACTATCATCACTAGTATCATACGAAACTATACAGCCAGGGTAAAAAACCTCAGCCGAAAAAACCTGTCTCCCCGTGAAAAATAACATAAAATATTAAATATCAGGAAAATTTCGAAAGACATCAGTGTGATCATCTTCATGTTATCCGTCGATGGGCTCGAATAGACAGATTCTTCCCAAAACGACTCGCAATTCTTGATCTGAAATGAAAAAAGACAAAAGCAGAAAAGAAACCGATTATTCAGAATAAATCAAATGCATTTTAGAAATCCATTTGGTACTTTAAAAAACATCAACATTCAGATTTCTTGGCCAAATAATGTTCGGAGGTTTATGAATATTTATGACAGAAATGTCACAAAATTTGAAAGGAATGAAAAAGCTCCATCAATTTCCCCTTTCCGAATCTGTTGAAATTCACGAAACTGATAATTTTTTAACATAACAAGCTAAACTTATAAAAAATCAATCAATACATAACCTTCAACTGTCCTCTTTCATGAGGTTTTTTTTCCTGTTGCCGTGTTTCTTGCAGAAGAATCACTTCGATACCATGTTCATCAGCTAATTTGGAGACGTATTCACACTGATCTTTTGAAATTTCTTCGATATTCAAATTCAAAATCCACAAATTCTCGCTCTCAGGTCGTGAGGGTTTTTCAAACCGAATACGACCTTCCAGGTGATGATTTTTCGGCACTTCAGATGTTTGAAGACCGCTACGGGACCCCAATGAAAGGCAATCATCTCCCATAGATAAACCAACCATGATTATATCACAAGAAAACAGAATATTTTTCAGGACGAAAAACTAAGCTACAAGTAATTTGCTAAAAACGTTGAAGATAGAAACTCCTCTCTGATGATAGGAAATAATCTTTCCCACACATCAATCTACAGAACCCTCCGATGTCCGATAAGAACCCTCCGTTGTCCGAAAAGAACTCTCCTCTAATGAAATTAAGGTACAACCGATACTTTTGACTATAATTAATGCAGAAGAAACACGAAATATGATGTCCAGACCTGATAAAATCTCATCTCCAACTTACATCAACCCCCAAACCACTCATAACTCGTCCTCATTACCGAAATTACCTCCAAAAATTATCAGACAACACGTTCCCCGAGGTGACATACCTCCACCTGGTATCACTCATCTCCAACTATCTGCGGGCCGTAAATCAAGAGCTGGCGCACTTTTGGGACATTTTTATGACAGAAAGAGTAACGTAATTGCACGTTAAAAGGGGTCAAACGTATAGTTTATGACCGGTTTAGCCCCTTGGGGGCGACTAATTACGAATGAACAATTAATAGGGACGATAATCTTATTTAACCGGGTCCGAATGCTTGCTAACTGCATCGCAATCAATACGAAACATGTTTGAGCCGGTTTGCGGTCGTGTTGATTTAGTATTGCACGGGCCGCTTTGGTTATCCTTCATATAGGCCGTTTTGTGTGGAAATCACATCTGGTTGACGACGCAGATGCGTTTCACTAACTCGCGGTTCATCGGAAAATTATTTCAAAAGGTTGAAATATTCAGAGGTACTATCGTTAATATTGTTGTTATGTATTAATATAGTTTTCCAATTTTAAACTGCTCCACATGAGTTAAGGATATTGACTTAAATTGCAAAAAAATATATAGTTCAAATGAGATTTTGTGATGAAAATATAATTTCAAGTTGCAGAAAATAAAATTGATTTTAGCCTGTAGTTCTGAAGCGTATACAGGATGGTTAAAAAAAATTGAGTAAAAGAACGAAATTTTATTCCTAGAGAATTCGAACATTTTGAAAATATCAAAACAATTTATGGCCCCCACGGGAATCAATAACACCTCTTCATCTTCTTCGCATACAACACACGAGTTTGTTGAACATTTTTCGAAGAATTTGGTTCCATAAACGGGGCAGAAGCTCTCTCAGATCATTTAAGGATTCTGGGGTATGTTGATGATCTAATCTTCTCTGGAGCATATCCTTGCGATCTAGCATTATCGTCTAAAAATTGAAAAGTTTCACCAATGGCAGCGTGAAAATTTGGCAAAACATTGTCAATGACATGCTCCCTATAGTGTAAGACGGTCATGTTCACAGGACAAATGTGTAGATCTGTTCGCCCGTGGAAACATATCCCGACCCACACCATAACACTACCCGCTCGGAATGGATGCACTTCTTGGACATACAGAGGATTACGGGGTATGCGTGGGATTGTCAATATCTGGATTCATCAGTGATAAAGACACTATGTCATTGATCGCTCCAATTGTTATGTTGCCTTGACAGTCTTTGACGCTTATGTTCACGTGCTTATAGAACTCCTCTTAATATACTTCTAGAACCTATATTCACCTTACCCAAACATCGTCTGATAATTTCGATAGAAACTTGGACCCCCATCTGCATTTTGAAGAGTATTCCGTAGCATTATACGTGTAGATGTAGGCTTTCTTCTCGCCGAAACGGTGATGAAACGATCCTGAGCAGGTGTTGTTTCTCGTCGCCCACCAAGCCTTGGTCTTTCCAACACCCCTTAACCTATTCCAAAGTCTTTGGATGACTTGGAGCCTTTCCGCTCCAACAACCTGAGTTAGGCCAACCTGTAGCATTTCGATAGCTCTATTAGCCTCAGCGTTTCTCAATCAACGTCTTCGCATTCTCAGAAAACTCTTTTCAAATCGAAGCCGTTGATAAACGGACTCCATTCCAAAATGAGAAAATTCATGAAGCATATGCAAAGAAACAAACTTTAAAAAGGGGCGATATTGACGAAATGTCATACTGATTTTTATTGGATCGATTCAAGTTGTTATTGAGTTTTGAATGATTTTACAGCAATTTTCTCGAAGATAACATACTTTTCAAAACGATTGAATATGATATCCCTACTTCTTGTGGAGCAGTATATTTCGAAGTACTAACTAAAATATGGAAAGGATATCCAAGATAATCCCCAGCAATAATTGACGTAATTCCCTAGTACGTACCTGTAATCCTCCTAGAATTATCCATGTTTCTATTTTCCTACTCCAAATATCTTATCACAAGAGTTTTATTGAAATATTGTTGACTACTCAAGGTGCATGGGCTAGAATATATATAATGGAACCGATTTTGCTATACGATGGCGGATAAAAATGCCAGAACTATTAACGTTATCGCCTCAATGTCAGACGAGCCGAGAAACAGATGATGAATAATCGACTTCGCGTTTGTTGAGATTTCTCGCATATTTGCCAGCCATATGTACCGTTGTATTGATGTTCCGACACACTGATGAAATTCCATGTTCCGGCCTATCGGACAATGACGCCATACAATTTTCAGAGATATTTGTGGTACTAATCTAGGGATCAATAAGAGGTTAATATCCGATAGATCTTTTTCATGTAGTGCTAATATAACCTAATTTGTTCACAACACTATTTGATTTGTTGAAAATCCAAGGAATTTTTTAATAAAGTAGAAACTATAATAAACTATAATATATAACAGTATAAAAAAAAAATTGCTAAAATTCTTCAATGAAAAAAAAATAATCCTGCCTGTAATGTTTTTTTTTGAAAAATCCACATCCTGTGTTTCATATTCTATCGCAATCACATTCATATATTATAATCTTCGAAATGCTTTCGCTTTGACCTGCTGATAAACATAATGTTAATGAGTGGATAGATGTAAATGAAAATTTAGAGCTTACTGGAAATCATAGATTTTCTCAGGAATAATGTAGGAACTTTAGTTCTCTTCATTTCCTTTGAAATGTGAACCACATATTCTCTTCCTCTGGAAATTAATGAATGAGCATCCTGCTCCATTCCTAGAGAATGTTACCATTTCTTAGCAAGTATTTTATTTTTAGGTAACCTATGAAACACAAACAAACTTATGAAATTTTAATTTGGAATCTTCGGTAGAGCTACGACTTTGACAGTGCTCCAGCCACCTCCAACATTGTGGTTGCTCAAATAGAAAAATCATGAACCTGATATTGTATTCTTGGACATGGTGAATATATACAAGATATACTTACAGCCTTCTAGTACCCATTTTATTAAAAAAATTGTATGTATTTGTTTTATCAATGAAAATGATTGATACCTGATTTAAATATTTGTAGTAAATTTAGGGAGAAACCTAACTAGATTGATGAAATATTTTGAAAAAGGTCCGTTTTCTCTAGATGATTAGAAAAACTTCAGAATTCAAATTTTGAAGAAAGTAAATGAATAATGACAACTGACAACTACGATGAATGTCATTATGATTAATCTCACAATGTCGCCAACGAAAGAACACTTAAAAAAGCTGCAACCGATTGCTAACGAATATGGCCAATTACAAACACCGTGTACCGTCTTTGGTCCGGGCAGTTCTGTCCGGCAAACCTTGATAGTATGGAATTTGTCTAGATGCATAATTGAATAGAAAAGAATATCACGTTTTTCTACAGAAAACTTTGTTATGATTGAAGTAGAATTCGAATAAGTAGAACGTAGTGAACGCATAAATAAACTACATGAGCAAGACGTCCGTCGGTTATAAGCCCGTAGCTACGTACGTAGACATTTTCCAGTGTCGTTCAAAACACCACCATCGGCCTTAAACTCATCCTCTCCGAGATAAAACGATGAAAATCCAATTTTCCGACAATTTTACGCTAGGTAAACACCACGGCCTGGCTCATAATTGAGGCAGAAATTGCTTGGCACACCTCGTTGCCGTCTGACAAGTGTCAGGACTTTTCTGCCGGCTCGACCCGCTTCCTGTCTCGTCCTGCCTCGTGATATATGAGAAAAATAAGTAGTATAACGGGATGACGGGCTCCGGGGGTCCCGCAGGAGCGAGGTTAACTGGATACATGATTAATGAATATTGTGTTACAAGTCCTCGTTACTTATACATGGGCTAGGGCGAAGAAGTCGATTCTGGCTGATTAGGCGCTTTTTCCATACGGAAACGAGACGGTTTGGGAGGACTTGGTTGACCGGAAAAATTCGACACCGGTGGATTTGATGGCTTCAGTGACGCTAATTCATTCTTCTCGGGTTCAGATGATGGAAACCCAATAGACTTGGAAGTTTTGCTCATTATTCGCTGAACGTGAAAAGTTAGAAACAGGCCTTATAAGTTGTTCGATCAGAACAAATTCTTGTGTTTTCATGTAAACGTTGATTGAACTTGAAAATCGATAAATTACACAGCGTTCGTACGAATTTGATCAGACATTTTTTGTACCCACTTATGTGAATTAGGGTTGGCATGGAATTTCCCCATGTTATGAAACCCAGTGGAAGTTTTCGGGTTTTTTCAAAATGATAAACCCTACTATTATCAGTAAAGCAAAGCATATTATTTATCATGTTAATCAGAAATCTGAATGTTTTTAATTCGCCACATTCCCATTCCTTAGACTTGGTTCTTAAATGATTATTTATTTTTAAAAGGGTTAGAGCTTTATCGGCAAACAATCGGATGCAAAGTTTAATCCATATTAATCCATATAAGGACAAAATCCGCTCAATAGATGTAGTTGAAGCTGGACATGAGAAGAGAGATACCATATAAGTACAAAATTCACCTGGTGTCTATTTGTTCAGTTCTGTATTATCATATATCACATCTGGAAAAAAACTAAAATTCTCCAAAAAAAACCAAAAAACATTTAATATCAAAAGAGTCTCCCGGAATTATTGGCCGTGGTCCATTAGAAATGATTTCACCTAATGTTTCGCTTTTATCTCGGTAGGAATTTCTAGAGGATTCTTTGTCTAAGATTGTACCTCGAACGCTGAAATTCTGATACTACCTTAAAGCCTTAAACTATTTATAAAACTATTTAAACTCAAAAAACACTTTGGGTTTGGCTTTTTTTAGACGAAAACGGTATCTTTCGAACCCTGATGTGAATCCAATTGAATAATGTTGAGAATTACAACCTACAACATTCCAAAATCATGAATTTCTGCATTAATCAAAATGCGTTAATACTAATGGATCTATCTGGTTTCCAGTGGAAGTTTCCGAATAATTTTACTTCTGCAGAAAAAAAAAACCAATAAAACGTAGATGCTACCTGTATTCAATTCATATGATACGAGTTTTTCATGTTTCTTATTATTCGTAACTTCGTTTATGATTTATTAGAGAATTTATGAATTAATGGAAATTTTAAAAATGACGATGTTGGTACTAAAATTTTCTTTTTCGAAATGCAAATTTATCAAACTTCAATTCTCAGCAAAAGTGATACGTTTTTTCGCTTTATTTCCAGAAGCGTTGTTGCAACGTTCAAAGAATATTGATGCGACGGTGTTTTTAACAGAAGAATCCATCGACTGAAAAGGACACAAAATGCTTTCATCTTCAAGGAAATCGAGATATGTTACATCATTCCGTGGCCCATAACATCATTCAGAAGTTTAGCGTTTGAGGAAATTATCCGATCTATCCTCACCGAAAATATCTTTTTTGTGTTTTGAAATTCATAAAAATTTCGAAATCTACTTTTGCATAAGATTTATATTCACGATCGTTATAATTTAGGGGTGAATGGAAATTTGCCTAGTTAAGGTTGTCTTGCAATGTCACTTTTGCCTTAGGCGAAGCAGAAATAGAACTAATTGATGATCCTCTCAGTCGAAATGTGACGTTCGTATTATATATTTGAAAATAGTATATTCTAAAACAAGTTCCAACACCAATGCGAAGTTCGAAAACGAGCGACGAAGGAGCGAGTTTTCAATAGCATGAGTGTTGGAATTGCCTTCTGCAACGAGTATCAGACGGTATTTTCTCTATTTCAGTCAATTTTTGTGAAATACTCTCGAAATTCAAATGAAAATTCAGATTAGTGACTTTTGTATTGTATCTTGGCAGTTGGTGTGACATACGAAATTTGACAGATCACGAGATATGAATTGATTTGATTCGAAACCTGATTCGATCGGAGGTCAGTACTGACAACCATAAAACGAAAAATATAACTGAAAACAATGATGTAATGAGTTTCATTACAGCACTACTTTTAGTACTGTAATGAACTCATTACGGTACTGAAATAGAGAAAAAATATTTATCATTTATTAGTTAGATAGAAGGTATGCGATATTTCGGAAATGTTTTGATATAAGTTCGTTTGCTTTCAGTTATAGGAGTTGGGTCTTTATTGATTTTGGAATTTTGATCAGTATCATTAATTATAGTTTCTTACAAAGAAAATTAGTGATGTGGGAGAGACACAGGGTCTGAAAATCAATATAGGAAAGATCAAATTTATGATATTCAGCAGGCAATCCCACAATGGCACCATCTTAGAACTTAATGGAAGTCAAATTGAACGTGTCACTAAGTTTAAATACCTTGGCAGTATCATTACGGACGATCTAAACCCGGACTGCGAGATAAAGTGCCGAATAGAGATTGCTCGTGCAAATTTTAATAAAATGAGATCCTTCCTTTGCAATGACAACCTGAATCTGAAGTTGGGACAACGTATGGTTGAGTGCTATGTGTGGTCGGTATTGCTGTATGGAGTGGAGACGTGGACTCTGAAGGTCAGAACGATGAACCAACTGGAGGTATTCGAAATGTGGCTCCACAGAAGAATGCTTCGTGTTACAAACGAGAATGTACTTCGAAGAGCAACCATCGAAAGGCAACTTTTGAACACCGTAAAATGCCGGAAGATATCTTATCTTGGACATATTTTGAGAGGTGATAAGTATCATCTGTTACAGCTAATATTGAAGGGCAAGATTGAGGGGTGCCGTGGAGTTGGAAGAAGGCAACAGTCGTGGCTGAGTAATATACGGGGTTGGACTGGCATAAGAAGAGCTGGTGAATTATTTCGACTGGCAGAGGACCGTACGGCTTTTGCCATGGTGATAGCCAACGTCAGGGAGACCGGAAAAGGCACATGAAAAAAGAAAGAAGAAGATCATTAATTATATATATATATGAGGCATGTCTCTTATCTGCAGTCTGGACTTTAATTGATAAATCAAAAATTCTCATGATTTTGAAGAGTTACATTTATTAAGGAATTTATTTGACGAAGGAGTCTAATACAGCTTGAAGAAGTTCGAAATGTTGTTTGTTTTTTCATTGTTAGGCAACATTCTTTTGAAAGGAATTGGTCCCTGAAGAATTTGTGCACAAGTTTTTCCCAGAGTTATTCAAGTTGATTTTTATTTCAGAGAATAGGATAGAAAACCCACAAAAAACTTTTAGAAAAGTGTCCTGCTCCGTTCTCATTCACGTCACAATTCGGAATAATGAAATGTGCGGCTGAGTCCGGAGCTGCCCATCGCTCTTCCTAGGGTCCAGAATTTACGACTACGCGGACAAGAAATTCTAATAAATATACATATAAATTAAGGACCGGCAACCAAGAGAGCAGATACGCATAGCTGTATATGAATGTTAAAATAAGTTTCAAATTGTCAGCGACGCAAGTTGGTTCCCGCGGGATGCAGGAAGTATAGGGAAGGCAGGAGCCCTAATAACTCCGCTGCAGCGTGTGAGAGGCAATCCCGGCCTAAATTCATTAGTAAAACCCAGAAAAATTGTCTACCTCCAGCTAATAAAGGGGAACGGGGGACCCACGGTCGGATTGCCGACTTCTCTCCTGTTTTAATTCAATTCTTTATCGTCTATGCACGGCAAGTTCCACGATGCCGGTTCCTGAGGGCATACCGAGCTTAATTAGGGGACATTTCTTGAAATATTAACTCGGTTTGGGGGAGAATCGTAACTGACATTGGGCGGCGACAGCCTCAGCAATTCCGAATACGGGACTGAGATATCTGAAAAAAAATTCGTGATGATGCCTTCTAAAACTCAGAGGATCCTTATGACTGATGATCTTATTGAACCTCTTTGAGAGAGCTTCAACTGTGTTCTTATACCGAAGCATAGGACTAGTAGAGAACCTTTGAGCGCATAAAATAGTTTCTCTATTTCAGTATCGTAATGGGTTCATTACAGTACTAGAAGAAGTGCTGTAATGAAACTCATTACAGCATTGTTTTCAGTTATATTTTTCGTTTTATGGTTGTCAGTACTGACCTCCGATCGAATTAAGTTTCGAATCAAAACAATTCAAATTCCGTGATCTGTCAAATTTCGTATGTCACACCAACTGCCAAGATACAAAACAAAAGTCACTGATCTGAATTTTCATTCGAATTTCGAGAATATTTCACAAAAATTGACTGAAATAGAGAAAATACCGTCTAATACTCGTTGCAGAAGACAATTCCAACACTCATGCTATCGAAAACTCGCTCCTTCGTTTTCGATCTTCGCATTCGTGTTGGAATAGGAGCTCATTCTGCAACTTGTTTCAGAATATACTATTCCAAGCTCGTTGACATAATTTTATTATTGTGCCTATTTTCTCATCGAGAGTCTCATTTAGTGATAATAATATATTGATAACAACAAATAGGGGTTAAAAAAAAACACTGATAATGTATTTAATAAACCCTTTGAAAAGATCGAATACACGTATGGCAAATAGTCATCCAGTGAAAGGATATATTCCTTGAGAGGATGAAAGAGATCATATCAGTTAAACAAAGGAAGAATTCTAAGCCGCACCGAATTCGAATGAAACCAATCGGTTTAATTCGTACTTATCAGCACACACAGCGAGTGCCTGCACAAATGCTTGAAAGGCATTAACATATCGGAAAAAAAAAGAAAAAGACAAATGCGAAATGTACTCTGACAAAAAAATACACATAAACAGACTTCGTCCAAATCGCATTCGAACATAACATTAAAAAACCATATTCGAAATGATAATAAATAATAATGACAAAATCGCTGAATACCAAAACATCTCATTCGCATAAAAATAAATTAACATAGAGAATACACCAAAATAAGAAAATAGTGTATATGGAATGCACGATACTGGAACCCGACCAAACCGGACATTGGCATAATGTGTGTTGCCAGATTTTTTCAATACTCATTGATAGATGAACTGGCGTTGAACTATATTGAGTTAGGTCATCGAAATGGGTGTGTTATTTACCATAACCTTTGGTTGAAAATTCGGATATTTAATAGTTTTCGGCATGAATAAAAAAGCTTTGTTTTGAATTATATGTTGTTCTCTCAGATGTCTTTCAAGATTTTCCTGATATTTAATATTTTAAGTAATTTTTTTTTCAGGGGTGAGGTAAGGCTGAGATTTTTTCCCTTTCCTCATTTAATAATACTGCAAACCTGTATGGTTTTCCTGTCTTGTGCCAACCTCAGCTAGGTATATTTTTTGTATCAATATGTATAATTTTAGCTCTCTGAATCAAAAAATTATATCAGTTCTAATAACAAATAATATTAAATTTACAGAACTGTATCATATTCACGGTTACTAGTGTGGCTTCGGGTGTATATGATCGTACCCGGGATGGCAATCTTTCCAATATTGTCAAATGACCATTGGATTCGAGTGACATATAATTTCGATTGTTTCGCAAATCTATTCAAGAATATGCTGGAAAAATTCTATTTGGCATTTGTTTCAGTTAGAAGACGCATTGCAAAATATAGGTGAAATGCATTCAGTGATATTTTTACACCTAAACGAACTCCAAGGGGTTGATACCTCTCGACGCAGACAGAATATTTCAATAGATTGACCTGCCTAAGCATTTTTTCGGACCAATTCTTACTCATGGAAATATTCAGCTGGAATGTTTCACGTGGGGCACCTGTAAAATGTGTTAAAATTTGAACTGAAGAAAATGAAGACTATTTTCGAGTTTAAATCAGCTATTGTTTCATGAGGAAAAAAAACAACATTTTCACTTTATAGCTCAAAAAAAGAAAACCTAAGGACCAATCAGAGTAATCCGCTAAATTGCAATGTGAAAATTTCATATGTATACAACAACGTAGCACAAACAGGAACGGAAATAAAGAACAATGTTGATATTGCCTTTATTTCAAATCAAAAACAAACGAAGATAGGGAAATACAGTTGATATCTTCATACGTTTTTCGGAAAAGAAGAAAACTGCTATGTGCTATTCAGTTTCCTGTATATTTAAAAAAATTAAAAGTTATTGGTGTTGTAGTTGAGTGGCATTTTATTTTGCGCATACTGTACATGATGATTGTTTCAATTTCACTCTATGACTTTTTCAGTTAATATTGGTCTTACAAAAACGTTTAAATGGACAAATTTGTAGTATTTTTTATGGGCATTCAGAATTCAGTACTAGAAAATGCATAAAAGTATCGTAAACCTCAAAAATTTTATGTGACCTGTTATTTCACGAATGGTACACCCTGTAATTTATTTTCCTAATCGGTAGAGCTCTTTCTGCTGATTTCAAATATATAAACTTCATTGAGGTAGTTCTTTTAGAATATAGATATTCGCCTAAATTTGAGACAGCTGTGAAATGATACATGAGAACGATGCTATTTCTTCCATATATCAGAGGAACCGTGGATAATGAAACAACTGCAGGTTTGAATAGTTTAAGGCTTTCACGACCGGATATACTGGTATGAAAAGAGTCTTCCGGCTTATTGGCCGTGGTCTATTAGGAATAATTTCACCTAACGTTTCGCCTACAACTTCGGTAGGCATCTTCAGAGGATTCTCGGTCTAAGGTTGTACCTCGAACGCTGAATTTCTGACACTATTCCTAATAGACCACGGCCAATAAGCCCGGAAGACTC
The DNA here is from genome assembly GCA_038502775.1 of Hippodamia convergens. Lineage (NCBI taxonomy): Eukaryota > Metazoa > Arthropoda > Insecta > Coleoptera > Coccinellidae > Hippodamia > Hippodamia convergens. Next base: position 103,905,431 of record CM076607.1, read on the forward strand.
TTTTCATACCAACTGCAGGTTTTTTCATTCATTAATTGAATTATTATGTTAAATTAAGTGTCCGAATCACCCCCATTTACTCTTACACAAAGTCGATATCTTTTTTATAAAGTGTGTGAGTGGTTCTCCTTATAATTTATGGAATATATTGAGGTTGTCAATTGCTTCCTCTATTCCGAATTTATCAATTCAGGATAGAGGAAGCAATCGACAACCCCGTTTGACACTTTCTTATGAGGATATTTGAATTCAAAAGTGTATATGACCCGTCCCAAAATAATAAGGATATTATAATATCTTTATCATTTTGGGACGTTTCATATACACTTTTGAATTCAAATATCCCTATAAAAAAGTGTCCAATTGGGTTGAATCGGGACTATCAGGAGGCCATAGGATGAAGCTTTGATATAAAGAAATTACAGCATTCTACAGCTGCCACAGATTCAGACGAAAAACCTTTTTTGAAAAAAACTGCTGAAAATAATATCAATGAAGTTTCGAAATCTGAAGAAAAAACCATACCCAATAAAAAAATTAAATACAGGGTATACCATTCAAAGAATAACACATAAAATTTCTAGGTTTACGATACCTTTACGTATTTTCTCACTGAATTCTGAATCGCCATGAAAAATACTAAAAATTTGCCCATTTAAACGTTTTTGTACGACCAATACTAACTGAGATAGTTATTGAATAAAATATACCTTTTACTTTTCGGCTGCAATAGTTTGGTGATATCATGGTTGTCCTGAGGTATATCCCTAATTATGCGAAATAGATGTTTTAGTTCTCAACCTTGAATTCAGCTGAATTCTCAGCTTAAATTCGGAATCATGGAATTCAATCATGACTGAAAGCAAGTCTTAATTTTCTTGAAAAAATTCATGTAAATGAGCACTTATAATAGTTCGGTTATTATAAATTTTGAAAATATTTTGCAGAGCGAATCTATAGGACTTTCTGATACTACAGTCTCAGTTTACCATTCTGGGGAGGCAGTATTTTCGAGCAAAAAAAATAAAAGAAACCCATAAATATACTCCATTCACCTCGGATACGGCTCTGATATAGTCTTATATACAGTCTATATACTTGAGTTTAACAAGGTTAGGTTATGTTTGGTTAGGTTAGGTTCATTTTCCCTCTCTCACTTGGTCAGCACCTTGACGTGGTGTGAAGGCTTGTAGTAGCGGCAATGACCTCTGTACCCCAGCTTCGGGAAGGTACTTGGCGAGCAGCGAAACTAAGACCGACCACTTGTTCCACTATGACAAGAATATTATAGTTCATCCTCCCCTTCTATATCAGAATCTTCATTAAATCTGCTGAGTTCTTTCCAAAATCCAAGCCTACCTTTCAATACATCATCAAACTGTCCGAATTCAAGCTTGGTAATACTCAACGTACTTCTGGATTCTGACTTATTGGAGCCGCCTCCTCGAAATTTCAACTTGTCATAATTATATTCGTCATATCTCGAGCTCAATGTCTTCATCGATTCTAATTTTGTATCCATATCTACTTCCATTCATCTAGAAATCTCTTTTCAACTTTTCAGAGATCCTCATAAAAGCTGCTTTTTGTAATTAGGCTTTCTTGGCTTGGTTTTTTCCCTACTTGTGAAGAAGAAGTCATGTGACGGAAGCTAAATGCTGAAACTGATATGCCTTCAGTCTTCCTTCTTTGCAAAATGGGTTCATCTTCTCGATAGAGCCGAATCCTTTTTATTAATCGTCAACTTCTGTTATCTCCAAACGAATCTCTCTGAAGCTAAAAGCATTTTCCCAATGCCCGCTACCTTCGAGCTACTTCTTGTCTCAAGGTCGCAAACGGAAAGATTCTAGCAATGAGACATGAGAGAACGGCGTGGTCAATCATGGTCCTATTTGCCCCCCGAGTCTTCAGACACGGTGTAGACCCAAAGTGCACCAAGAACACCACATGCAAGGGTACCCACATGGGCACCCCATGCAGATGGCTAGAGCTCTATTGGAAACCTTGAATCTTCGGATGGGACGACCCAATGATTACTCTTGGCACTCTCCTAACACCGATCCCTCGAAAAACAACTCTCGACTAAGCTAGAATCTGAACACTTCCCTCCTAATCCAAGCAATCCCAACGAGCAAAAGGCTTCGAGTGATGAGATGTGAGGGAACGGCGTGGTCACTCATAGTCCTATTGGCCCCTCGAGTCTTTAGACTCGGGGTAGACCCAAAGTACACCATGAGTACCACATGCATATTGGCACCGCATGCAGGCTGCTAGGGCTCTATTGGAAACCTTGAATCTTCGGATGAGATGACCCAAAGAGTACTATTGGCAGCCAGCTAACACCGGCCCCTCGCTAATCTATTCTCGAGCCAGCGGGATAACCCCAGACCTCTCTGAGTATCTACCCAAACACTCGAGTTCCGTAACCATAGTTTAGGGGAAAAAAACAAGGAATGCTGTGAGGAAACGTTGTATAGTCTCCCTTACTACGATAATTATACAATGGGTGATCACCAATAGCTTTGCTATCTCTTGTCTACCAGGACAGGAAGAGGTTTCGAAAGAGGCATTTCCAAGCCGTGATTCTCAGACCCCTGAGTACCCGCAAACTGTGCTTTTTTAGTCGGGTGCGCCCTGGTGGTGCGGTTGGTGAGGGAGCCAACTCGACCTAACCTACGACGAAGGCCAACCCGACACTACCTACAACTACGGGGTTGTAGGCGTCTGAATTAAATTGATTAATTAATTAATCAATTCATGAGCAGATTTTTTTACACAGTCGCAAAAAAAAAGGTTCATTTTCTCTACCAAAAGTTGAACAGAAATTTTTTTTCAAAATTAAAAATAAAATTTGATAAAAAAATTTAACATCGATCCGCATTCAGGTTAGGTTAAGTTAGGTTACGTTAGTTTCATTTTCTCTACCTCGAGATCACAAAAAAAAAATACAACTGGGCAGGGAACTTAATAATTACCAATAGTTTCTCTTGATTCATGCTTCAAATCCAGGTTATCATTCGAAAGAGCTAGTATTGGAATAATTATAGAGTTTTCCGTCATTTCAAAGGAAAGTGGGCCCCCGATGTAGATTCTTCCGAGCCGTTACCGAAAATAAACCTGCCATATTCCGCGACCCATTCACATCGCCGAATTCAACCGGAAAATGGAAATAAAAGAGGCACAAATCGTGCCGTATCGCGGGCCGAATGGCCGGATACTCCCCGGGCAAATAACGGATAGCCGGAATAAGATACCGTTGACATTATTTGTTATATTACGTGAGATATATATGTGCGGAGGGTCGCAACCCCTGCCGCCCCCATCCTCACTCCGCTCACTCGGATACGACCACCGTCGAAACTAATTTGAAGTTGGCAGAAGGATACATTTGTCATAGAGTCCCTTGCGGGTCATGATCGGCTCGGATGAAGTTATGAGAGACAGAGCTCACTAGATCACATCACGGCGGTCGCGAAACGCCTCCAGACTAGGGGTTTGGGGTGGAGAGTCCAAGTCACGCACCTTTCGATCTGAAGATGTGGAATGGGGATGGAGGGATTCTGAAATTAACAGCATATTTGCATTTGGGATAGAGAGAAGAAATCAGATGGAATGAAAATCCTTCCTTCATTTTTTTTTCGAGAATCTTGCCACATGCTTGACCCAAGAACATCTTTTACCCCCTGATAACTACTATCTAACTACAATCAGATAATAATAATAATAATAATAAGGATTTATTTCCAACAGGTAGAACCCAATTACCGGAAATGTACAAAAACAATGAACTATAACTATATAACACGATTAATTTCAAGTACCTAAGTTATATGAACATAACCTAATGAAATAAGACTTAAACACATTCGGACATGTAAAATGACAAGATTGGCAGAACAAAAAAAACAATTCATATCCATATTTTTATCTACTTCCACGAAGCTCAATGAAAGTCTTAAGGTACGATTCCACCAAAATCGTGTGCGGCACAATTGTTCACGAACATTTTGTGCAGTACTTCAGCTGTACGCGTACAAGCTGTTAACATATTTAGCGACCGTTTCCACCGACAGAGCTGTGCGTAACTTTTGTACGCGCACAGTGCAGCACACAGTGTGCACGAACAGGATCTCACTGTTCTCTCTCAGTGTTTCGCTTTCCTTCAACCGTTGAATATGGAGGATCAAGAAAACGTGATGCTTTGTTCTGCAGCGTGTATCGTGTGCAGGGGTATACACTTTGCTTGAAAAAAAAAATAAGAAAGAAACATAGATGTTTCCTTTTTGCAACATCGCAATGAAGAGATGAATCGATTTGTGGAATGATGATGAAAATGGACCCATTGAGTAGATTTTAAAATTTCACTCGAATATCGTGCGAACAGTTTGAGTTCCTGATTGATGCTGTCAGTCCTTTGATTGCTAAACGGGATACAAACTACTTTCTCTCCTATTCTGAGCCAAAATAATCTTCTACTTCCGCAAAATCTCGGTCGAGTCACAATTGAATTCTTTCGTCAACTCCTCAGTTGCGTCGTGTTTTTTATTTCTGTTCTTGTAATCTCCGTGATTACAATCCCACAGAACGATATAAAGTTCAATTTCTTCGATAAATTCGATTATTTTCCAGTTATTTCACTCCATGTTAGCGCGAACAAATAGATGTTTTCGCTAGCGTAGCGGAAGCAAGAATGAGTTCGCTGAAACATGTTTGTGTGCGTCGACCCGAGTCCACCGGTAGAAACTGTGCGCGCACAAAAGTGTGCAACTGTACTCGCGAAATTGTCAACAGAGTTCGCGCACTTTTGTTGCTGTTCTCTTGGACGAGTACACCGCAACGAACATTTGTGCGGCACACTGTGCGTAACAGTGCCGCACAGTGCAGCACTCCGGTGGAATCGCTCCTTTACAAATCATGGACACTTTATCAACGTGAATATCACACAGGTGGGAGACTAGATTAAATCTTGAACACATCGAATGCACAGGTGATTGTAACAAAACATTCGTTTGTTCTGGGCGTAACAAGGTTGAACAAGTGTACGGATCGAGAGAGATCAGATAGTTATCTATAGGTTCCATACCCTAGGTTTTACATTAATTTCATCATTAAATACGTTCACCTTTCCTAAAGGATGTTTCAAATTGCTCGTTCTTGTTTAAGAGTGAATAAAACACATAGTTTGCATTCATTCTCAAAAATTTTTTATTGGTAATTAAAGTAATATATATCATATCGAATCTCTGAAATTGAAAATCTGGAATTGCTCATTTTATTAGAAGAGGTGAAAAAATCGGAATTTCATTTCGAATGAAGAATTATAATATACTCGTTGATTTTGAAACCTGAAACTATTCACAGAATCAAATGATTTTTCTCCATGAACTGAGGACTGTCAACTCATTATGAAATATAAAATTATATCAGCTTTTACAGAAATAATACTAGACAGGGATATTGCCTGAGAAAAAAATATTAAATCAATTGAACTTCCTATTTTAATCTGAATCAGACCTACAAGTAGAAATCTTCAGAATAACACGATTTGTTGTTCAAGCAAGAATATCATTAAATTAGGGATACTGAATCATGACAATAACCTGAATATTAATACTGATTCCGATGGAATTAACTCCATATACTCGTATTGCAACCACCACAACAAAATTTTCGACGAAAAAATACCGATTCAAAAAAAATTCAAACAAACAAAGATGCACTGAAATGCGACAAAATGATTAGGTTTTTACCTAATAGATAGGTAGATACCTACCAACTCCAATTCTGAATCAACACATTCCTATGAATAACAAATAATGTGCAAAATATTTTTTTTTGGTTCTTCTGAGTGAAATGAAATGAAAAATACTAGACTACTGAAAAGTCAACCAAATTATAATATAATGTATTCACAGTTATTGCTATTTTTGTAGTCGGTGTTAGTCAGGTATATTAAAAACCCACTTTGGCTGCCACCGAATCCAAAAATTTCAATAATTGTGGTTACATTAATATAGTCATGGTTTGATCGACTTTTCATTTCTTCTTATTCAGGAGAATATTTTGCTCATTGTTTATCATTCGAATGTTTGTGTTGCTTAAGATTCGAAATAAGTAGATTCCTATACCTAGCTTTTTGACTGATAAAAACGCAATTATTTCTTGAGTTTTTACTGCATCTTTGTTTGATTTGGATTTTTTATTCCGGTTTTTTTTTGTTGGAATTTTGTTTATTTTTTGATTTTCAGTGAATAACGAACTAATTGAATGGTAGACCTACTATACGTTCTGATCATATAAAACAGAAACAGTGACGTTTAAATGAACTTTATAGGGGATATTTCAATTTGAATGAATAACAATCTGAGAAATTTTTGCTCATGCACGTCTACTGTAACCCATCATGTTACCGAAAGTATTCGCCAAACATGAGATGATCACCTTTCTCATGACTATTGTAATGCACCCGCTTTCAAATAAAACATTCAGGAAATTTTATTAATTATAGTTTTATTACTTTCTATCCTCTCATTGGTGAAATGATGACTTTATATACACAATTAATCGAAAGTTGAAGGTCAAGAGTTTTTTTTCATATCATCGAATCAATAAATATTGTCAATCATTGTTAAATTTATTCATTTATTCATTCAGAAATACGGGATACAAACAGAACAAGTCCAGAACAATATCTACTTTTTGGACTAACGAAAAACATAATTTCAGTTAACAGTTATATCAGAATATTCATAAGACACATTTATACAGTATTTTCGAGACATAGAACAGTGATTCTATACAAATACGTTTCGTAGTTTATTTTTGAAATTTTATTTATGGTCTACTTTATACAATATAGTGTAACGTTTATTATTTTTGACTTTTTTATTTATTATTTAAATCTCAATATACTAAAGGGAAAAGTTAGCACCCTAATCATGGGCCATGATGAATAAAATGGGGATTGGACTAGTGGAGACCCCGTTTGCAGATTCATCCAAGATGAGAAAATGTCGTCATCGAAACTTAGCAGAGACAGACCGGTTTCGTCCTCCTTAGGACTCATCAGTGCCCCTCAGCCAGCAACGATGATCGAGCATCCTAGAGGCCAGCATGGCTATAAGTACAGTGATTTGACACCTTCCAAAAGGACAAAGGACATGGTTTTAAAAAAAAAACTGTCCTTTGAAATAAAGGACTGTTGGCAACCCTATTTAGCCGCTCCTTAAGTATAGGCAAACAATAAAACACCTTTCTTGTCCGCGAACAGTATATAAAGAAAAAAGTGGTCCCAGATGGGATCTGCGTAAATCTGATGACATGCAGTTCATTTTTGTCACATTTATTTCACGAGTATTGAAGATATCAATTGTTTCCGAAAAGGATTTTCTTTCTTCGACTGATGCGTTGGATACTTCGGAAAATTGTTGATGATATTTGATTTCGCTGATTGTTTTGCTGATTTTGGATTGTTGAAATCAAGTAAAATCTCCGTCTTGTATGGGAGAAATTTCCATACTCTGGTAGAGAATTCTAGAGAAAGCCGTTCGTCATCTTGGGTAATATTAACATGATGGTTTCATTTTCGTTTGTCTTCAAGAATTTCCATTGCAGCCTTCTTTTCTTAAGTGTTGAATTTTGGATTGGCGTGTTGGTTTATGCAAACTATTTTCTGAGACAAAGGCACCCCTATCGCCTTATACTGGTTATTGGAACAAACTGTTCTGGTGGGAGCGAAAGAGGAGTCATTCCAACAGTTACTGAACTTCTTCTTTTGGATGAGTACAACCTTATCATTTACTCATATGAGTTTACATTTATTATCATTGAATGAGTTTGAGATAATCATATTGGACCGTATATTGTCTCAGGCAGTTCAGTCCAGTGAGAACATCTCCTGAAATATAACTACTGAAGATGCCAGACACTCGAACTGGCAAAACGTCGAGAACTAATCTACGACGACGGCCTGAATGCTCGAAAGAACATGTCACATTGAACGATGGCCGCGAAAACCTCAACCAATGGACCGTATATTAATCCTGAGATCTGAATAGAATCTCACACTTTGTGATTTTCTTGTCAAATGAATTTGTGATACCGTTCAGAAAAGTCGACCACAATTTAATACTATTTTTTTTCATTGTGAAATTCTCTGTAAATGAAAGCCGGCATTCATATTTCCACACATTAATTATAAGAACTTTAATGCACTCAATTGAAAATTTATCAGTGTATTTTTTTTTCAATTCTAGATCATACACTTTCCTATTAGAACACTTAAATAAATTTGAAAGTTTCCCAGTAAACATTTGTCGTCGGCAAACCGTCGGACTCGTGTCGGCAATGTCGGTAATGTGCGTACTGCTTCTTTACAGTGTCGGAACTTCGATAGGCCGGTGACGACGTTTACGCGGCTAAAGACATGCCGAAATACAAGAAGCATCTAGCCAACGTCGGCAATGCATCCCTATTAGACGAGCGTATTTCGCTGTTTTATATTCATCGGGCCGACGGCGGTTCCATGCGTTAGCAACGCGTTCAACATTGAACTGCACTATTTTGAATTTCGCGGGATCAATTTTTATTCGAGGTTTATAAAATCCAAATGAAACATCCGCCATTGCTCTCTCCACCCGCAGTCGTCGAAGAATGGAGAACGCGTTCACGACGTTCACGTTCCTATTTGCGGATGAACTTAACTCTCTCGTGGTGTAGCTGGTTGATGCTAGTGATCTATATTGACTATATTAGTCATTTGTGATTTGTGTGTCTGTTATTTATTACTAATTTACTCTACCATTCAATACTATGATCGATGTCGCAGCTCCAAGAAGCACGCCGGTAATTACAGGAAATATGAAATAGATGCCAAAATTGTGGAAACGTATGAAAAACTTAAGGAATTCAACACAGAATTAAAAGATTATGAGTTCTCTAAGATATCTGTAAGTATAATTTTATATTTCTGAATTGGCTCACTATCTCATCTTTTTTGTAATATCATTTCACATTCTCTAATGATGAAATTTAGCAATTTTAATATAGGCAAAAACCTTCAGTCTCCAGTATATTTTATGTTTTTTCAGTTGACTGAATTTCGCTTTGTTGGAAGAAAAGATAATGCTGAAACAACAAGAAGAATATTGAGGCTGATGATCAGCCATCAGTTGGCCATATCCCTGAATTGGTAAGGGAGAAATGACAAGGATGGGCTAGAAGTATTGGAACACATGTTGTTACTCGCTCGTTCAAGGTACTCCAAAGTTTGTTACATACATTTTTAGTTAATGTCTTTGAATTTTTACTTATTTGAAATGATATTCGACATTAATTTCAATAACTTGAATAAATTATGAAAACTCATTTTGTCGGATCAGTAAGGAGAAATCGTCAGCCGAAACTGACCACCAACATGGAAATAAATCATGCCATAATGAACTCATAATACAAATTCAGGATTTTGCATTTTGATTTATGAGTACATAAACTTGAATTGTAAAATATTTTCGAGTAGAATCTACTTCCGATTTTATCGGAAACGAATGTTAACTTCGTTATTTCAAATGTTACACCCTGTATATTCAAACATATTCAAATTCTTACTTCAATTCTACACTAACTTGATGTATAATATGCGCAACCACACAAGCGATTGTTGAGTTATACCCTTGTTTGTCAGAAAGATTTCACAAATCAGTGTTTATATCTTCAAAATGCCTCATTGTAAAAAGTTTTTTCGCATCAATGGAATAAAATAAAGTACGATGATGCAAATTCTTGAATTTGTATTACAATTCCTTCCTCGAAAAGTTCTAATGAAACATTTGAAAAAATCACCCTGTTTATATATGTATATATATTATTTTAACAAATAACATTTCATTCTTCCGATATGATAAAAAATATTCAAATGTAGTTATATGAAGAATTATATTTATGGTTTTATTTCAATATAAAATTTTATTTTCAGTTAGTTATTTATTGCACTACTGCCCTTCTAACATGATTCAAGTGAGACTAACTCAATAATATCATTGGCGTGAATAGAGTTGAGTCATTAGGTGGTTCACCGACAGTCACGAAAATCTTGTAATTTTTTTAATGTGTTACTTTTTACAAATTTTCTCATCAATGGTTGGTAACTTCACCAATAACCCAATCCTAGTTACGCCTATGAATTATATGAACTACATCTGAGAAATAGAAATATGATAACAAAATATATTTTATTTTTGGAGTATACATATTAATACTTAAAAAAAAATAGAAAAGAATTACCCATATCACCTTTAGGAATTTCTGAAAGAATATTTGTATCAAATGAATTTGAAGCCATATGAGCATCGAGGTAAGTAAACTCGATAAACAAATCAACAAGGTATGTTATAAGTATATCAACTGAATTTTGTTTCTAAGCCACCAATAAGGTTGCGGGTAGCCTTTCTGAGAAAGTGTCTCTTAGTCTCTGGTTCTGCATTTCACAGACGCGGTGATATATCGATTGTAAAGCCTTGGTTTCCTCGAAAGTGGTACCGACAAATTTCGACCGCAATAATGCGACAAAGGACTCATAAAAAACTGTACCATGCACATTATCCGCAGAGGTACAGTTATCTATGACGTCATTTGCCGCATCATTGTGGTCGAAATTTATCGGTTCCGCTTTCTAGGAAACCAAGGCTTTAGTCGCTCGGGCCGATGCGACATTTTATTCAAAATGCCGACGCTGAACAGTGTCGGCAAGCCGACACAAATAGGCTGGTATGCCAGCACTTTGCCAACGTTGGGCCAGCGCTGGTTCTGCTTTTCACTGCCGCAGCGATATGTCGGGAAACAGTCCCTCGGGCGGCTGTCGGCCGATCGGACACTTTATTAAAAATGCCGAGTCTAAACAGCGTCTGCAAGCCGCCACATTGCCGACACGAATTGCTGGTATGTCAGCACTTTGCCAACGTCGGGCCGAGTTAATTTTGTTTGTTGGGTTTGGAAATACTGAATTTTGGAAAATAGAAATTGATACATTTATCATTGGAAATTTTATATTATTAAAACTATCTGGCGCCCTCCCTATTTCTTTTGAGTTTCATTTTGAGACAGGTACAACCTTAGAGAAATCCACCCCTTCTCTACTAGAGCTAAGCCGCGAGATTCCTACCCTTAATTTATGATACATTTTGGGAAAATTTGAGAAAACTTCATTTGTGAAGAAAATGAACGTAACATTAGTGCATATGTGCCGTAGAAGAATCTTGAAGAATCTTTGTAAATTTATTTCATGGATACCACTTGTTTTCAACAAATTGTAAAAATTATACCAGCTCAGCACGAAAGCAGAGTGGCGCAGTGGAAGCGTGCTGGGCCCATAACCCAGAGGTCCGTGGATCGAAACCACGCTCTGCTACTATATTTTTTGTACGACTTCCTTCGGAAATGCAGTGTTACGCACAACACCTAAAGCCGAACTAGGACCAGTGGAGCAAAGAAATTTCATAAACTTCAACACACTTTTTTATATTCATTCTTTTTTAGAACAATGTGCTCAGTTCTCGTTTTCGGTATTACTTTGAACGTGTACAAAGAAGCTCAAGATTTTAAACTAACCATGGTGCAGAAAAATAGGCCAATTATAGTTCAGTTTCATGAATCTTGGAGAAAGCTGCCGGTGAGGTAAGTTAAAAAAAAAGTCTTTGCGCGAATTTTTTTGCCGACAAGTAATTATGATTATACCTACTATTGCCAATTCAACAATTTTTTTTTCAACTGCAGGGCTGGTATATCGATTTCAGCCCATATTAATCCTAGATTATTGTACAGGGTCCGGCAGAAGTCATGACACGAAAGTAGAGTCCTTTTGTTTAGGCTGTGGTTGGAGTAGAGGAGTGAAATTGATATGCAAAGTTTTCGTTTCCGCTTTAAAGCCTGTATCACTAACGAAGGTCATCATATGCCAGAAGTGGTCTAGCATATACAGGTTGATCCACGGTCGATGGTATGTTAGACGTTTACGGAGAACGGAAAGCTAGAATTAATTGAAAATTTGGATTCTCAGAAAAAAACATCTGCTCTATCGCCCATGGAATATTGGAAATGTATTAATACTATCCTCTATCCTTATATCCTTACCATGTCAAGATCGTACAGAAATTAGAACCCCAGGATTACGCAACACGTGTGCGATTCTTGTAAATCATGATAACAAAAATTACAGATAATCACCATTTTTCTAACAAAGTATTATGAAGTAACGAATCGTCGTCCCAGACAGAAGGCTACATAAGTCTCTCTCGTATCCCAGACGGATGATAAGTTGAAGAAATATTGTAAATGTTATCGAACAATTTCGAATCTCCAGAAAATGGAAATGTTTTTAGAAATTTTCAGCAGAAAAAAAAATTTTTTGAGTAATAAATATTATGTAGAATTCTGATTAACATTTATTGAAGTTTTCGATTAACTATTTAGAAAAAATTCGATTTGGAGTGATAAAACAATAATATAGGATTAATATGGGCTAAAATCGCTATACTCAATCACATATTTGCCTTGCCTTGCAATTTAAAAAAATACATTGATGTTAGTGTCATTCGACTTATATGGTCTACTCTATCGCATACGATATTGATTCAATAGTTATAGGACACCCTCGATATACACTATAATAGTAATTGTCATTACAGTGGAATACGATCTCACTGTTCAGAATAGATTATCATTATCCAGAGTAGAAGCATTCATAGAAGCATTTATCTGAATACATATCTAAACAGAACTGTAAGATGGCCTCATACTCTTTAACTAGCCGGAACTTTACTTTTACGTTAACTTCAAATTAATTATTACCGCCCTAATAACCCTGGAGTACTTCGAGTAGCAGACTTATAAATACTTCTCACACCATCGGCATGATTTTCCTTTCAAATGGACACCATGAGATTATCATCACTGCACGTGATTTGATTTTTTAACTCTCTCATCGACCCATACACACTCAACATAAAAGTTCTTCTGCTTGAGCAGAGCTCGAGCCTTTTGTCGTCGATGGTCAGTGGCGGCTTTAAGGGGTGGCTAACGGGGCAATCGCCCAGGGCCTCGCTCTTGGTGGGGCCTCCCGCGCAACAACCCGAGCAAATTTTGATATTGATTCAGATCCCTTATCGTTTATAAAGGTTTGAAAATAAGGTAAATTCTAAAAAAGTTAGTTAACTAATATATTCATTCATAACAAAGTTGAAGAATTCATTTTGTAGTTTTTGTTGGAACGTCCGAATGGGTAATTGAGGCACCAGATATCCGATCCACCAGATCAGTAGGTAGAAAAGAATGCACACAACACAATTAGGGTGAAAATTATCTAAGTATTTAGGTACAATGTTTACTTATCCCAGATGTTGGAACCTCATAAAATATTTATAGCCCTGTTGACCGTTCTTTGGCGGTCCCTTCGAAATATTAGTTGAATTATCGTCTTATGAATGAATTCATTCCATTGTAGAGAATTACGAGAGGAGGAGAGCTAAATCTGTTTTTTTGTCAAATCTAGTGATTAGGGATAAGAAAGAATATTGGGTCCAGTTTTGTTACATTCTATTTTTTCTGATGGAAAACTTCCATTTTTTTTGGTTCTTCATTTACATTTAGAGGTCATATTTTTATTTTTCGAATAAATTCAAATTTTTCTTGTCATTGAATTGAGAAATTAATTCAATTCGTTAATTTCTCTAGCCGTTCTTTTCAGTGTGGCTCTTGTAAGTATAAATTTGGATACCAACTGTCCAATGAATTTCTCCAATACATAATACTTCATTCAGTATATCGGAAACTCAAGAGTATCCAAGTTGCACAAAAACTGCTCTGAGCTTTAGGACTTGATACAGCTGGGACTTCACGTTCACACCCTCAATCAAACTCATAATCAGTGGCTCCTCTATCGCTCGGTCATATATGGTGGATTTCGCAGAGAAATTTTCGATAAAAAATATAGTAAAAAACCACTGTTTCCAATAGAAATATGCATACAAGTTGGCGCCATTTCTCATTTCTATTCTGTTCATCTGGATCATAAAAATAAACAGTTTTATTTTTATGGTCTTCTCTTCGAAACCGAGAATTTCTTTTCAAAATATCTAATAGTAATTTCATCATTTATTATCACCATCTGTGGGAATTCCACTACCCGTCTCTTTTTCAACCCCCGCTGTAGATCCAAAGTCCAAGACTTGTGGTTCAATTGGTTTGGTTCATTAGAACGGAATGAACAAACGGATCATTTTCATAGTGAAATACCGAAAAAGTGTGATAAAACTGTGTGTTACTTAAAAATTATTTCTGACACTCTGTGCGGAATTCAACAAGATTTTCGAAATGAGTTCGCGTGATCGAGATGCTGGTAGAAAATTCGAGTCAGGTAGTTCAAAAAGGAAACGAGCAATCTGAAGAAAGCTTGACAGGCGCTGGATGATTTATTCACAAACAAAGTTTTTCTAGACTTTAAATCATAAAAACAAATTCAAGGAATTCGATTACACAAGATCGACTTTCAGCCCTTGCTATTCTATCAATAGAAAATGACATTATGTAGCTCATTCGATCGACAATGATACTTCAATTAAAGATTTCAGTGCTAGGAAAAGCCGCAAACATGAATTTTAAATTTATCATTTCTGTATTTGTTAATTTTGTGAATCTTTCAAAGTTATATTATTTTTATATGTTATATTATATTATTATATTTTGATTAAAATTCAAATTTCATATCTTTCTAAAATCTTACTTTCACATCACATACTTTTCACGAAGGAAAAAGGGCCTCGCGAAGACTTCCCGCCCGGGGCCTCGCAATGGCTAAGGCCGCCCCTGTCGATGGTCATAATGCTTTGCGTTCCCAAAATTTTTCTACAATTCAAAGTTGTATCCCAGTATCTCCGACCAATTGCACTGGGATCGTTCAGTCTTCCGCTTATAAGCCACGCCGCCCCTTCCATATCTGCCAAAACCTCGAGTATATGCCTCCTTATTACCAAGCCACTAGATTCACCGCATAACCGTGACGATAACAGCATCTCGTGCGGTCTCATGGCTGCCTGATAACCCAAGGAACGGAGAATCAGAACGACCGGAACATTATTTTAAAGTATGCGCATCTAAGATTCGGGCTCTACCCCAAGACGACAATAAAACTTTTTCCGAAAGAAGCGAAACTGTCATCAGAACGACGGCTACAACAATGTGTTGCATTGTTGTTGGGAAGAATACTTAAGGAGGTCGAATTGGGGTGACAGTGGCGCATAGCTAGAGGGAAGAGTTCTTCGGCTTCAGCTTATCGTTATGGCGGCAGGGGTTAAGGTGTTTCAGGGGTAATAAACTGATATGAGAAATTTCGAGAGAGAATGAGGCGATGATTTTTCTATTAGGGATTCATTATTCTCGAGATGTACTTTTCAACACATCTAACATTGGAAATATTATGCGGCATCCGCGAATATCAAATGTGACTTCCATTGTGTTTTTCAATAATTTGTATTTTTTTATTCTTGAATAAAGCTGAAGGACCTCAGGTCGATGTCTATGTGCACAGCAATAAATAACTGTTACTACTAATTTTTCTCTATTCTTGAATTGAAATTTATTTGGATGATAAATGATTACAAAGAATGTGAATGAAATAACCAAATCTGGATGAAATTCTGATATGTTTGTGGTATCGCCAGAACCTAGTGAGCTGCCCATGCTGTTGATATCCTCTTCAGAGGTGTCTGTATCAAAAACTTTAAATATTGAAAAAAGGCATTCTCCATTCAAGTTTTTCGTCTGTTTCACTTGAGGTTGTGCCACAGAAATATTATCTTCACTAAGACATAGGATTGTTTGAGTTCATTCTCTTCTGAAATAATACTTTTGATGGTGCATCAAATCAGGATTCTATAATATTTTTTATGAATGAACTTTCTCACAACCCATCTTCGAAGACTTGTGTTTTTAGGGCCTTCTTATATCAATATTCACTCCATGCCGCACTTTGATTTGAAACAATTTTGTCTGTATTCATAAATTTTTCGAACTATTGAGGATTTCAGATAATTGTCTTAAATTCGTCTGAAACCTCCAGAAAATACTTGTCTGGAAATATCTGAAAAAAGCTGATACCATGAAATCAGAACCAGAGTTGAAGTTTTTTAGTAAGAAGTGTCCTTCGGCCAACACATATTGCAATTATCAATAACGCTATTGAATCTTTTGAGATAAGATCATCTCAAAAGATGTTTCTGCTGTCTTCACTGTGTCGTGAATCCAATGAAGTAGCAGTGCAGAATTCAGTAGTTTGTAAGGCTACTGACTTCAGGGGTGGTTTAATTGTAGAGGGTCCGTATAGAAAGGAAAAATATTTGCTGATAAAGATTTTTCATCATCATCGTATGACTCGTAGTAGATTGCTGTAATTCGCTACTACGAGGTCATTACGAAATGATGATTGATGAAGAAACTAGGTCGTTTGTGGAAATTGCGTGTAAGTGGGTCATACATGTTTTATGCAATTAAACAGCTATCGAACTCAAAATTTTTTCCGAAAAATTTGACGGCAACTTCCTTCCAGAAGTTCTGTCCTTCTGAAGCTGCATATTCTATAAAAATACTATATGGTGGTTTTTCAGGTGAGGCGTGTTTTATTGAGAGGTTGTAGAACTCATCAAAAGACATCGTTGTCAAGAGTTCCTATCTCAAAATAACTGATTTCAGAAACCTCATTGAAAAAAAAGTTCGCAAACCCAATTATTCCACCTAATGTTTGGCCTACATCTGCGGTAGGCATCTTCAGGGGATTCCAGGACAGTAACAATATATCGAAATTGCCTTATATAGATACTTTATCAAACGCATGGCTTCAAAAATCCTTTTACACTTATAGTTTCTTGTTTCATTCAAGCAGTTCCTTTGGGGCAAAATGAGTTTTTGATGATGATGAGACAAAACGGGGTCCCGTTTTAACCCAACTTTGGTGACCATGTGTTGGCCCATGCAAAGTATTGAGATTTATTATTTTTATGTTTTGGTTTCAGATGGTACGAAAATACGCAAGAAAGACAACTCATCAAAATGAAAGAAGCACCAGAAATGTGTTTACCGAAGCTCAAGAGTTATAAATTGTGAAATATATAATGGAGATCATGTAACTAAGAGTTTTTGTGTTAAGAAAATATGTTTTTTAACTACACGTACCTAATACACGAAGCCAGACACAATACCCCATTTTGCCTGTATACGGGGTATGACCCGTTTTCTGAAAAATGCATCAAAAAACTAAGTAAAAATTTTTAGTTCGTTATTTAGTTGGAAAAAGTCGAAAGAAAACTTATTTAGCTAGCTAAATTCAAAATGCCTATATTGAGTTACCATGCTTTATACAAAAATCAGGATCTTGAAGTTAGGTACCCCATATTGCCCCGGTTTTCCATAATTTGTCGTTTGAAAAGAATTTCATTCGCAATAAGTTAGTATTTTGTGAACACAATAATTTGAGAAGAATCGAAATCAACTCAATCAATTTTCGATTTACCTTCACACATCACAGTTAAAATAACACCTGGTTTCTACAAAATAATTCGATGATGCTGCCGACGCCTTGGGATTTTCTGAACTAGCACTTTTTACTTGTCCATGCAAATAATTTTCGACATAATCTTCAGCCACACCGGACTGCATTTCAAAGACATTGTGAAATTACTTCTTGCGGAAGAAATTCTAGGATCATCTTTCAGAAATTCATGATTGTTTTCTTGAGAAAAAACTGTAAATAGCTTTCTATCTACCATAATGTAGGTACAGTTTTTTTTGTTTTCCTTTTCTGATTTTCTGCTGTACTTCATTCACTTTCTTTACATTTTGTATTGTTTTTACTATGTTTGTATTATAAACGAGTCCCATACAAATGTATTGTGTCTTAAAGGACGAATAAACATGATTATTATTATTATTATCTGCATCAGTAAATATTTTCGACACCTTCAGTCACACCCAGGATATAAGGTTAGTATTTCCGTACCTTCCTCTACTTTTCACAGGATTAGGGCTTTCACATCCTTGTTCTGCAGCTACTCGTTCTGATGGTGTGGATTCAAATTCGTTGATATTATCGAACATAAGATTGCAACTGATGAACTTTCAGATGCAGCTTGAATCACCAAACTTATTATGTTGCAACGTACTCACAGGTACTTCGAAACAATTTCATCATGAGAATCAATGCGATTTATGATGATAATTATCGAAACTTCTTCATTCATGTCATGGATTTTGAGTTAAATAGTAAAAAGCCGCGAAGAAAATAATTTCAGCCAGTCTTCTCGGTATGCTACCTCGGTGCTCGTTTGTAATAGATCATTTCCCCGCAGAGTATGTAATAAACTATGAATGCTTTCAGAAGGCTGGCTAGAGATTTTATTCAAGTGGTAGAAGATAAAGAAAGATGGCTTGACATGCAGGCTTTCGTTCAACAGAGGTCTGAAAATTCTGATAACTTCAGCTCTAATTTTTTATTATACTCTTCGAAGTCAAGAACTGTTGTTTACCTTCAATATTTGAATTTCCCTTCAGATCACAATGAATTTAGAGCTTCCATTTTTCAGTTTCGGACCCCAATGACCTCACTCCGCCACTGATCCAACAGAAACGGGCGAAACAAAACACTCTCGGTATTCTTATTATAATATTTATTATTTGTGCCTCCCCCCAGATCGTCCTAATGTCCCCATTGCCCCATAACGGACAGAGACGCAAGGAAATATTATTTTATCCAACTGCGAGAGCAAGCTAGTGATGGTCCCTTGTCTGCTCTTTTTCAAGCTTATGGAATGGGTCTTTTTCACGTCTTTTACTACCCCTGAAGTGTTTGAAATTACCCCCTTAGAGACGGACGTATCATTTAATTTTCATGAAATTCACGCTCGACTGTCGCGAATTAAACTAGAAAGACCTATAAATGTGTCAGGCAGAGGAGAATTCAGATTCCTAGCTTAGTTTTCAAGACTAATGAAACATACATTCAAAAAGCACTTCAATAAATTTTCAACATAATCGATGAAATCAAAGTTCATGTTTCAATTTCATAAGATTTTCTGTAATAATTCTTGGGCAGCAGCAGTATAATCAAAATCTTAGTTACATAATTCGAAATTATAATCAACCTTCAAACATATTTTGGTGTAAAAAGTACTCCAGAAAAGCTCTCTTGGGAAATCGGCAATTTTTGGGCTTCAATTACAATGCAAACTGTGTCCACTTGCTATAAGGTTATACGTTGAATTTCTCAATGTTATCTTAGAAACCTAAATTCAAAAAAACGTCGACTCTACATATATTATGATATACGTTCTCGGTTCAACCGGTTGCTGTTGCAACCATAATGAAACGTATCCTCATTGGATTTTCGAAACGTTTGCTCAAAGAGAGCTGAGTGATATTAAACATGGTGGAAGAATGTGTTCTTTCACCATGATATCAAATAAACGTTCAATGGGTCATTATTAATCAACCTTGAATTCGAGCAGCCCGTTTTCTTCCTGGGAGTCACAGTTTTTGGAAACTACAAATCAATTAACCATGATGCATAAAAAATTGAACCAAATGTATCAATCCACTCATTCAACGCACCAAATTTTATTTCATAGAAAGGCATTCTCTTCGTTTCTTTCGACAAAAAAACATAAATTTTGACAATTCATGTTTCATAATTCCATCGTTTACATATATGTGATGAAGAACGTTCAATATCAATATGTAGTTGATAAGTTCATTGGAATTTTGCAGAAGAGTTTCAATAAGAGAACTCTATTATGCATCGAACAGAATACGTAAGCAAGTGAGAACCTCTTATATTAGGTATTTTTGTTTATAGCATACTCACTTTATTTCAACGTATTTTCGCAGTATATATTCAACGTCTTTTCGCAGTAGATATTCAACGTTGAATAACTTGTAGTAATCAGGTTTCTGAAACCTGATTGCCAAATTGTGTTTCGTTTCCTCAATTCTGATCCTCCACAATATCATATCTACCTAATTCCTTTTCTGCAACCCTCTTTTCAAATATCTTATTCGTTTATAATATGACCTCCATTCACTTAGAAATCTATTGTGAATATTTTCGTATGAATTTTGGTAGTTTCAACTTTGATTTTTACGTATGTCCATCTGTCCATTGTGAATCAAGCATTAGCTTAGGACTTAAAGTGACCCTTTGAGGGAAGGATAATTCGGTAAATAGGTACCTAGCCCCACTCTACCAACTTTTATATTGATTATTGAACATTCATGATGATTTTCTTGATAAAAGCTTATAAAACCATCAATACAAGCATTTAAAAGATTGTGTATGACTTGTTTTCCGTTACAATCTATTTTATTACCTTCGTTTTCTTTTTCAAATCGCCCGATCCAACTAAACCTACTTGACCGGAAGACAACAACAGGAGAAAATAGAGATTTCTTTCAAAAATTATTAACTTGCCTCTTAATACCCAATTGGAGAAGCAAAAAGATGAAGAATTTCAAAACACAAAGACAATTATTACTATTATTATATAAAGATTTGATCCAGGATTACAATGCAACTGGTAAGATTTCATTTTCTGTACCTATATCTGCAAATTTTTTAATGAAGTTCATGTGTTGTTTCAGTGGCTGTTGAGAAGTTGGGGCAGCAACTGATCAACAGACAATAGACCTAGATGCAACCAAAGAAGGAAGAAAGAAAAAAAAGAAACATATTTTATTGTGACTATTGGAAGAACTCAAATTTTTCATATTTTGTTTTGTCTGTATTGTTATTTATTTTTTCATACAAGATACTTTTTTGTTGATACAAAATATCAAGAAATCTGTGTTTAATTGACAGAATTATTATTTCCCAGTTCAGAATTATATTGAAATTTGAATAATATCGATTCAGAAATATTTCGAATAATGGTTTATTCGATCTCTCAAATCAACGTCACATCAACACTCAAAATGAACGTTTCATATGTGACATTCCGATATTTACATTAACGTTGAGAACTCGTTACTCAGCAATGTTATTTTACACACGGAAATACATCGTTCATGACAATAATGGGTGTGGGAACGTTCAATTTACCTTGAAAAAACGTCAAAAAAAGTTACTTCGAAACGTAAAATAAACGTAGGTATTTCCAGTTTTTTCAACGATTAAAATGAGTGACGTCACCTAGAAAATACAACTTTCCTGTGTTCATTGGGTAAGTACGTGAATTTATTAACAATTGTTTTGGAACCAATCTTGACAGATGAACGCAATTCATTGACGACATTGTTACCGACTTGATTTTGCTGAATTTATTTAAAATGGGTTAAGAGATATGCGAGGATGAAAAAAGGTTTAAGAGATATGTGAGGATGAAAAAAGAGAATTCAATCATTGGAACCCAAATTTGGTGATTGATAGGTATGAGAATTTACATTACTGGTATACATCAAATTTTTTGTGTCTTCATATGCTACGCGCTGTCGTGATTTATTGTTGTGGAATACATCAGGTGTGTAAATAGGAAAATCACATCATTCGAAAAAACTTCATTTCAGTCTTCCCAATGACTGGAAAATTCACAATATCAACTTGACCAACTAATTTTATCGATCAAAAATCATAGAATCTATTAGACAGATTAGGCCCATCCAAAACACCAGTAACTCTGATCTTAGGACCAGTCTGAATTTCCTTCAGGAGATCTCTTGCGTCGCAACAGTAGATGAAACCTTTAGAACCATCTTTCCAAGCAGATCTGTCCCATCCGTATTGTCTACATATATCTTTGCACAGTTCATCTTCGTCGTCCAATTTTTGAGCGAACGGATTGTTTAAAACAACAAAGGCTATAGCCTTATGCGAATTTTCTGAATATACTATTTTCCACATGAATTTGGGAACGGCTAATTTAGATTTGGAAACTAGGTAGATATCGACGAGGTTTTCATTGATATCTGGGAGTTGTAAAACCTCATAGCTCCCTGTATAGACCTGAAAATAGATTCCGGTTAGTTTCAGGTACATTCAAAATACATTATCAGATTTCGAATGAAATGAAAATTACCCTAAAGTCTTCATCATAGAAAACACCAGTGTTTCTGACCAAATTCTCCAATTTCTTCCAGTTTCCGTTATTGATAGCTTGCCACTGTGGGACGGTGTTGATGTAGAAGAAAGTAGCAAACTGCCAGGAAGCAAAAAGGAAATCAGCATCTGGTGCCAAGTGTCCTCTAGCCAAATAAGAATCTTTATTTATGTATCTATCAGCGAGTCTAGCAGATCCCAGTAAAGTGTTGAACGTTGCTTTTTCGTATGTCTGCTTGTATGCTACGTCTGCGGAAACACCAGGTCCTAGTCCTTCTGTACTGAAAGCAGGTCTATAATTCGTCTTTGAAGCATCTGCGAAAAAGCAGATCAAATATTTGTTCAGATATATTTTCTGTAGATTATTATTCAAAGTATTGTGAATGTAATAAATATGCAAACTGAATATTTCTTTTCAATCACTAACTACACACATACATACATAATGACATTACAGGAGTCTCAACTTATGAGATTGCCACACAAACGTGAGAAATTTTTCATTGCTATATTAAATTTCAGCGATTTCTTCATGCATGGTTTCATTTTGCTACTCGGAAATGGTGCCTCATACCTCAAAAATTGGCGAGACCGAATTCGTTACCGATTGAATAAGGATTTTCAGAGTAATTTTTATCGTGGGAAAAACCAGTGGTGTATCATTTTTTGTCTAAAAATACTCTCTACGTAGTACGGGCTCTACTGGTAGAATAAAAAAAATAATTTCGTGCCCCTTGACGCTTGAAATATATATGCCTTAAATTTCAAAGTAATATTTCAAGCAGTGTGAAAGTTATTGATAGCAAAAAAAATTTCTAATAATTTCAACCATATGTTTCTCAAAAAGCAAGCATTTCTCGACATATGTTTATACGACAAACTGTGAGGTTATAATTTCTCGGTTCAGATCTGGATTCCACTGTATTTATCATTCAAATACTCACCTAAAAACATTTTAATTACTGAAGGACTTATAATAGAATCTCTAGAACATATGCAAAACGAGCATCAACCTGACTTCTACAGGTTTACACCTATAAAAATTTTTCAATACGATCTCTGTAGATTATAGAAAATTCCTATAATAATACACCCAATCAAAAACTATGAAAAGGGATAAATTCATTGCAGTATGTCATGTCATGACAAATTTCTCTAGTCTTTAGGAATTTTGTTACTCAACTGTGCAAATATAATAATAATTATCATTATTATTATTGAATTCATTATCACAAATTAATTAACAAAGACTTAATTTCACAAAGAAAATCTCAGATATTCAATGTGTGAAAAGGAAACAACCCACGATAACCATTTGAAACATTTCCAATTCAATCCAAAATAACGTTCAATTCAGAGCGGGTTCTTGACTGGCATGGGACGAATTGATATAAAAACGAATAAAACAGTTACCTGTGGCATTTATTCCTGATGAATAATGTTTTTCACAGTATATAGTCTGTTTCAAAATGATTGTCATCAGAGCAAGCCATGGAATTCCAGCCGGAGCTTTATTTCTAGTTACAAAAAGTTATTGAAAATTTCTGTGTTAATCATAGATTAGAATATATCAATACAACCTATAAAATAATTGAATATATTTTACAAGGCAAAAAAATTTGAAGAATTTCTTGTGAAATTATATTATTTTCATCATTGTTTCAGGAGTGGAATGCTTCAACATGATATATTGCAGTATTTCGAGGAACTCCAATGTAGAGATATCATTCATTAAATGATTGAGACTTCATCAAAGATCACTAAAAGTTCGTGCTCTATGAAGACCCTTCCGCAATCTTTGCATTCTTGATGACTATCGAAAATTCAGCCAAGTTTTCACCCTGTTTTTTTTTCTGAGTATTGTGGAACAAAAAGTATAAAGCTGACCTGATTTTACAATTTCATAGCAAATTTGTTGACACAAATGGAAAATATTCGTTGACAAATTGTGAATCATTTGAGGTGTGAAATGCTATAAAATAGATCACTTCTTATTTGTATTTATTAATATGTACTGTCCATTACATGATTCATTGAATAATATACCAAATGTTGATTTTGATTAAAATTCAGTTACTTTTCAGGCAGTTCAAAAAAGATGTACAAACTAATTTATTCATTGTTGTTGATTAAAAAAAAATAACGTCGTATAATGTCTCCTTGAAGGTATAATCATGTGGAATAGATTTCCATCCACTGCTCACTCCTGACTGTAATGATTTGTCTTGCCTTCTTTTTTCTCCAAAGTTCATCTGACTGGTCTAGGTGAAAACTAAAATTTTGAGACTCATTTATTTATCAGAAAACACCTCGAAAAAGTAAATTATTGTTACCTGAATAACTAGCAAAACGCGATTAATACTGTCAGAAATACCTGCTGAATTGTTGAAAAACTAGCAGTACTGACGATAAACTACTTCACGTTCCCTTGTAGTTAAGCGAGTATTCGGTAATACTTGGTAAATGTTCAAATCCAAAATTAATTTGTCGATTTAATGAAGAACATAAGCATACAGAAATAAATTCGAAATATATTCAGGAGGTTAATTCAAACTCTGAAATGTCAAAACTTAGTGTTTTCAATCAACACCAACCGAACTCCTAGAACTCAAAAGTTACTGCCCAGTAAACATGATACATCACAGAAACATTTCAAATGAGATATTGGTGAAGCATAATGAAACATTTCAAAGTAATGTTTCACAAACATACCATAAATGTTTAAATGAAACATCTCTTCCGAACTTAAAATGAAACATCCCAGAAACATTCCAAATGAAATATCGGTGAAACATTTCAATGTAATGTTTCATAAACATACCACAAATGTTCCAATGAAACATTTCTCCCCTAGTTAACATGAAATATCCCAGAAACATTTCATATGAGATATAGGTGAAACATTTCAATGAAATGTGTCATAAACATACCCCAAATGTTCAAATGAAACATCTCTTCCAGTTAACATGATATATATATCTCAGAAACATATCACTTGAGATATAGGTGAAACATTTCAATGTAATATGTCATAAACATATCCAATATGTTTGAATGAAACATATCTTCCCAGTCAACATGATATATGTCCCAGAAACATCTCATATGAAATATAGATGAAACATTTCGAAGTAATGTTTCATAAAAATACCGCAAATGTTTAATGGAACATCCCTTCCCAGTTAATTACATAGGTTACACAAATATTTAATAACGCTGAAATTAGTATATTATATTGTTTGACCAAATATGTTCATCAACAATTTTCTAGTAAAACGATATGTAAATATGGTACACGTATTTATAATACGAGGGGAAAGACAAAAAGAGCATTCTATATCTAACAATCTTTCCAAGAGTAAATTTTGGGCCAGAGTCGAAGCATAATTTCTAATTAATTGAAATATTGATATATCATAGAACGCCATCAATCATTAATGAAAATAATTATCCAATAAAAAAAGGAAAAGGAATGTTAAAAGAAGGCTGATGCGGAATTGTGATTAGTTGGTTCTGTGGTTGACACCGTGATTTTAGTTAGGTTAAGAATAGACAAGTTTATCAATGAGACGAGTTCAGTTGTTCTTTGAAAATTGGTAATTTGGTGAGTAAGTATTTAATTTTATTATAGAATTTTTATATTATTCGAATATTAAAGCTAAACTTTCTTTCTGAAAGTCAAAGCATACTGTATTCGTAATTTTCGACGTAAAACTGAATATATTAATTTTGTAGAGCAACCAAGATCGAATCAGTAGTGGATGTAGGTGCTTTCGTGCAAGGCCAAGTTTCTTCAGCTCCAGCTCTATATGTAAGTATAGATAAGTTAAGTGCAAAAAATCGTTGATCAGCTTGTCATCATTTTTTGCAGTATTCATGTTGCATTCCAAATTGTGCAAATAGAGAGGGTCCTTTTATTAAAAATGATTGTAAGGTTTGTGATGGTTTTGTATTATTATTGACCTCTACTAGGAGACTTTGCTTTGATTTTTGGCGGTTGGTATCTATTTAGCTTGTTTCATGAAAATAGTTTTTAAGTATACAAAATTTCAGACGTGAAGTCTGCATATGAAACAACCAACCAAAAACCTTTCAAAACTCATAATGAGGTAACAATCCTTCAGCCATCATAGGGTCATTCTGCCCTAAGTACTTTTGTCCATTTTTGGGAAAACATATCTTAAGAACATCAAAGTTCCTATGTCGAGTAGCATAATTTTAAAATCATACATGCTCAGTTGGTTCGTTACAAGTCTATCAGAATGATATGCGACTGAAAATATTAAATTCATACAAACTTGAGTTCTCCTAAGATATATTTTCCCAAAATTTAAGTCAATGTCTTTTTCCAAAACTCCTTTGATATGAGGTGGGAGTTCATTCGATTCGTGTCCCTCACAAGTTGTAGTAGAGTAACGTCATTGACCTATCTGCCAGGAAAGGCTATAAGAACTTCTTAATTACTCAATGTGAATGAAAAAACTTTAGAAAGTGTGAATCAGAGCTATTTGTTATCATTTTCTATACTTTTAATAAAAATCAGTGTTAAGTCAACAATAATTTCTCATTTTGTTCCAGGTTTCAAAAGGCTTTTTCGTATATTGGATGTCTGCCAAGGAATCGATATTCCAATTCTAAATCAACCCTTCGATCTTCTGGATTGTTTTCAGTTATCACAACAATTTTTATTTAGTATTCTAAAACTGGGCAGGAAGAGGATGACGTGGCTCCGAAATATCAAACATTGGACAGGGATAAAGACTACTGGAGAATTAATCCACAGCACTAGAGACAATGTTGAATGGTCAGAAATGATCGCAAACATCCAATAATGGATAGCAGCAGAAGAAGAAAAAAACCTCAAATTGAATGGTTCTTTCTTTAATAGTTGAGTGATACTGGATGAAATATCTAACATAATTCATTCATTTGTATTCACGAAAATCAATTTGTGTAACGATGTGCAATAAAAAGTATATCAATGTTCATTATTGTGTATTATTTATGTATGAAAAATTAATTTGGATGCAAAACCTGATTGAAATAGTGAATAAATTGTGAATATTTTTACAATTTATTAACAATTTTCAGTACAGGTTTTCATTCAAATATTGAAATTATTTGAAATCATGATTTAAGGTGCCAAATGCCCTGAAACTAATTGGTTAGTAGCTATTTACTGCCGATGAGGGCGCCACAATCGGACCGAAAGCATTGTTTCAGTGAGAATATCCCTGAAACACAGATGAAACGTTTCAATGATATGTTTAGATATGTTGCAATGAGATCAAATTAACGTTGAAAATAACATATTGTAATGTTTCACCGAAACGTTTCTGAAACGTTATTGAGAAATGTTTCTGTTGAAACATCTATGTCTTAGGACATTAAGGATCTCATAGATGTTTCTGAAACATCTCAAGCGCTATGTATGAAACGTTTCATGTTGCAAGTGGAATGTTTCAGCTATATTTCTGAAATGCATCAATGTTTACTGGGTGATGGGATATTTATTACCAACATATTTTCGAGATTCCACAGCCGCCCGAGGTACCAATCATTTTGAAACGGACTATAGTTTTCTAATGGATGCTTTTCAAGATACAGCAGTTGAACAAATGTGAATTTGAGAAAGAAATTAGTGAGTCTATGCAAGATAGCTACGTGCCTGTTTCTTCTTCGATACGAGGTTATAAAAGTGTGGTCTCGATACGGACCAGTTCGGTTTTAAATTTAAATATTACGCGAGGAGGTTTGAGAGAGTGGTACATAAGTCGAAAGATATAACTAGATGATAAAATAGAATTGTTCAAAAATGTAAGTGCATTCAAGTCTTTTTCTTTGACCTCATACTCAACACTTCAAAGTGGGATTCAATTAATTTATTGGAAACTACAAATATGCTTCTAATTCTGGAACCTCAAGAAATATCAGATTATTAGAATTTTCATACTATGCATCGAAAAAAGTTTTTTCGTTTCAAGTTTTTTTGAGATCATGTATTCATATTCAATATTGTCTTTTCTTTGGACTTTTTCAATGAAGAGTAATGCTGCAAATTTTTCATAATTCAACTTTCGTATTCATATGTTTATTTTGATGTATAAGGAGTCTTTAACTCGTATAGTTGCACTTTTGATGCGTAAAATAATTCCAATTAATGCAAGTAATTCTTTCTCAAAACTGATTCAAATTTTTTATTATTTTTTTATATGACATCCCCGTTACCATGACAACTATATAACTAGCACACCACTACTCCTAGAACTCGTATACTTTGTAAATTTTCGAGGTAAAAAGAGACACTTTTCTTGTTTAACATTGATAGTCGGCTCGGTTCGGAAAATTTAGTTGAAAACTCATAAACAATGTAAATTTTCGAACATATCTCGTGAAAGTTCTCATCAGATGGAATGAATTTCTGAATATAGGGTTTAATTGATATGGTGAAACTTTTACGAACACAAAATTCTACTCATATGTTTCATTCTTTTCAGTATGATTGATCTTAATATATTACATCATGTATCACAGAAACTCAACTTTGGAAAGTAAGTTGAATATTATGTTATATAAGGAATACTTGTCCATTTTGGAAAATCAATTCATTTCTCGTGATATCTCGTGAAAGCGCATTTTCTGAATAATTTATCATTCGAAAATATCCCTATCAGCAAATTGAAAACAATTGAATTCTTCAGCTGGATGCAACACAGTTCGAAAGATTCACCAAAGTGAATTTCTGCTGCATTCTTTCGAAAGCTTAAACAGTAGATCTAGTTCTCGAGAAAATTTCAGTGGCATGTTTCCAGGGACGGCATAGCTCATCTATTAAGTTTAAAATGCCTTTGTCCTCTCTTTCGAACTGAGTCGGAAAAATGTTAATTTTGAAGAATCACTCTATATAACATAAAAAAAATTGATATCATTACTTACAATTCAATTCACTTCCAATCAATAAATGGGAAGAATATAACGCGTTTCCATTCTTGCTATCGTAACACGTCTCAATCAAACTCAAGAATTGCCCTCTCTCAACCGGAAAACCAATCTGTATAATACTTCCTTGTCCATTTCCACATTTCTTTTTGGTACTCATTGTTGCTCCTCTCACACCCTTAGAACATACCACCGACTCGAAATCCTCATTTGTTTTCAATATTTTTATGGTCTCCTTGTTGACGCATGTGGCCACAGAAGAATTCGTATTCGCTGTAGAATTTCAGGAAAGGTAAAAAGTCAAAGATCCGAATCATATTGTGAGACATACTCACTTATTGGCAATGTATTCCTGTAGCTCGGACAGAGAAGTATTATTTTTTCGCCTTTATTCAAGTTGACATACCCATTTTCTGGGATGATCAATTCGTATTTCGACGTGGAATTATCAACCAGTACGGGCATGTGTTCTTCATCATTCGCTCGGAGTGGTAGGGAACAACCTGAATTGCAGCAGACGAATCTATTTTAAACTATTCTAGCCAGTAGCGTAACGAATTTCGACCGGCCCCCCCCGCAGAATTAGTTTTCGGGCCCCCCAATACGGCCATGCGTATATATTGAAAAAAAACTTTATTTAATAAAAGTATGTGATGTAGAAGTAACACCACCAAAATAACCCCGAAATATTACTTGAAGTGAGACTATATCTCTATATCTATATTTCATTTATTGAAATATTATTCAAGATTTGCAGTAAATAATATACATAATTGCATCTTTATTTCAAATATAGTTGAGTGGTTGAGTCTCCCTTGTCATCTTGATTTATTTGTTGCAATAGTATATTCTAAAACAAGTTGCAGAATCAGCTCCTATTCCAACACAAATGCGAAGTTCGATAGCATGAGTGTTGAAATTGCCTTCTGCCACGAGTTTTAGACGATATTTTCTCTATTTCAGTCAAGTTTTGTGAAAAACTCTTGATTTTCAAATAAAAATTCAGATTAGTGACTTTTGTATTGTATCTTGGCAGTTGGTGTTAAACAATTTGACAGATTACGGAATTTGAATTAATTTGATTTGAGAATTGATAGGATCGGAAGTCAGTACTGAGAACCAAAAAACGAGAAATATAACTGAAAACAATGCTGTAATAAATTCATTACAGCACTACTTTCGGTACTGTAATGGACTCATTACGATACTGAAATAGAGAAATACATTCATTACTTCGTGAAGGTCCATATTCCTGGCTCGTTTATTCTCAATTCTCAACAAACTGGGCCCGCTAAGTGTTTTTTGGATCATTGTATTTCTCAAATAATTGTTTAACTCAAACTTTTAAAAGAATCGCTCTGGACTTGCTACAGTAATAGGTTATATTAAAAATAACATTAAAGCAGTACAGAGATCTGGGAAACTAGTTGCAATCGAAAAGTTTTCTAAAAACAGGAGATCAGCTAACTGTCGTATTAATGATCTTTTCTGAATCTCTGATTTCAATGCAATTCTAAAAGAGTTTATTCGGAAGTTAAGGTCAGAACTGAGGTCATGTTCAGATTCTTTAACGATAAAATTATTTGAATTTTCTCTCGAAGACCATGCCCCCATAACGATCGGGCCCCCCCAACGCCTGGGCCCCCCCGCACCGCGGGGTCTGTGGGGGTGTAAGTTACGCCACTGATTCTAGCTATCGCACTACTTTATGAGTCACATGAAAATAACAAAATTAACATTTCTTTTATGCGCTGCGAAGTAATAAGCTCGTGACGTAATATACGTCCACTATTATTTCATTTATTTGGTATATTTCAAATTATAATAACATACCTAGTGATGAAACTGAGGTAAACTGAAACAACACCAACAACGAACTGTATAACATAAGCATCTTCCTCATCTTGGCACCGACTTGGAACTAACAAAGCGCTATTTCCATCTAAGCAAGAATGCCCGATAAGGTAATTGACTTAGATCGTCTAATGATATATCCGATAAAAAAAAATAGTGACTAGAACCAAATAGTTGTGTAAGGATCAATAAACGTGGAAATCAGTAACGATTTCGTTCAGTTCCTTGGATAAACAATGAGATTATAGGAAAGTGTAAGATAAGACTTGTTTATTGCTGAATTTTAACAGTTTCCTCTTGATTGAAAACGGAAGTAGGAGTTGCGATAAACTTATTCGTATGAGTAATTTCTTCTTTTCAGTGTAGGTCATTGGACGAACTAACTTCAAGCAACCACACCCAGTGGCGGATCCACATTTTCGGTGCCGTACGATTGAAAACTTTCGAGGCCCCCTTTACTTTTCGAATATCTTTCAAAACAATTTCTTATGAAAATCTGGGGGCACGGTAGTGCCCCCACCAAGACGAGCCAAGCGGAGCGCCACGCCGGTACACTACCAATATTTTCTCAAAGTGTTTCGTAGTATTTTTGAACCCTTTTAACTTCAGTTTGAAATATAGTAGATGAAGGATATAATGCCAGTAGTGAACTTATCAAACGTGCAAAGTTTCAAGTGCATATATTGTACACTTCAGATTTTATAGATATCTAAAAACCTCCGATTTCGTCACTCACTCACTGATGGCCATAAAAACTATTAGTATGCAAACTAGTTTTAGTACACAAACAACGGAAAATTTTTCAACTTGAATCTTTCACCCCAACCCTTAGAACCAGGGGATGTAAAACTTTGTATGAGACTTCCGCCAATTTTGATGCTAGTGGTCTGAAAATTGATATACAGGGTGTACCAAGTTCGACGGCCTAATAGGCGTTTCTGGAGAATTGGACCTATTTGAAATCTAAAATTGGAGTTATATTATTGTTTGACATTATCTACCGATCTAAAATATTCTTGGAGCTTGACCACTTTCAGTTATCCAGGGAGTGAAAAAAAATTTTCAAAAATTTTCGAGTTTGATACAGTATGCAATTCTGAATACATTCGTACTCGAATCGTTGCATTCGTCAAAATACTTTTCAAAATATCGAGTTAAAACTGAAGAAAAAAGGGAGATAGGTGTTTTCGATATTATGTTTGTTATTCCTAACCTAAATATCGTGAGCACAAACCGTTTTCACATTTCTGAAAGCGAAGAATGTGGAAATATTGTACATTTACAGAATTTTGAAAACCCGTCACAGGGTGTTCCAAATGTTGGTTCAAAAATTGGGATCAAGATTGACCCATAACTTTCGTTTTTTCAAATTAGAACCCTATTTTTTTATGATTGCGTTGGATTGTGCGAAGAAAAATGATGATAATGTTCCAACATGTTAATGCACCTAAAATTAATAATTCTTGAGTTATTCAGGATTTCCTGATTTCATGTCGTACGTAGCGTCAAATTCATAGAATCTCTTTCATATCAACAATGACCTTGGTCATAGAAGATAAATTACTCAAATAACTCACTAGTGACTTCCTCTTTTCTGAATTCATTTATCATTGTTGATGTAAAACAGATTTCATGAATAGAAACAGAAAATCCTGAATAACTCAAGAATAAGTAATTTTAGAAGCATCAATATGTTGGAACATTATCATCAGTTTTCTTCGCAGAATCCAACGCAATCATAAAAAAATAGGGTTCTAATTTGAAAAACGAAAGTTATGAGCCAATTTTGATCCTAATTTTTGAACCAACATTTGGAGCACCCTGTGACGGGTTATTCAAAACTCTGGAATTGTACAATATTTCAATAGTCTTCGCCTTCAAAAATGTGAAAACAGTTTGTGCTTACGATATCTAGGTTAGGAATAACAAACATAATACCGAATACACTTATCTCCCTTTTTTCTTCAGTTTTTTCTCGATATTTCGGAAAGTATTTTGACGAATGCTACGATTTGAGTACGAATGCATTGAGAATTGCCTACTCTATCAAATTCAAAAACAAAAAAACAGAAAAAAAAATTTTTGAATTTTTTTTTTCATTCCCTTTATAACTGAAAGTGGTCAGGCTCCAAGAATATTTTAGATCGGTAGATAATGTCAAACAATAATATAATCCCAATTTTCAGATTTCAGATAGGTCAAGTTCTCCAGAAACGCCTAATAGGCCGTCGAACTTGGTACACCCTATATACAAAGTGCTGGTTATAAATATAAAAAAATATTCGAGAATTCTTCGGGACAATTGCCCCCTCATTTTGAATAATGAATGATGAAATGAAGCACTAGTGAAACGCTTCATGTGAATTTACACCAAATACAATTTCCCTGTAATAACCTCAACCACAGTTTTCATTGTGCCATTTCCCTTTGTTATCATTATATAATGATAGGATTCTTCATACAATTGTTGTCATTGCAGCTCTCAATTAAGTCGCCATCGCAGCTTGAACCTAGGTATGTGAAGGTATATTTCTATACTTCGTACATTGTTCATTTTGAACATGAATGGTGAATTAGTTTGACTTGAAATAGATCTCGCAATAATTATATTTTATTTAATTATTATTGGGGAAAAACATGAACAAAATTAAAGGATTTCGTCATAAGCAATAAGCAACTTACAAAAAGAATTGAAATCAAACCAAAAAACATTTTAATATAAAATATTGCCAAGACGAGGCCGTAATTGTCAAAAAATGATGAGATCTCATGTAGAGCCAAGCTGATAACTCTACACTCTTCATCTTCACAAGTCTGCATTTCACAAACTCTATGCCTTGGTAAAAATAAGTGACTTGGCCGTTTTGTAGCTATAAAAATCTATTGTTCAACAGAAAAGTTATGACCAGTGAATACATTTTTCACCTTACGCTCAAGTGACGAAAGAGAAACGGCCAAGTCACTTGAATAAGGCATTAAGTTTGTGAAATAGGGACTCGAATCGAATTTTATTGTTGAAATATATGGTACATCTTTTCAACTACAACAAACGAATTATTATCAACAAAAAAATTAACCTCTTAAAGGGAGTAAATCAGGTACAAGAAATCATTAGTTTTTTTTTCTTTGAAAAGAAATTACATTTTGTGTGAATTGAAAAACATTTAAAAGTAGGTTTGGGAAAATAGAATGAAACAAACGATAGAGACACAAGGTGCGCAAACTAGTTATTTTAGGGTTAAAAAATCTATCTTGGCAGGGTAGTAATGCTTCAACAGAATATAACAGACTTTTTCTCTTTCATGAATAGTTAGTTGTTGTTCACTCCATGTAGTTAGGAGAAAGTGGAGGGGGCAAGACGATTGAAAAGTGTTAGGTACTATTTGTTCGTTCTGTTCAGACTACAATCCGCCATGTGTTTTATTTCATCAGTATTTGCTCTTGATTTTGCTTGCAAATAAGTCGAGGATCATCAATTATAGTGGTCTGTATACTGACTGTTTTGCTTCTTGCAGAGCATTTTCTCAAATGTATTTATACCAACCTAGCAGTTCATTTATTATTCATGTATTTCAGGAAAAAACGACGATATTGTAGAACAGAAATACTACCAGAAATAGTCGAAAAACTTCCCAATTATAAAGAAAAAACGACTAACTTTTGTTTGTGTTTGGGAGTTCATCAACATCATTTTTAACAAGGGCGCTTCATTTGATCGTTGAGAATTTCTGCACAAACTTGATGAACTGCAAATTTTTTTTTTTCTTGTGAGTATTCTAGGAAACCAGATTGACTGAATTGCGCTTCCACATTTTTCAATATGCACTAGGCAAGGAAGTTGCTACATGCAATATCGTACTGCCGAGCTCTCTTTATAGGTTGGATTCAAAAGCCGCACTTCTTGCAAACTCCTCAATATCCTCAGAAACAACCAAATCAACACCTTCATTGATAATGACAATATCGATAAGCATATTAAGCAGCCAAGTACCAAAAACAAAAATTCGACAGGAACACCATTCAAATCACAGCCTCTTTTTTATCTGTACATAAGCATTTGTTAGTAACTATAGCGTTGGCAACATTTCCATTCACAACGACCTTGTGATTATTTGAAGATTCAAATTCATATCGAAGTTTAATGTTATTCCAAATTCACTGATTTTGTTGTCCAGATATTCAGTTATACAGAAAACATCGTAAGATATTTGTTCATTAAAAAAACTTCCTTTTGTACAACTGCCATTAAAAATGACACTTTCAATGACAGCAAACAATGTTAAAATTGATTGTTTACGTAAAAGCGTGTTAAAAATATTTTTAAAATAAGTGTTGAAAATATTTTTAGCACTCTATTTTCTTATGATGAAATCAGATGAAAAAAATTCAGCAATTGCAAATTTTTATTATCATTATTTAATAATCAGTGCTTTGAACATTAATATTGATCGTAAAACTAGAACAATTACTAACATTAATGCCCTGTGACGTTAGGGAGCTTCGCAACACTTCATTAGAATCCTCAGCACCATCAGTACTTGTAGAAACGGGAAGTACAATATAGGATAATGATGATCCAAAATCTGTTGAGGTTGGAGAATTTTTTCAGCAATGACATTTCTATATGCAATGGAATGATCATCATAGCCCTCGGCTACCGTCGTAGACTTCCAACCACCATGTTTTTTTAAAATATCCGTAATATTTGCTCCAGATTTTGCTAACAATGCAGCGGAGGATCTTCGAAAACAGTGTCCTGTATATTGCTTTGGTTCTGGCAGTTTGAGTAATTCGGCAAGAATGGATGGAATTTTCCAAGTGTATTTATACAAACTGGATTGGCAGTGCATTTATTATTCATGTATTTCAGGAAAAAACGACGATGTTTGATGACAGAAGGGCGCAGTGCGAATTACTTATGAAAATAGACTACATACTTCCCATGATAACCAATGATTCATTTGTTATTTCGATGTCTTCCACTGTTAAATTACACAATTCTTCACTCCGGGAGGCTCCAAATAATCCGAAAATAGTTGCAACCTTAACCATAAAGTATTTCTCATCTGGTGCCTCCTTTATAAACTTTTCAACTTGTTTACGAGTGAGAATTTTCAATTTTTTCGGACGATATCCTTCACTTTTCCATTTTAAATATGCTACCACCTAGTGTTGGGTAGTACACGGTTTAAAATTGAGTTTGTAAGAGTTGCCTTACTTTTGTATTTTAGCAGTACAGTGTACCACTTCCAATGAGGCGAGGCGTTCCGGGACTTCCGAGCGTTCATGACGCGTTAGGCAGTCGAGACAAAATTTGCTCTACTACATACTTTGTCGCTCGCAACTGGAACTGGGCCGATGCAAGCAAAAGGGGGATAACGTCGAACGTCATTACGTTTGTTAGACGTTACAATTTATAAATTCAACATGAACTGAGATCATATGATCTCTGGATGTTATTTATATTAATGGTTTTATCTAAAGATGATATATCATTCTGATTATACTTTCAAGGTTTGGAGAGGTATTGGACTATTAGAATACCATATTCTTGAGCCTTAACCGTCGTTCTTCATTGTTTTCAGCGGACATATTCCCACACAAAAAATTTGAGCAGAAAATATATTCTGAAATTTTTATTTCAATAAAATATAAATAAAATGTAACTTTCATAAAAAACGAAACATGTAAAAAAACAAAAAATAAGAGTTATTGAAAATGAAAATAAATTATTATAAATTTGAACTTAAGAATAAAATTCTTGTTTAATTTGAAATAATTCAGATACAATTCGCAATTTCAACATTTATGACTATGAGGCTCATGGGACTATACTTTCTCCTTCTATGAATAAACAATATTCCTCTTGTTGTACAAACTCCCTGTATATTCGGTCGGTAAGAGGTTAGATTGCCCAAAGAAAGAAGCAACCTGAAAGAACAACCCTAATTTTGTTATGAGGAATAACCCCCAGTCCAGATGGAAGTACCTTCTATCAACATGAAAGCTGAAAGCAATTAGTGTAGGCAGTGGCGTAGTGAGCTTAATTCGCGCCCGGGGCAAAAAACCTTTTTAGCGCCCCCCCCCTTCTAAATTCATAATGGCATATAATATTATATGTGAAATATACTCGCAATTAGCCAAATCAATTAAGTAAGATGAACAAAGTCATAGGCTCAAGCAAGACCTTGAAATTTGGACACAAAATGAAGTGAAGAAAACAAGAACAGATTTAGTAATTTATACAGGGTGTACCAAGTTCGGCGGCCTATTAGGCGTATCTGGAGAAATGGACCAATTTGAAATCTGAAAATTGGGATTATGTTATTGTTTGACATTATCTACCGATCTAAAATATTCTTGGAGGCTGACCACT
Organism: Hippodamia convergens; assembly: GCA_038502775.1. NCBI lineage: Eukaryota > Metazoa > Arthropoda > Insecta > Coleoptera > Coccinellidae > Hippodamia > Hippodamia convergens. The sequence goes on from CM076607.1 coordinate 103,942,723, forward strand.
TTCAGTTATATATTCTGTTTTCGAATTTGATAGAGTATGCAAATCTGAAAACATTCGTACTCAAATCGTTGCATTCGTCAAAATACTTTCTAAAGTATCGAGCAAAAAACTGAAGAAAAAAGGGGATAAGAATATTCGGTATTATGTTTGTTATTCCTAACCTAGATATCGTAAGCACAAACTGTTTTCACATTTTTGAAGGCGAAGACTGTAAGAATATTGTGCATTTTCAGAATTTTGAATAACCCGTCACAGGTGTTCCAATTATTGGTTCTAAAATTGGGATCAAGATTTGCTCGTAACTTTCGTTTTTCAAATTTGAACCCTTTTTTTGATCATTGGATTTTGCGAATAAAAATGATGATGATGTTCAAACACATTGATGCTCCTAAAATTAACAATTCTTGAGTTATTTAGGATTTTCTGATTTATGTCCTACGTAGCGTCAAATTCATGAAATCTGTTCCATATCAACAATGATAAATGAATTCAGAAAAGAGGTAGTCACTAGTGAGTTATTTGAATAATTTATCTTATATGAGCAAGGTCATTGTTGATATGAAACAGATTCTATGAATTTGAGGGTACCTACGACATGAAATCAGGAAATCCTGAATAACTCAAGAACTAGCAACTGAGAGAATAAGTGAAACTCTCATCAGGTTTGGAAATATATTCTCCATGCCAGCTTATAAAAGTCAGAAATTCCAAAGGAGATCAAGATTGAATTTCTTTCCTAGTGCGGGGTTACATTTTGCCATCACTCCGTTGAAACAGTACTATAAAATTCACCCAAATTTTTACAATTTTCTTCAAGGTCGTTGTCAACATTATCTTTGTTATAAATTTTCTATATCTAGTAAAATTCAAATTGTATTTAAGTGTCACTTAATCGTAAACATATTTCTCATGGGAGACGATCAAGAATGCTCTTCATAACGTGAGAAATTTCTCTTTCGGAGGAAAAAACCAACATCTCTAACTAATTCTCTGGGTATTTTGCGGCATCTTATCACACAATATCCCTCACCGCTTATATTCTGGCGCCCCATTGTGTTTCAGATTCACGTTCGTCGACGGTTTTTTTTTCACGGCATTTTTTTAATTTTTCCATCGTGGAGAAAACAAATATATGTTTTCAATTAGTCCAGAGTATGTCACAACGATTGAGTCTTGTTTAGCTGCAGTAACTCCTACTTATTCCAGCAATTTTTTTGTTTTGCTAACCATTTGGCGCCCCTGTATGACTAGCGCCCGGGGCATGATGCCCCCCCTTGCCCCCCCCTCACTACGCCACTGAGTGTAGGGTCACTGTATTTTTATTACTTCAGTTCTGCAAAACACATCTGATTATCAGAATCAGATCGCTCGGATTGCGCTCCCGGCGAAATTCTACGGCCGATCGATCCGATGTGTTTATCGAGATGTCGAGTCCGAGACTCTTGTCTTCCGAACAATCCGAACCCCCCCTACCAAACCAACATCCAACATCATTCAATTGCATCTCCGATCTCCGAGTACCTGCGTGCCTGCGTCGGTCTCGCTCCCTGCGTCTTTCGAATCGTAACGTCCGTAACGTAACCCTTCGTACTTCGTACCATCCTCCTCGCTCGATCGCCCCACAGATGCGTGACGCGTTGTCGCTTAGTGGGACATTCGAACTGAAGTGATACAGGTTTTCAAAATGAGCCGCTCTTACATTTCTGGGTCGTGTCCGGGACACATGAACCGCATCTTACAAGAGTTACCCAACACTACTACCACCTTATATATATTTACTAACATCCATACCATTTTTAACAAGGGCCGTTTATCTTCATCATTGAAAATTTGCTCCACAGAGTTGATAAACTCCATATTTTTTATTTTTGTTCTGAGTATGCCAGAAAAACAGTTTCACTGAAGTTCCTTTCCACATTTTTTAATTTACACCAGGCCAGGAAATTGTTATATGCAATATCGTACTGCTGAATAGATTTTTTAGGTAGGAGTTCCAGATTTGCTTTTCTTGCATACTCTGCAATATCCAGAGGAAAAAACCAAATCGTCATTTTTATTAATAATTGGACTCTCGACAAACATATTAAACAGTTTAAAAACCTGAGAAGAAAATTGGACAGGAACGAAATTCAAATGACAGCGTCTTTTCTCATTTGTCAGTAATCATAACGTTGGCAACGTTTGCCATTCACAACAACCTTGTGATTATTTGAATATTAAAATGCATTTCGAAGTTTATTGTCATTGCGAATTCGCCCATTTCATCATCAAATTGGGCAGTTGCTCATTGTTTTTATTGTATGATATTTGTGTTTAAAGTGATTTTATTTTTTTCGTGAAATTGTTCAATTTGCTCCGCTCATTTCACAAACTTTTTCACTCACAAAGTAAAACGTCACTTTTAACACTCAAATCATAAATAACTATTACACACACAATGAAATCACTTTCAAAACTCGCATCATGAAAATATATTCTCGGGAATATTGGAAAAATAAAATTGAACCTCTTTGAAACCACAGAAATGGTCTTGAATTGAAATATTCCGTTCAATGAATCCTTAAAAAATTTAAGTTGTCTACAGTTTTTCAGTTAATATTTTTCGTAAATCACACAAATGTGCAATATGGCAATAATGATAGCATTCTAGCATTCAACCTGACTCAACCTTATTTTTCCACATGATTGAGATACGATTTGTTTATCATTTCAACGTGTCTATTGAAATATGATAGTCACAATTCGTTATCGTTTCCTAAAATTTTCCTGATGGTTGAAATTGCAGAATCTGTAACATTGATCATTGATCATATTGATTCGTGCACAACTGTAAAACTTCGCGTGCCAGCACGTTTCTTATATCTGGAGTGAAGTATATAGAAGATAATCAGCATTTATGTTTCGATGGTCTGCACGTTTCTTATATCTGGAGTGAAGTATATAGAAGATAATCAGCATTTTCTTTTCGTGAAGTTATCTCAAAATTTTCAAAAATATTTCACCCAAAAAAATTTGTTATTTTGCAAGATTATTCTTGATCAACACATTTTTCGGTCTTTCATTTTTTCCAATTTCAAATTTTCAGCATACTCAGATTTTATGATTCGATTTCACGAGAGTTCCGGAATTACCAAAAGAAACTCGCCACTTCGTGGCTCGTTTTGGAATTTTGAACTCGTGTAAGAATATCAATGCGTTCTGCACTTGTATCATAAATAACTTTATTGTTGCATTCAATTGGATTAGAATTGTGATTTCGAGAGGATGGAGAAAGATATATTTGCTTCATCAGTTCATTATGAAACTTATCTAACTACTTAACGCATGAGTATTGCATTTTTCAGAATTTGGCCTCGAGAGATTCAACATTTTCAGGGGCTATAACTTAGGCCCCCATAGCCAACCTTCAATCAATCTTAGAGCGTTTTTATGGCGAGAGCACTTGAACCATGCCTTTTGAATATAACTTAATTATGATTGTAGACACAAGAATTTGAAAAAAATGATATTAATAATAATAATAATATTAATAATAACAATAATAATATTAATATGTTTATTCATTAATAGTGTTTTAAACCCAAACATATATATTTATACAATATTAATATTTGAGGTAAACATTAGCTTGTCCTTTAAGATGGCAGGTCTGTGTAAGGTCTGCATTACATTACCTCTATTTTGAAGCGTTTCAAATTAAATTTCTCTCTTTCATACATAATCAAATTAAATATGTGTTCCCTATCAAAATTTTAATTTTCACTCCTAATCGGGTATAAACATCAAATTCCTGGATATCTGGTCAAATTCGGGTACTATATGTCACATTCGAGATTTCTTGTCGTAGTTTTAGTGTTCACCTATATAAATCTTGCAATAATGCTTTATTTTCTTTTATCTATACCTCAACATTTTTAATTGTGAACGAGATATTCTTGATAATGGAATATTTGTTGGTACATTATTTGGGCTATTTCCATTATCTATACTGTTGGAATTTACCGACGGAACAAGTTTGGCAAAGACCGGTCCTTCTCAGGACAACACTACCCTGATGACGGCAGGCGAATGCTTGCCGAAACGTCGGTAAATTCCAACAGTATAAATAATGGAAATAGCCCAAATAATGTACCAACTCAACATTTTTTTCGAATATGTTCAAATTTTTTATCTCCCCTAAATCAGTTGGTATGAATTTATATATTTTGGGTGCTAAATAATCATGACACCTCTGTCCTATTCACTTCTTACATATACTTGTTTTGTATTCTTTTTGTCTAGCCCTTGTGCTGTACTTATGGTCGAGTTTTTCTATCTTTATTTTCCTAAATATGTATTCTTGATTATTCTGTGCACAAACAGTAACATCCTCGCAGTACCACGCTAATGGTTTCTCGAAAAGGTTTCTGATTTCTGCTGATGTTGATGAGTGAGAGAATTTCATATAGGTATCAAAATCCATATACAGAGGTTAAAGAGAAACATCAGTAGTTTCCAATAAAATGGAATCTTTCTTCTTGTCACCACAGGCAAGAGATATAATATGCCAAAAATAATAAAGTCAATCTACCAACAGATATTTATGTATAACTAGCTGACCCGGCGAACTTTATTTCGCCATAGATGAATAAAGTTGTACTAAACATTGGTTTTTTTAAGAAGGAAATATATCAGGTGAAATAGAAAAGTACAAAATATACAACAAATTTAATTGCATTGAAATAGGTGAACTACAAGTTATAGGGTCGGTTTCATAAAACTTTGTTTGCACCGTTAAAATTAATTGGAGCTACCGTGATTCGTTGAAATGTCAAAACGAGTGATTCGATTGGTTCGAATTTACGTAAGGTTTTTTAATGCATAATTAAAGTTTTATGAAACCGACCCGTAGTCTACAACTTTTTAACCGTGAGAGATAAAGTAAAATGAATGACACGCTACAGTGGTCTTTATTTAGAGAAACTGATAATGCCATTAACTGCATTCCTGTTTTCGAGTTATAGGCCAAATTGACATTGGCAATTTCAACCTTGGCCATTATCTCCGTTTCTGTTTGTGCTAAGATGTTGAAATGAAAATATTATACAGGCACTTTTGTCATAGCAATCCAGTAGCGTACTTTGTTTCTTGCCAATAGGTATCCTTGCTGAGCTATAACAACATGAAGTTGTGTTTTTTCTCACGGAAAACAATAGTTTGGAATGGCTTAGAAGGAATTTCCATTTTTTTCTCGTTTCAGAAATATATGAAACATCATACATCGCCCTCAGATTCATTCAGATATCATGAAAAATATAGTTTGTATTTGAATTATTGAGTATTAAGTAGGCTGAATCGAAGAATAATGTCTTTATTTGCTGGTGTTTGTCTTTATTATTATGTCATTGATTTCTGTTTTTTTTTTCATTATATCTGAATGAATCTGAGAGCGATGTATGATGTATGATATATTTCTGAAAACGGGAAAAAATGGCGATTCTTCCAAAGCCATTTCATACTATGTTTTCCATAAGAAAAATCACAACTTTATATTATAGCTCAAAAAGGAAACCTCTTGCGAAAAAATAAAGTACGCTACTGGATTGCTATGAAAAAAGTGCCTGTATGATGTTTTCATGTGAACATCCTAGCACAAACAGAAACGGAGACAATGACCGAAAAATGAAATCGCTCAAATTTCAATTTTGTCTATAACTCGAAAACAAAAGTTGTAGTTCAGGTATCATCAATTTTGCCCATTGTTATTCATACATCGGAAGAATTCTCTTTATTTAAGAGGTAAACATGTAACTTCTTTTATATTTTACAACTCCTTCATTGTAGTACCTTGTGATGAACAACATTTTTAGTTTTTTTCCCGGTGTGCGAGAAGAAATAGGGCAGATTGTCCATTGTGAATCGGCACCTACTTCTCCGTAAAGACCTTAGAATCCCAAGGCTAAGACGTTTAGGCAACTCAAAATACTCAGTAATTGTTTACTAATGGTGAGTAGAATGGGGGTTTGTTCAAAACATTTCGTCATAAAATTTTCCGTAGTGTTTCGCCTATTGGCGTTTTTCGCAAGAAAGAAAATTGTTTCTTATTTTTTTTTACCATTTCATCAAATTTTCCAGAGTTCTAATGTATTTTCTGTTAACTCCACCGTAGAAGAATCGAACAAAAATTCTCTTTATAACAAACAGTTCCAATCTGGAGTTATAAATGGTTTAACCAACAACATGGCCGACTTAGTTTTATATATTAAGATTCATTTTTTATTCTAAAGGTGGATTTCACAAAACATTGATTCTGTGATAAGGAAGCGTTACGTAGATTCTTATCAATCGAATGACTTGTTTTGAAATTTCAACGAGTGCTTGATCAGGCATCTAAGTTTTGTGGAACCGCCTTTTAATGATTTATATGCAATGATATTTAAATGTCCGTAAATGGTTCACACTACTTTGCCTATCACTCAATGTTAGTTTATTTGTTTCTTTTTCATTGAGGAAAGCGAAATATATCGCGAGGACGTCGCTGTTAGAGATCAGAAAAAAAGTTTCATATAGTAACTTAAACTGACAATATTTTTCTCTAGATGATACAACCATTCAGATAAATATTCAGTGTCTGCAGTAGGTAATATTATTCAATCTTTTCGGAAATTTCTCAATGTTGTGTAGTTCCTACTCGAATTACTTAACACTCCTATTTTCCATCGAGTGGAGTATCGTTGAAGTTTATCAAATCAAATATACTTGAAGATTTTATCGTTTAAGTGGACTTCCTCGTTTTCCATCTGGTATACAATCAGAATTTTGAATATTCTCCCAACTTCTTGCAGCATACCTAACTAGGCGTATGATTCTATTGTTCATCAAATGAGTACACACGAATTATTTGCAATATCACAAAATGTAACAAGGACATCGCTGATCTGACAAATCACGAATAAGGAGGAGGAGTGTTTTCTGAAAATTTCATTTGATGTAAGGCAGTGGCAACCTGTGGGTCTCGACCCCTGGGGGTCGCGAAGCCTTTGTAGGGGGGTCGCGAGAGGTCGAGAGTACTAGGTTACAGTTCATTAAATAACATCAATATATTAAAAAAAAGGTTTATCAAGAAATAGTTACTAAAGGAATGCTGGTAATGTAATTCATACAAAAAAATAAACAAAACAAATTTTTCGATTACTAGTTTATTTTGATGTGAAGGATGCGCTTATTTTGATTCACTGAGAAGTTATGAAACAATTTATTTTTTCTTCACATCTTTGACATTAACTGATTCCATTTTCATCTCAAATATACCAGGGGGTTGAAAAGTCTGGAAAAGATGATTTTATTCCGCACACAGTTGGAATTTTGGTACTGAGGTCTTCCTTAATTTTGCCCAAGGCATCGAATGGGCCTATCAGATTTTGAACCCAAAAGGGCCTTATACATGATATGAGACCAAACCTAGAAATTTCGAATGCAAACCCATTTTTTTTATTGCAGATTCGGATAAAGCAGGAAATTTTTCATCCGAATCAGTTAAAACCAGAAAATTTTCCGTTCATATTTGGGCCCTATGCAGCGTTTTTTGTTTGAAAATTGAAGTTGGAACATATTTCTCGTATGTGGCCCCATCGGACCCAAAATCTGATTGACCCAATTAGTATTAGAATATGAATATTCCCATCCTGGTCTCGAAGAACGGCGCAGATTTTCAAACAAAAAACGCTACAATCTGCCCAAATAAGGAAAAAATTTCTGGTTTCATCCAATTCGGATAAAATATTCCACCCTGAATCCGAATCTGCAATAAAGAAGATGGGTTTCAAAGTTGGGCCTCATATCCCGTATAGCTTTTTTGGCCCAAAATCTGATGGGCCCATTCGATTCCTCGGACAAAATTACGAAAGACCCTATCAGTATAAGAATTTTTCCATCTCTGCGCGAAATAAATTCACCGCTTCTAGAGTTTTGAAACACCCGATATGTGAATTGATGTTATCTCACTTCCCAATTCTTCAATATAACACGACGGCCACATTTCAATTCGATTTAATTTATCTTTTACTATAAAGACATCTTCATTTCGCCCTTCAAGTTATTCAAATGCTGAAATAAGTCAGTAATAAAAAGCTATATTTTCGAACAGAATTCCATATCAAAAATAAATTCCAAGTTAACTAACTGACTTGGCTTCGCTGATGGGCTGTGGAAAAAACGTATTTTGTTTTTTTTTGTGTTTATATAAAAAGTTCAGCGTGAAGTTCCATAACTCTGGCCAGTACTTCGCTTTTTAAAACTACCTTACCTCTGTATGGTAAAGCAAATTTCAATGGAGAACCCATATACTTGTAACTTCACAAATGGAAATGATTTGAAACTGTCGAGTCTGCAACGCTCTTCCTCTAATCGAATTTACAATTTTCAAAATTTCAATATTTTCAACAAACAATGAAAATGCCGGGGTTGGGAAATTTTTTTCGACACTTTGGGGGTCGTGTCATGAAAAAGGTTGAAAAACACTGATGTGAGGGACTGTATCCGCGAGCTTATTCCTGCTGAAACACGAAGCCCAAATATCCAATAATTCAAGGGTTGAGAAATGGAACTTCCCAATCATTTCCTCCTCTGATCTCTAGGCCATTGATAAAACACAAGGTACTTTTGTCACAATCGAAAATTCGTTGAACTGGTAACAGCAAAGATCTTGAAATATCTGTCATAAAATTATGAGGCATTTGCCAATGTCCTTGGGATATTCAGCGGGAAATTTTTTACAAAAACATTCATAATTCAACACAACAAGAAGTATCTATTAAAATATTGCAGGGCAGGTTTTTGCATTTTTGTGATTTTTAGGGTAACCTCTCCCAGATTCTGAAACAAAAAACAATTAGAAATTTTTTTAAGTATTAAATTTTTTAAATATTAAAACTTGTGCACTAATCTGTGGTCTAACAATGACAAAAACAACACTTCTAACTCTTAAGCTTTGTGAAGTTTCGGAGTCTAGATCAGATTCCTTCATCAGAAAATTTCTCAATTTCATAAAACTTTTCGGAATCGTAAGAATTTTTGATTTCTCAATTGGCTCTACTCAATACATGATAACCATAAATTAATATTAATAACTATCTTAAATTCAAAATGAGAACCGATTCCAAAACGTTCTATACTTACAAAAAGTAAACTCTTCAATGAGTAGCAAATGTGAAAAGTTGTGTTTACAATAATAACTGTATTTTGTGGACAAACTTTTACAGGAGAAACGTCAAGACCCTTAGAAATTAGAGAGCGTGAACATAAAAATAACATGAAAAATAGAGATATTCTTGGATCACAGATAGCAGATCATGTGTGTTCCTGTACAGGAATCACATGATGGCTTGTAAGAAGATGAAAATTCTGAAAACGAAATATGATAGTTATAAAAAAATATCAAGGAAACGGTTTGAATTTTGTTAGATGAAACTAATAATCTGGCCAAATGTTCGGTGAGTGTGGATCTTATTTGGATTGATCTGTTGAGAAAAGAAATGATTTCAGTATATTTTGAAATAAAATAATAGTATCACCATTGTCGTATATTGCATTCAAATGAATTTCATCTAATACGCATCTCCTCTGAGGTGGGGATAACCACCTAGATTTATTAGGAACAATAAAGTCGAGTTGAGTACTAGACGTTGTTTTTGAATACATGTATTAATAATGTAACTGATATTAATCTACAGTCATTATGGATTGAAATATCTCAATTGAGGAATCAAAAATTCTTACGATTTCGAAAAGTTTAATGAAATCGAGAAATTGTCTGACTAAGGAGTCTAACCTAGCCTGCAAAACTTTACAAGCTTAAGAGTTCGAAGTATTGTTTCTTTTTTCATTGTTGGGTAACAATTTTTAAAAGAATTTCGCCCCTGAAAAATTAGTGCACAAATTTTTGCGTAGGAGCGTCTCTTCTATTATTAAAAGAATGTTCTTTTTGTTTTTATTTCAGAGACTGGGAGAGAAGACCCTAAAAAAAATTGAAAAAAACAACAACATTTTTTCATTCATTAAAAGTACAATTATAGTGGATGTGCAATTATTAGAATTCAACTTTACATTAGAGTCGTTGATGTTTTTCAATATAAAAGATCTATTACCACGCATAATATTTATGATCTTATTTGGGTTCTCCTTGATGGAGGTTTGAGTATGGTTTAACAGAATTTTGATAGTGATAACCTGTAATTTTCAGCAATATTTGTTCTTTTACACCTCTTTTTGAAAATTGGCTAACAGCAGTGGATCTATTCGAGTGATTTGTTATTTTTTTGTTCTTTGCCTTCAAGCCAATTGCTTCGACAGCAGATTGACCCCATCCATTCAGAGTATTTCTTCGGACGGGTACATTATTGTACCATGTGTCAGTTACATTTTAGCAATGGCGATTTAGCTTTAAGAAAAATCGTGGTGAGGTATTATTGTAGCTTCGTTTTGATATGAGTTTGTGAAAAAGACGCAGGTACAGGGTAGCTCTGTCTTTCACTAAAGAAAACCAACCATTTACTACTTGTACAGCTTTTAAAACAACCTTGGCACATTTTACTGAATGATGGATTGACAATTTGTTGGAGAGTCATTGTTGTTTTCCTCGTTAAAAAAAAAACAACCAGACGAGCAACTGCCCCTTCTCGCCACGATGATTCAACTCAAATTTTATGAAATTGAACTCCTTAAAAATCACACGAATAGATCAACTGCTGTTAGCCAGTTGGTAAAAAAAAAATGTAGAAGAAAAAAGATTGCTGAAATTATGGGTCATAGCTATCAAAATTCTATCAAATCATACTCAAACCTCGATCAAGCACACCACAACAAGATCATCAATATTAGGCGTGGTAATAGATCTTCTACAGTAAAGAACAACAGCTAATCTGATGTTAAATTGAATATGAATAATTGTACTTCCAATGAATGAATAAAACCTTTGTTGTTTTTTTCTGAAAGATTTTTCAGGGTTTTCTCTCCAGGTCACTTAAACAAAAAACAATTAGAATTTTTTTTTTAATCATAGACTTTTTCACTTATATGTCAGAAGTCAAATGCTCTCGAAAAAATCATTGCCTAACAATTAAAAACAAAAAAAAACTTCGAACCCTTAAAAGTCGTAACGTTGCGGACTCTATAACAGACTTCTTCGTGGAACAATTCCTCAACTTCATAAAACTTCTAGGAATCTTTTGATTTCAACAAAAAAGTTTGCAAATTTTATTCCAATGAGAATTTTTGTTATAAGCAAAACCTAACTGTTCAACAAAAATTGAATAACACCTAACATTCCTGCATTTTAGCTATTTTCAGAAAAATTTTTGGTCAAGGTAGTCCACGGGAATGACCAATGTTCCACTGGAATGATCTGAATAATGCTATCAGGATTCTGGATAGGAAGTGATTCAAAACTTTTATGAGATTTCAACAGAATATATTCCCACTTTCAATATAGTATGCATACATATATAAACGAGTATATAAAAAAAACAGAGTAGGTATTCTAGAAACCATAATATACAGGCGTTTGTTCTCGGACGAGCTACCTCGTTATTTTTTTTATCCCATAGTGATTGGAAAAATCACGTCCAATGATTTTGTTCGGGGGGACATCTTTTGACGAATATTGGAAGGTCATTTGAAAGGTCTCTTAACATCGGTGTATGATAACGTTGTTTTGATGAACCATTTTCGCTAAAAAACAATTTACTACCTCAAACTTTTGTGATTCAGCCTGAAAATTTGAACGAACTACGCCAACGAATTGTGAATGTGTGTCATCAAATAATTCCAATTATGCTGAACCATGTTAAAGACGGTTTTCAGTCGAAATTATTTTTAGAAGTCAATGTAGAAAAATTTGATTTAAAAACGCAGATATAATTTTTTTTATTGTTAGCATGATGAAACAGAATCGACGTGTTTCGGGAACTTTTCCCAATCGCCATGGGATAAGAAATATACAAGGTGGCTTCAGGCGATTTAGTTTTGCGGATAATTTTCTTCATTCTATGGCACTTCTGCCTATATTTTTTTTTCTTTGTGTCTTCCTACTCTTCTTCTGTTTGACATTCTTTGGCGTCGAATAATTTTCCGACAATTTCAAAATTAATCATCAGAACTTTCTGAAGGAGTATTTTCAGCAAAATTTTTCTTTATATCTATTTGAAGTTTTTTTTGCTGTTTTATGAACTTTTGTATTAATTCTCCATTTCTTGTTTTGCAACCTTTGTTGCCTTGGAGTCATTTCATGTATGGTTTTCTTCATATTTCCTTCGTTCTGCTTCATATATTTTTCCTGCCTTTTAACTCATTCTTTCACGACGACATCTTTCTTTTTTCCCTTTATCCTCAGTTATTTTCAAGTTCGCTTCGTGCACGAACAATATTTCTGTTGAAAAAACTATGTTCTTCATTATCCAGTTGTTATACTTTTTCCCGTGGTAGTGCAATCATTCCCGTGTCATGAATTCCACACGGGAATGACATCCACGGGAATGACAAAAGTGAAATTTTACTCTCGTATTTCAAGAAAAACATATTTCATTTATGAGAAAACGAAATATTTTATGAATGTTAGGTATAAAGAAATGGTAAAACAATGAATTTTCACAAAATTTTAATTTTTACCTGAGAAATTTTCCACCACGGGAATGACTTCTAGGATGTTACACACCGATTTCAACACTTTCGCTAACTAGCAGAACTCTTCTGTTCAATCATATAAACACAAACTGACGTTATAAACAATCGGAAATGACTTTTAGGCTATTTTCAAACTACCGGGTCGGGTTAACGCGGTAAATTCTGATCATTTGATGAAATTCTTAACCTGCCACGGGAATGATCATTTTCGCCTGTGACAGACTTCTTATTTCAAATACAAGAAAAATGTTCACTATTTCGTTCGAACTAATGTGGCAGACTATAATACATGGTACAATATTCCAATGAATGTATCTCATCTGATCTTCGTCTTTTCAGAAATGTGAATTATGACCGTTCTCAAGTTCTTAAACCATTGAGTTACATACCACGGGAATGACAATTTTGAGATACTTACTTAAAAAAATGAAAAATTATGAATGAATGTTGAATAAAGTTATTTGTACCTGGAAGAAGAATGAAATCTCTAACATCAGATTTATACACAACATGAAAATTCCAATATTTTAAAGATTTATTGATGTGTATCCTGTTGGGACTCAGTTTCTGGAGAATCACCCATATAGTGTTTGAATGAATAAAACGTCTCTATTTCAGTATCGTAATGAGTTCATTACAGTACTTAAAATAGTGCTGAAATGAACTCATTACTGCATTGTTTTCAGTTGTATTCCCGTTTTGTGGTTGTCAGTCAGTACTGACAACCAAAACTGATAGGATCGAGGGTCAGTACCCTCGATCCTATCAGTTTTTAAATCAAATCAATTCAAATTCCGTTATCTATCAAATTTCGAGAGTCACACCAACTGCGAAGATACAAATACAAAGGTCGCTCCTTCGTCGCTCGTTTTCGAATAACGTATTCGTGTTGGAATAGGAGCCCATTCTGCAACTTGTTTCTGAATATACCTACTTTTCTTTCCCAATTTCCAACGTCATCATGAACATCAAAAATCTTCCGATATATTTTTGTGTTAGGTATTCACCTACGAAAAAATCTTCCCTGAAATTCATCCGTTACAATTGTGATCTGTAAAAAATATACGTTTTGATCTTTTCAAAAGTACAGGTGTGGAATTTTCGATGTAATGTTAACATGAATGGTGAAATTATTCCATATGTTTCAAAATGATGAAATTATATTCTTTGTTGGAACTTTCAGAAAATTTTTCACTGGAATAAGCAGTATTCAACTCGCATTTTCTTAGATTTTTTTTGTAATTCTGAATCTTCCGATGCAGCAAAATTTCCTGTCACATCCTGTGACCATACGTCCAGAAACTGATCTCAGCAGTCCTAAAACATCCAACCTTTTCCTTATTCGAGGTTCATTCAGCTGAACACCGAACCTGATAACTTCATTCGTTCGTGCTCGCGAATTTAAAAAACAAAATTAAATCCTAAATAATTGATGTCATATTCTCGCGGTCGCAATCTGCTTTTCGTCCATCCGGATCTTTCAGACGGGTCCATTGTTCTCAGGTAGCGCAAGGTAAACACGGGGAGACGAAGAGTTTCCGCCTTTTCCGTTCGCAATTTTTAGCGAAACTTAATTTTCTCGTATTAGGCTCACAATGGGAAAGTTCGCCCCCTTCGGGAGCTCTATATAGACAGCTCAATTCTGCACCGGTTCGGAGACCAGGATGGTAATTGGATTAGGCGATGATTTCTAGCAGAGAGCTCGAGGTTATCTTCGGAAATTTTCATCGCGAATTTTATCAAAGGATGATGAAAAACATGCCATCGCAATTTATTGGATTCGCACATGTGGGCGAGAACTATTTCATATATTGATTAATGCAGGTATACAACGTATGAGAAGCTGTACAATTGTGACATTATAAATTTTTTATTTAATTACTATACCTGGTAAACGAAGAAGAAAAAGATTATTCACACAATAAATCAGATTCGGGAGGGAACATAAAAAGTGGGAATAGTTACTGATAATGGAAGTTTAAAACGGGAATAAGCTTTCTCTAATTCTGTTTCCAATCCGTTCATTCTAAAGTTGCGTCAAGTTGGTGAATCAATAGTGGAATTTCGATATGAAAATACTTTGGGAATTTTGTGCTCATTTTGTGCCAATTTGTGCCGTATGTTACGAATTTTGTGCCCATTCCATTTACGAGATATTTCGAGTTTTCGCTATGAGTCAAGCGTCAAGTTGGTGACTCACATATGGAATTTTGGAAATTTTCTTTTTTCGATAAATTGTGTCTATTTTGTGCCAATTTTGTTCGAGATAATTCGAGTTTTGGCTATGAATCAAGCGTCAATTTGGTGACTCACTAGTGGAATTTTGATATGAAAATATTTTGGGAATTTTGTGCTCATTTTGTGCACAACTCGAAATATTTCGAAAACTGAATGGGTACAAAATTCAAAACCTACGGCACAAATTGGCACAGAATAGACACAAATTATCGAAAAAAAAATTTACAAAATTTCATATGTGAGTCACCAACTCGACGCTTGACTCAAAGAAAACTCGAAATATCTCGTAAACTGAATGGGCACTAAATTCATGATATACGGCACAAATTGGTACAAAATAGACACAATTCATCGAAAAAAGAAAATTTCCAGAATTCCATATACGAGTCACAGCGTCAAGTTGGTGACTCATAGTGAAAACTCGAAATATCTCGAAAACTGAATGGGCACAAAATTCGTAACATACGGCACAAATTAGCACAAAATGAGCACAAAATTCCTAAAATATTTCCATATCAAAATTCCACATATGAGTCACAGCGTCAAGTTGGTGACTCATATTGAAATTTCGAAATATCTCGAAAACTGAATGAGCACAAAATTCGTAACATACGGCAGCTTTCTCATTTGTGGAAACTGTCTATAATAGTTTAGATGAGGGTCTGTACGTTGTGGGATTATTTTTTTATCTCTCTAGAGCTTTTGACTCTCTGATTTTTTCTTTCATGTTAGATAAATTTTATAATTTCGGATTCCGAGGTATATTTTTGTAATGGTTGAATAGTTTTATATCTGAACGCAATATGTCTGTCAGGGTTAATGGCAGAAGTTCAGATGAATGTAGGTTAGTTTTGGGGGTTCCTCAGGGCTCGGTGCTTGGGCCATTACTATTTTTATTATTCATTAATGATTTACCAGACCATATATTGGCGGCTTTGATTACACTTTTTGCAGATGATACATCGGTTCTGGTCAAGGCGCGGAGCCTTGAGGAGCTTACAGTATTATCCAATATGATCGTCAAAATGTTCACTGATTGGTGCACTAAAAACAGGTTGATGGTTAATATTGAGAAGACTATCTGTAATCATTTTGGTTTGAAACCTGTTAGTAGAAATCCCATTACACACTAATAACATCAAAAGAATTTACTAAATTCTTAGGAATTTACATAGATGACAGTTTGCATTGGAGTCAACACATTGAGGCTGTTTGTAAAAAAATAAATAGTTCCTATTTTGCAATATACAAAATGAAGAACTCATTTCCTTTGAGATCTGTATTGGATGTATATTACTCTCTATGCTATTCTCATAATATATCGTTCAATATTTTGATTTGGGGTAGTTCATCTGAGCTAAGCAGGTGTCAGAAAAGATTTGTCAGGATGATTTTTGATATACATCCGAGATCATCATGTAGACCTTACTTTGCGGAATACAATATAATTACTGCCTCTTGTTTGTATACATATATTCAGAAATTTGTTATATGTTAGAAGCAATCTGAAACAATTCACTAAAGTAACTAGTTCTCATTATGCTACTAGGAATACAGATTTGCTGGCTGTGCCGATTCATAGAACATCAAAATATGTTGAATCTGAATAGGTTCAAGAAAACGATCAAACAAATATTATTGCAAAAAAGCTATTATTCAGTCTCTGAATATCTCAGTGACGATATATCGGCTTCATGCTCTGCTAGTGGCGAGTTTTTAAGTGACTTCCCCTATACTTTGTTGTCTTAAGGGATCAATAAATTTATTATTATTATTAAATATTGAGTTAATAAATTTTCAAGACTTTCGATATGAAAACTGAAAATTGATCATAGGCTCTTGGTCTATTCCATAATAACCAGGAACCGAGAATAAACAGATCTTGTTGTTCTTGCTGTTTTCGTTGAGATTCTTCCGGCTTCACAATACCGAATAAGAGTCCATGATATGATACCGCAGTGTTCTAATTGCTGACTTATTATCGGATTATCAGGCTCCATTTTACCTCAACTCTTATACCTCGATTAAAAATTTAGCAACTTCCACTTCTACTCGCTCTCTTCCAATTATTTCCCAAAATACTTCTACAGTTGTCTCGCAGGCAGTGAGGAATGCTGCTTCATAACCGACTTCAAGCGAATAACCGGTAATTACCACAGTTATTGCTGGTCTTGCTCTTGGTTATAGTCCTTAAACAACTTGCGTTTGAATACAGTCATTAGACATTTAACCTCACTTTTTTATAACAATGTAATAACCACGACATTTAGAGAGTCTTCCGGGCTTATTGGCCGTGGTCTATTAGGAATTATTTCATCTAACGTTTCGCCTACATCTGCGGTAGGGATCTTCAGAGGTCCATCGCTCCCATTCCGTATTGGTCTTATCTTGGCTTTTTCTCATACTTCCCAATTTCTCACTTCTAAGCTGAGTGTAATCGAGGCATACATTTCACAGCAAGTGGCTAGAATAGTATGAGATTTGGGCCCTCATAAATTACGTGAGCATTTCGTAAAACACGCATCCAGTAGCCCAAACATCCATTTTGGGTCCATAGTTTCCTACGGTCAACAAACATTCTGGCGAACGGTACCAACGCTTTGATATATACTCCGTATATGGGGGTTCACCGCATATGCCTCTCACTGAACCCAAGTCAGCTAATTTAATCAGCTCGCCCTAAAAAAACTAACATTCATTACCAAGGAATCGAAAATAAGCACAGCTGGAAATGAGGGGTTTTCACGAATGAGGTTTCCAGAAAATTGAATGGAATTTGATTCCGAAAATTGGCATAAGCGTTGTTTGACAGGAGCTCTTTCTGGCGATATTTTAATTTTTGTGGGATATCAAACAAACTAAATTTTCTTTAACTTAATTTCTGTTTGACACAGATTAACTAATATTATGAATGCGAAAGTTTGTGAGGATGTGAGAATGTGTGGATGTTTGTTACTTCCTCACGTGAAAACTACCCAACGGATTCAGATTAAACTAGAGTAATATAATTTTTATATCAGAATGACACATAGACTACATAAAGATTTTGTTTGATTTAGACATAAGATAACAACAAATCAGAAAAATTCTTTTCTTTTGAGAGCTATTTTTGCGTATGCTGCATAAACTTTTGAAGTTACAAGAAGATAATGGCCGGTGTGAAAACAGTCGAACAAAAGATTGAAAAGTATAAAGATAGGAAACGGCCATATATATCAGTAATGTTAAAAACCGACTACGATTTCTCGTTGTTAGGAACTCTGAAAGTTTAGATGGGCTGAAATCATGCTCACTGAAATTTAATTTCGTATTTGTTGAGCTTATAAAATAACATCTTGTGCGACAAAACCAAAGCCGTCTCAAGTCAATAACACTAACCGCTGAGCTACACTTCGTATTTGTTATTCATCATCATTTCGCATATTAATATCTGGCTGTCTGATATTCATTAAAAATAATTATCAGACAGCTTCAATATTCCTCATTTAGGGCGAGCGAATACAACTGCAATTCGGCACTTTTGCTGAATTGCATTACTCCGTGAGGATATGGCCCACATTCCAGGGTCATCGAACAGACACCGCACTCGCTAAATAATATTGTTAAGTAATTAGTTAGTTACGTAATTTAGATTGACTATAAATAGATGTAAGAATTTTAAATAAAGCATTCTTCAGTTTCTTCTTATTGCATTCACTATCGTGAATAGTCAAACTCAGAGAAGTGGGCCTTACAACCCCACTATCTCTTACACTGGCTCATTCAGATATTCCCTGAATGAAACCGGAATAACTAAATGGTGCTATGGTTGCTTCCAATCTTTCGTCTCTATAATTTTAATATTTGAGTCGAACGGGATAGCAGAATATGACCTTGAATTTCACGTACGCCGCTGTGCGGATTTGATGCAAACAGGAATAAACTCTCGCCAATGAATACTCATGTTGATACTCATTTAAGATAACCACTGATTTAAATTTCAACTGTTGTCGATTAGTTTCGAGAGTCAAAAATTAACTCCTTAGTTTTTTATTCCCATGGCAGATTTTTTCTAGCACTCGCCAGCACTTCAGTAATATTAACTTCCTTCAAGATTTCATGGAAAAATTCTGATTTTTTCGGGCAGCATCAAGTTGGCCCGGAAAATTCAATTGCAAATTTTTCCGCTTCTGAGTGAAATTTTTTAATTTTTTTGTTCAGCTCTCACCAGCACCTGCCTAGCATTAACTTTTTTCAGAATTCCGTTGAAAAATGCTGGGTTTTCCGGGCTGCATAAAGTTGGCCCGGAAAATTTAATTTCAAATATTTCCACTCCTGAGTGAGATTTACGAATTTTTTCTTCAGCACTCTCCAGCACTTAGCTAGCATTAAGTTTTTTCAAGCTCTCGATGAAAAATGCTGGTTTTTCCGGGCTGCATACAAGTTGGCCCAGAAAATTGAATTTTCCTTTTTACGAGTACCATCGGGGTTGTTCTGATTTTGGAAAATTACTGTTTAGGACTGTATCCAGATAATTGAGTTAGAGATGGTATTGTGAAAACATTTATTGACATCATTCACAATCATAAAATGAATAAGTCACCCGCATGAAGTTAATACAGTAAAAAATACAATATTAAAGTCATCTATAAACTCAGAGTGATTATTCAACTGAAAACAGAGGTAATCTAGAGATGTTCAAAATGAGAGGTCAGATGAAGTCAGACTTAGACTTTGAGAGAGTTGCATTAATTCATAATTAAACACAGCGTTTACAGTGATGATGCAAATGAAATTAATTGCGAGAGCCTCTTTATTTCATCAGAAAAACAAAAGGTTGAATAATGAATTGTTAGAGTAGATTGAGTTGTAATAAAAGTGAGATCAGGCCTTAGAGGAGATACGTGTATCGGAAGCTTTGCAGTCTAAGTCTGGTCTTCATTGAGATCATTACAATGAGAAATCAATAATTATGATCTATAACGTGGTTCTGTAAAGAGAAGGCAAATTAATTAATTCAGACAACATTTACAGTGACAAACTACTTGTAGTAAGCAGGTTAGTGTTCGTCAGAAAAATAAAAGCTACAATTGAGAATTATGAGAATAACGATATGAGAGTACGTTGTTTGAGTGGTAGAATCACTAACCCATTGATTCGTTTGAAGCTGAAGGCTTGAGATCTTACTTGCTAAGTGCTTCCGATGAATTAACTTGAGAATTTCTTATTTTATAATGAGAAGATCATACCAGTTCAACCGTTTGATTAATATGTGAGGAACCGCTCAAGGTGAAGCAGAGACTGAGACTGTCAATCAGGTTCAATATTTGAGTTACTTGATCGATCGAATACTTCAGATAAGTTCACTTGGTTTTATTGAGAGAGAAGACTGATTACATGATTCACCTTTGCGTTTGAAGATTTTCATTAATCTGAAACTCGAGAACAATAAGTAGCAAGTGTTATGACAAGTGAATAGTTGAGAAATGAGATGAATATATTAAGATAATGAGGTGCACATGAGAATATAATAAATCAGGCTTTATTACCACAAATAATGTTTATTTTGCAACCAATTACTTCCATGTGAGGAGTCTAGAAATATCTGAAAAATCTATGAGAACTGCAAAAATATATCTGAATATATATCTTAGAGGAGTCAAATATATTAGTTTAATGCAATAGAGATTTTTTGAGAATAAAGTGAGAGAGGATTACCAATATTTTATATGAAAAGCAGGAAAATAACATGGAATATGCAATAATGAAGAATTTTGAGAAGTACTCACCTATTGAAGTGGTTGCTTCAAAAATGAACGAGATGATCAATTATTTTGCGAGGTGACTTTTAGAAAATTCTAATTTTACAAGAGAAGCACAAGAGATGGTCTTTTTACAGGCGAAGCTGAATACAGAAAAGAGGTAGATTAATTAATACAATTAATGAGCATGAGTTAAACTGTCAACTGATTAGCACATAGAACTAGGTTAACTTGACTGCCCATAGAGTTGAGAGATCGAGTTGACGTTTCGGTGCGTTCGAACCATAGCCGTAGCTGAGGATGAGGTCTGAAGGGGCAATGCTCAATTTTTAACAAAGATTCTCCACTTTTTTCTCCAGCACTCGCCAGCACTTACCTAGAATCAGCAATAAACAAAGAAATTTGTAAAAATACCAAAACTACCAGGCCAACTTGACAGACGCACTCAATTTTGCACACATCATGTGCTGAGTTGTACTGCTAGATTCTTTCGAAAGTCTATCTGATTTAATTAAAATTCAGCATTGAGAACAAAGAGATAGCCCAGAACTTAGATTGTTACATCGCTCTCTCTAGTGTTTGAACGGACTATAGTCCAATGCCTATGATTCCATATTTTCCACTCTCTTCAACAATATTTCATGATACACTCCATCAAATGCTTTCGACAGATACAGATATATTCAAAAGAAACTTTATAAAGCCACAAATTTCATGAAATGAAACAATCTGTAGATTGCGTAAATTCAATCCTAGAGGTTTTTGTTCCTATGGCAAATTTTTTCAATTTTTTTCAGCACTCACCAGCACTTCATATCAACTTCCTTCAAGATTTAAATGAAAAATTATGATTTTTTCAGGCAGCACAAAGCTGGTCGGGAAGATTCAATTGGAAACTTTTCCACTCCTGAGTGAGATTTTCAAATTTTTTCTTCAGCACTCTCCAGCACTTGGCTATAACCTTTTTTCAAAATTTCGTTGAAAAATTGCTGGATTTTCCGGGCTGCATAAAGTTGTCCCGGAAACTTCAATTGAAAATTTTTGCACTCCTGAGTGAGTTTTTCGAAAATTTTTGTCAGCACTCGCCAGCACTTGGCTAGCATTAATTTTTTCAAAAATTTCGTTGAACAATGCTGGGTTTTCTGCGCTGCATGAAGTTGGCCCGGAAAATTCAATTGCAAATTTTTCCACTCCTGAGTGATGTTTTTCTTCAACACTGGCCAGCACTTAGCTAGCATTGAGGTTTCTCAAGTTCTTGATGAAAAATGCTGGTTTTTCCGGGCTGCATACGAGTTGGCCCGGAACATCGAATTTTCATTTAAACGAGGACCATCGAATATTTTCCAGTTTTTTTTTCAGCACTCGCCAGCACTTACCTAGTATTAGCAATATGCAAAATCTTATAAAAATGTCACAACTACACATTGGAATGAAATATTCGGAAAAGTTCTGGGTTGGTCAAATTCTTCAGTTTCTGAAATATCTCGAGAATAACATTCAACAGCACATCCTCAATAATTTTCCGTATAGTATATTCTTCGACTCACTACATAGCCACTCGTTCTTCCAACCTATAAACTCACGTATATTTCCCGCTCCCACAAGGCTTCAAAAATTAAAGCATCAGATGATAAATTGTATCCCTGCAGACCCATATCTTCATATTTGCAAATTCCTGATACAGAACGACTCCGCTGACAGAACGAATTAAAATGAGAGTCTGATGAAGCCATGTATCCCGGTTAGTCTTGAGCCGGCTCCTGATATACGAATCCAGAAGTTGTCTTCCTGCGACTGGGGATTCCCCGTTAATTAATGTGAACAAGTCAGAGGATTCCCTGGCCTCAATTAGGGACATGTCTTTCTCGGTTCCGATGCCCCCACGTGCAGTATAATACATAATTTGGACTGTGATGGAGCATTGGGAGTGACGGCTATGAAGTTTTGGCAGTGTTTCAATGTATGGAAACTATTCCATGTATTCCGGGGAGTCTTTGAAATAACAGATGTTAATTTCGTAGGTATTCGGGAATCCAAGATTCGGAAGTTGTGATAGTTTTTTTATGTAACCGTTCTACGTCATTTATAAAAACTATCAATCTTATATTGCCCACACCGAAAGTTTACATATACAGTATGTCCAGAGAGTTTAGGGGTATTTGTATGTGCGATAAACCGGCAAATGAAGGGTTTGGAAGGGTAGCGTATGCATACCGCTCTTCGAATTCATCTAAAAAGAAACTTTGAATTTCGTTTCGATATTTGAAAGAAAACCCTCAAAGAAGGATGTTTCACGGGAATTTTTCCCTGTATTAATTTTTTCCCTGTATTATTTTTTTTCCTGGATTCATTTTTCCTGAAATGATCGTCGCTGAAATATAATTTTGCTGGAATTACTTCTTTTTGCAATCATCTCTGATGGAATTATTCTTACCGGATTTCTTCAATTTCCTGCACTTTTCATCGGTCACCAGAAGGGTCAACGAAATCTGACCTGTCCGAGGGTTTTTTCGTTATTCCATCCCAAAGCTCAGAATTCGGGATGGAAAGTTATGGATGGCCCACCCTGTATGTACCCTTCTTGTTAAACAAAATAAATAGCTTTCTTTAATATTTGTGAACCCCCGCTTCTAAGGGCCAGGAACCGCCACTGGTGGAAGTCGAATGTTGGAGAGGTGCAGTGTGCCAAATACTAAGATGTTATATAATCCATATTCTAACCTAACATACTCAACTTTTAGACATAAGTTCCTTCTGTTAATAAATGTTACAAAGGAGTGTATATCAAACATGATTAAATAAAGGAATTTGTTAACAAAATATTCACCCATGAGATGGACACATAATAATAATAAATCGACTTTATTTTATGAAACATGTACAAAAATACATGACATAATGGGATGTTAGACTAACCATGCCGAGGCGGAGTTTAGTCATAAGACTATTCTTACACTCAAAACCCTTTGGCTGTCTTTACATGAGTACACAATTCAAAGAAGAATACAATAAAATAAGTTACATGATATCTAAGCAATAAGGAGAAAAAACAATACTATAATTAATTATTTGTGATAGAGATCATCATCTGACGCCTGAACTGTGAATAGCTGAGGCTGAAAACACTACTATCTACACTATTTAATAAATTTACCGCATTGTAAGAGAACTCCTAGGAATGAGCTTCCCATGAAAAGCAACACAATACTAGGTCTTGAGCAGTTTATAAACGAAACAGTGAAAATGTAGTGCCCTTCTTTCATCCATCCTCAACCAACCCAACTCCCGAATCTTCTGAGAAACAAGATCATATTTCCTCAATTCGAAAATGAAGCGGCAGCACCAGTTTTGAACAAGCTGAATACGGTACCTCACATAAGAGTTGATACACGATCCATAAACTATATGACAATAATCGAACAAAGAAACAATCAAGGACTCAGCCAAACATTTTTTCACATTGAAAGTCAAAAAGCGACGACACCCATAAACAATTCTCAGCCGATGGAATGCTGTCTTCAAAATACCGGCTACATGACTGGAAAAATCAAGCCCACTATCAAAAGTCACTCCAAGGTTCTTCACGGTGTCACTCAATGTGATAGGCTGGCCGTAAATGCACAATTGCAGATTGTTCCTCACCATAGCATACTGACGATCATTGGAAAAAATCGAAAACTTGCACTTGCCTATATTCAACTTCAAATTATGTGAAGCAGCCACATTACAAACACCTTCAAGGTTGCAATTCACCTGCTGGGAAGCCACATCTAGATTACACATATCAAACGAATAAATAAGCTGCTTGTCATCGGCATAAGCCTGTGCAAGACAAAACTTTAAGACGTTAAGCAAATTAGCGGTATAAATCAAAAAAGGAGTGGGCCCAAAATTGAACCCTGCGGAACCCCAGGTCGAAGAAGGACCGACTCGGATGTTCTGTCATTAACCTGAACCACCTGACTCCGCAATGACAGATAAGATCTGATCAAGGCAACAGCAAGGGGTGTAAACCCGTAAAACTTTAATTTCGCACATAATAAAAGATGGTTGATTGTGTCAGAGGCCTTTTGAAAGTCTAATTAAATTGCCAGAGCAGTTGAAGTATTAAAAGATTTTCCCTATTTCAGTATCATAATGAGTTCATTACAGTACTGAAAGTAGTGCTGTAATGAAACTCATTACAGCATTGTTTTCAGTTATATTTTTCGTTTTGTGGTTGTCAGTACTGACCTCCGATCCACTCAATTTTCGATTCAAATTTCGCAATCTGTCAAATTTCGTTAGTGACACCAACTGCCAAGATACATTACAAAAGTCACTAGTCTGAATTATTATTTGAATTTCGAGAGTTTCCCACAAAACTTTACTGAAATAGAGAAAATATCGTCTAATACTCGTTGCAGAAGGCAATTCCAACACTCATGCTATCGAAAACTCGCTCCTTCGTCGCTCGTTTTGGAACTTCGCATTCGTGTTGGAATAGGAGCTCATTCTGCAACTTGTTTTAGAATATACTATACCGAAACCAGCTTGATGACTATCAAGCTGGTTTCCGTATTTGAAAAGGCTCTTTCTGAGCAAATGTATTTGTTTTTTTCCGAAAATAACCTATTACTTGACTAAGTAATAAGTTATTTTCGGAAAAAAACAAATACATTTGCTTAGAAAAAGCCTTTTCAGATACCTTCGACAAAGTCGGTAATATGCTTATTATTCGCAAATCTGAATAGCTCTCAACAATCTTCGTCTTAGGAAGAGGTCTTCCAATCGCACTTTTCCAAGCCGCAGGGAAAGTGCCCGACAAAATACAAGAATTAATGACATTAACAATATAGGGAACAACAACCGGATCGGAATACTTGAGCATCCTAACAGAAATACCATCGGTGCCAAGCGCATTTGAAGTTATAAGATTTAATATCCGTTCAATATCAGAGGTAGAAACTAACGTGAACTCGAAGGAATGGGAACCGCTATGTCTCTTCATGTTATAGAATTGAATCAAATTCATCAGAATACTCCAATGAATTCGACATCAGACTATCGCGTACATCAAAATTTTAAAGTGCTTTTGATTCATACGATAGATTCATCGTTCTTTAAAAAAAACAAACTGCATGTAGTGATGATTCATAGTCACAAAACGAGCAAGTCCATCCGGTTATGAATTACTTTCAAAACGAAAGCAATGCCTCAATTCTAAAGCAATAAAACTCTTCAGGATGTGTCGCTCTCACAACTTTTCAGAGGGCGCAGTTACAAATTGGCGGTGGCGAATTTATGACACACTAGTCGCGAAATTGTGGCATTCTGGAGAGCTGAAAGGCAATAAAGAAAGTCTAGATTGGTTTATCTAAGTTAGATTACTTTATCATCACCCCGACTGCTCGCTTTCTGCTTGTTTTGGGGGGGATTTTCCTTCTCATAGAGCGATTTTCTCGCCTCGATGCGCTCACGAGAGAAGGGAAAACATTTATTTTTCAGACGCTTTTTCCGATTGGGTACAGTTTTCAACTCCGCGCAAGCTGGACCGTCGTTTAAAAAAAGAAAAAACAGCAATGTGCCAATATGTATTTCCGCACAGAGGAGTAGCCCTCGAGCTCTATATACATTTTCCGTGTGGTCATAGTTTTGAGAAAACGTTTTTCGAAGACTTTACATTGATATTAAAATTTCGTCTTCTTCTTATATATTTAGTGGTTGCAACCACGTGATGCGACAGGCTCACTTACTTTTATTCTGTCACTGGCCTTGACAAGAATATCTCAATTCGTTACTATGTCAAAAGTTCTGCCTGACTCATATATTTTGTGAGATTCAACACCCTGTATATTGGTATTTTGGAATTTCATTGACATATTTATAACAGAAAATTTTCAATTTGGTTCAGTAGATTTCATTGTCCGGGACGTGATTTTGCTCAATTGAATATTGAAATTCCAGTAAATTCTTATAAAAAATCGTACATTGTGATCAAATTAAATTTTTTCGTCCCACTAATTGCACATTCGTATTTTATAATATTCTGAGGAATCATCTCAATGTATTTTCGGAAGATTATTATTATAACGTATTTAATTACAGACGACTCCTATACCTCCTCACTTCTTTTTTCAGGTGAATATCCTAAACATCACAAATAACTCCAAATGAAATGATCAACAGTATTTAAATCCGATAATGTAGTGGACCAGGAATGCAGTCCCCCTCTGCCTATTCACAGATTCGGAATGAAATGAACATTACTCTGAAATGGTGTGAAGCTCTATTATGCTGAAAATGCATTTCTGCAATGTGCGTACCTTCGAGTTATACAGGAAGATTATTTTGGGGATATCTAAGTAAAGATCACCCGTAAGCCGTCTTGGTAGGACGTGCTGTCTAATCAATCGATTTTTATAAACGCTCCACAGTACGTTTGTTGAAAATTTGTATTGGGATATCGTATGCCTGACCGCATGCGGATTCTCTTCAGCCCATTCATAGCAATTCCGCATATTGAAGATACCAGTCGTCAAAATTTATTTTGTAGAAATTGTCGCAGTCTACTCGGAATATAATACATACAAATAAATTTCTCTTAGAAAATTCCAATATTTCATCATTTCGAGAAAGAATTGTTCCAATTTGATTACAATGAACTAGTTTTCTAGGAAATAATTGGAATTCCAACATTCAGTTGGATCTTTTCCTGAAGCTCTTTTTGAGCCTAATCAAGTGCGGGACAATGAAATCTACTGAACCTCATAGAAAATTTTCTGTTCTTTTCAAATATGTCAATGAAATCCCAAAATTCCAATATATAAGGTGTTGATTCTCAGTTTGGAAGGAGTCACATATTTTTCAAATACAGACTTGGAATTCCCAAGGAATTTGAATATAAATCGATTGATCTGTGGAAGGTTACTTACTGTACGTTCCAAGTATCAAACAAATATACCGGTTGGTTCAAAAGTTATTAGAAATTGAAATTTTTGGTGAATATATAAACCATCCTGTATCTCGGTTATGGAATTGATTACACCCAACTTATATGGGCTTGTCAGGCTCGCCTAGGGTAGCTCTAGCTCAGGTTACCGTATGTTCATTTACAAATGAAACACCCTGTATATGTATCAATGTTATTTCATGTGAGTTATTTAATTATTGTATACTGTTCATATGATAAATATATCATATTTGTATTTGTAATAACAAAAGCTATTATTGACCCCCTCAGAAGTCAGGATCGAAGAATACGAACTTAGATTAAAAAATTAATAGGTCAGCTTCTGTTTTGAGGAGGAAAAAATTTCCATTCCCCATGAAGGTGTCGTTTACCCAAAAAATTTTTTCAATAGGAGAAAGATGTTCGGAAGTTATTTATATGTCCTGTTTACAAGCTCAGTTAAAATTTACAAAATCGGTTTATGATTCACGAAATAATGTAAGAGTTTGAAGAATTAAAAAATAATATGTTATGTTATAGTAAAGAGAAAAATTTCCATGTCGACATTGTTCCGGAAAAAAACCACTGAAGGTGTTGTTTTGTTCACTTCTGGTAAAACCGAATATTTTGATGTCGAAACCATGTATGTTATTTTTGTACCATAACTCTCTGGATATTCGTCATTTCACCCTGCTCTGTCGGCTGCCAGGAGTCAATCTCATTGAACACTCTCGAGATCATCAACAATGAGCTTCGTATTCCCATAAACCACATCCACATACAATACCACAACTCTGGAGAGAAATTAATCAAGGTTTCTTCAACAATCTAATCGAAACAATACAACGCCGTTATATTTAACATTATACATATTAACGAGCCGTCGAGCAATCAATTTAGGGTTATTTTTCAATGATGACACCCCTTGAGGTGTAGTTTTCCCAGAATATCCGAAGAACTCTCACTTCAATGTGATATATTCATGTTGGATACTCCATTTTTTCTTACAACTGTTATTCTGCCGTCCTAAACGAGAGTGCCGTATCTACAAAAACACAAAGTCGGAGTAAACAGCAAAATAAGTTCACATCATTCACCTTAACAATTAAAGACATAGTTTTTGTAAAAATAAGTGTATGTAATGTAAAAGATAGGTACCTCATGAATCTATAGAGATAATTTTTTTTTCATTCAAATACAACAAAAATGCAGATACGGCGTTCTTGTTAAGAAAATTCGGATATTCTTATGTCGAAATTTTTAACACAAACGCCGTATCTGTAGATTTCCCATGAATAATACACAAAATAAAGAACGAATTTGAAATTCACTTGTATTAAAAATAATATCAAGAAAATATAACAAAAAATTCAAATATATATTTTTATTTTTTCATTTTTTTTATATAAATAGAAACGGAAAAAGATTTTCCAAGTAGTAAGATGGTATAATACTTTTTGGGGACTTTATCGTTACATTTTTATACAGTTCGAATCAGCTACAGGTGGATTTTGCCAAATTTGTTTGTTCGGATTTCCCTTCTTTGTGTATTGCAGATTAGAAAAAAAACAAGAATATTACACTTACCTGCTTGTTCTGAATTTTTGTTCATATCTTGTTCTATAACAATCGGAGGTTGATCTTCATCATATCCAGGATTTTCTACATTCTCCAAGTATATCTGAAAATATGTAACATATTTCTTTGATTACTCTTCCAGAGTTTTTTTTTAATCTGACAGTATTTTATCCTTAACATATTTCTCGTCCTTTGTTGCCGTTATTATGGGAAATTCTTCTTGTGTTTGGTTAAATTCTTCGATTTTTTCTAGGGGTTCCAAATAACATTTACTATAATTCCTCAAAGTTTCATAAACTGGACTATTCTCTAGGTATGCAGTTTTCTTGGGATATAATAACGTCACTGTGTATCAGGCAATATGGATTTACTTTCATGAATTTTCCATATTCATGGCCATTCAACCAGGTTCCATCAACAGTTTTGAGGGGAGTTTCTTCAATTGGATGGAATATTTCCTCTGTATTTTGATTTTTGGCCACTTTCAGAATGAGTCTCGTTCTTGTCGACATTGTTTTCAAGTATTACCACAATTTTATTTTGAAGTTACACACAATACCAAGCAAACTCGGAGTACTTTATCACTCCTCCACTTGATTTCACTTGGAAAAATTAAATAAATTTCTCGCGCCGCATTTGACTTTGCAAGCAAAGTGGAATTATCACTTGGCAAGATTGCAGTATGTACATAACAAACTGCGCGTTTCAGGTGTTACTAGGCAAGAGTGCCGCATGTAGAATTCACTAATCAAAAGCGCCGTATGTACAAGGTGGATACGGCGTTGTTGCTATGAACTCTGTAGATCCGGCGTTTTTTCTTAGGAAACTCCTGAAATTTTATACATGCGGTAACCAATTCCTGATGAATTTGGGTTTAACGAAAGTATATACACTGCATTTTTGTTGAGCAGAAGGAAAAATTTACAAGGTCTCGAACCTATAGAACTAAAAATCTCAAAATTCAAATTTTTGTAGATACGGCACTTTTCCTTAGGACGGCAGTATGATAAAGGTTATGTTATGAGTGTTATAACAGAGTTATCTCATCTAAACAGCCCTATTTCGAACAATTCTCATATCCCAATGAAGTTGCTTGCTGTGATCCCCTGAAATCGCCCACAATAGACTTAACGTTAAGGCCGACATAATGCAGCGACAGCGTTATACTTTTTCACGCAGGAAAATCGTATACAATATTAACTTTAAAATTCCCCACGCCACCTCCCAGACAACAAACCACCCCCCGGAAGAAATAGATAGACATTCTAGAGCACGAACTTGGTTCGGTTAGTTGCACATCCCGGTCGTTGGGAGTCGGTGTGGAAGACTGTAAAACCATAAAATGGGATTTATGTCTTTATTGCCGGTGGTTCTCATTTGGGGGGGACCTTTTGCACCTCGGAAAAGTTGGGGCGTTGGAGTAGAATCTAATCGTTGAATTATTCACGGTTGATGGAAGGATATCTTGCAGGCTATTAGAATTCAGTTTCTGAAGGTGTTCGGGATTATAGCCAAGATGTTTCTTCGTGTCATTCGACATCTTTTCGTTTTGTTTTGTTTGAATATGACAATCACTGTGCATGCTTTATTGCTTGTATTTTCATATATCTTAGGTATATCGTAGTTTCTATGGAGAAGCACGGATACAAATAGTAGAGGTGAGGATTTGCTTGATTTTCTATTTTCGCATAATGTTGAAATAGCGAATGTGGGTAACAGTTCGACCTTCATGAACGCGATTAGAAGGGAAGTGAAAGACCTTACCCTGGCTACGCCATATATTGCGATATAGTCAAGGGCTGGAGGGTCTCGAATGAACCATCCATGTCGGACCATATGGCAATAGAATTCGAAATTGAAACGATTGCTTCGACAAATGTTGTGTGCAGAATACCCCGAAAAACCGATTAGGAACTTCATGTAGCCCATCTGAGGTCAAAACTGGAAGGTTCTGTATACAACATAAGCTCTATAGAAGAGCTCGAAAATGCTTCTGCTCACTTTGCGTCGTGTCTGCAAGGAGCATATGAAAGAAGCTGTCCACTCAGGAAGAAAACGATTCAAAGGGACGTTCCCTGGTGGAACAAACCACCTGATCTGAGCGTCGAGTAATGGTGGTTCTGCTGACGGGACACTGTCGATATAAATATCATTTCTCTATTTCAGTATCGTGATGAGTTCATTACAGTACTAAAAGTAGTAATGAAACTCATTACACCATTGTTGTCAGTTATATTTTTCATTTTGTGGTTGTCGGTACTGACCTCTGATCCACTCAATTTTCGAATTAAATCAATTCAAATTTCGCAATCTGTCAAATTTCGTAAGTCACACCAACTGCCAAGATGAAATATAAAAGTCACTAACCTGAATTTTTATTTAAATTTCGAGAGTATTTCACAAAACTTGACTGAAATAGAGAAAATATCGTCTAATACTCGTTGCAGAATTCAATTCCAACACTCATGCTATCGAAAACTCGCTCCTTCGTCGCTCGTTTTCGAACTTCGCATTCGTGTTGGAATAGGAGCTCATTCTGCAACTTGTTTTAGAATATACTATTTTATCGCATGGGAAAGTCAGCAGATAAAACCTGCAGGCTATGTGGATCAGAGAAAGAAAAGTCTGAGCACATGGTATGCAAGTGTCCAGAGCTGGCGGAACGAAGAACCACTCACATGGGGAAGTCGGTTCTGGATCCACCATGAAGTAATTGCTAAGGATGTCGTTGAATTCATCAATATCGTAGTTTCGGTAAGTTCTCAGAATGAGTTCGTATTCAATAGTGTGATCCACATAGGTACATGTCCTAAAAAAAACGTTCATTCCAGCATTTCAAGGCTGACGCTGGCAAACGATTGAATATACAGGAAAATTATCCACAATGAATTTTTCTATGATCATGGTCATGGTTCACCGACGAGACGGTGTTTTGGTGACTAATTGGTATACAAATCCAACGAGTTCCTGCTATTATCAAACTTTATGCTCAATCACCGCATTGTCCATAAAGTAACTACAGTGAAAAATCTATTGAATCGATCTTCTGGGTTTCGCAGTCCGGAATTCCGAATCGAAAATAACAGAAAATAACTACGCCAGCTATTTTTTGAATGAAGTCAGAACGTCAAGTGATGAAATCCCACAAATACAACAAAACCGTTTGATTTCAGATTTCTTAATGCAGGCCCGGATCTAGGGGGGCAAGCGGGTCGCTCGCCCCGGGCGCCAGCTTGAGTGTGCGCCAAAATCAACCAGCGGTTGAATGTTTTCATTTTTGATTTTCACGGAATGAATTAATTTCCTAGTGCTGAAATCGAAACAGTTAAATGAAATCAGGATATGCCAAAAATCTTCAAAATCAAATTTTCAAATTTCATAGTTTTTCCGAAAAAAAAATTGAAAGTGGAAAAAACATTTTGAATTTTTTTAAATTATTTCTTTTTTGAATATTTGTTCAACATCTGCAATAAAATTGTGGAAATGCTCGGAAAAACTTTCTTCCTCATGTTTATAAAGTAATGGACTCTTCAGAGCAACAAACGTAATAATTGATTATTTCAATTGGTAGGGTTTATGTGAATATATTGAACTATAAAAAGCACACTTTGCATTCTTAGTTTTTGTTTGATCCAGCGCTTGATGTTCCGAAACCAGAAGCCCTTTTTTCGTTGCATTTTCATATTCATGTGACAAGGAGAACAAAAATTTCTTTCGAAAAAGCAATGAACCGACTTTGAAGGGAAACCATTCAGGTTCTCGAAACCCACCGTTAACTTTTTTGTGTGAATATTGATTGCTGAGATATCGAGAGTCAAAGACAAAAAAATCCTTTTTTATTTGAGGGTTGATACTTCCATGATGAGTAGACGTATCAAGATCTGAGAAAAAGAAATTGCTCAATTAACGAATTATCCGGTTATTTGTTGTTGGTTCTTCTAATATTACTCAAAACCTAATAACGTTACAAGATTTCCAAGTAAAATTCCAAAAACAAGATACCTGGGACTACAATTTTTCATGTACGACCATTCCTCTCGAAGTTGAGGCCTGTTGAAAATTGCTCAAATTTTGATCCTTCAATTCATTCCAGTAGTGAAGATATGCATTTCAAAACTTTCAACTCTCATACCAAGCTTTAGAGGGGGGGGGGGCGCCATAATAAATTATTATGGTAACCCCCCCCCAAAATGAATTTTTGCCCCGGTCAGAAAAATCGTCGATCCGAGCCTGTCTTCATATACCAGGATTCTCGTCTTTTTGATGAACATGTTACAACCGTTTGACCCGCGTTTTATACCCTCAAAACTGTGAATTATACGTTCAGAAAACACAAGCATCCAATTCCTAGATTTCAATGTTCCAACACCTTGTTCCGACTGTGACACATGCTTCCTGTTCAAAATCGGGGTTGTTCTGATTTTGTAAAATACTGTTTAAGGACTATCCAAATAATTGAGTTAGAGATGGTATTGTAACAACATTTATTGACATCATTCACAATCATAAAATGAATAAGTCACCCGCATGAAGTTAATACAGTAAAAAATACAATATTAAAGTCATCTATAAACTCAGAGTGATTATTCAACTAAAAAACAGAGGTGATCTAGAGATGTTCAAAATGAGAGGTCACATGAAGTCAGACTTAAACTTTGAGAGAGTTCCATTAATTCAAAATAAACACAGAGTTTACAGTGATGATGCAAATGAAATTTATTGCGAGAGCCTCTTTAGTTCATCAGAAAAACAAAAGGTTGAATAATCAATTATTAGAGTAGACTGAGTTGTAATAAAATGAGATCAGGCCTTAGTGTATTGAAAGCTCAGTAGTCTAAGTCTGGTCTTCATTGAGATCACTACAATGTGAGAATATCATGATTGAGAAATCAATAATTATGATCTATAACGTGATCCTGTAAAGAGAAGGCTAGTTAATCAATTGATACAACATTTACAGTGACAAACTACTTTTAGTAAGCAGGGTTAGTGTTCATCAGAAAAATAAAAGCTACAATTGATAATTATGAGAATGACAATATGAGAGAACATTGTATGAGTGCAAAAATCACTAACCCTTTGATTCGTTTGAAGCTGAAGGCTTGAGGTCCCACTTGCAAAGTGCTTCCGATGAATGAACTTGAGGATTTCTTAGTTATAATGAGGAAATCATACCAATTTAATCATGTGATCAATATTTGAGGAGACCGCTCAAGGTGGAGCAGGGATTGAGACTGTCAATCAGGTTCAATATGTGTGTTACTTGATCCTTCAAATACTCCAGAGAAGTTCACTTGATTTTATTGAGAGAGAAGACTGATTCCATGATTCACCTTTACGTTTGAGAACTTTCATTCATCTGAAACTCGAGAACAATAATTAGCAAGTGTAATGAATAATAATAATAATAATAGTTTATTTTACATAAACATGAATCGCAGAGGCTAAAGCCTGTACGCGAGAAGTGAATAATTAGTCCACTGAAATTAGACTTTTGCTTCTGACCAATTCATACAAAAGCAAATGAAGGTTTTTCGGGTAGGTCTCGGTGTCCCAAATGATATCCCAAAAGTCCCCTAGGCGGGAGTTGGCAACGCTGTAAAGGGCTAAAATCATGCCGCAATGTGAATTTTCGTGAATATCTCGGTCCTTATCGAACTTACGACAAAAACACATCAGAGCAAAAAGAGAGCTGATGAAATTTCCTAGAAAAAAGGTCCAGGGTCGATTTTTGATATAACCAACGGTTTCGTCACATTCTTGCCTTCAATTTGAACTATGTATTATTCTGGATAATGGAGGTACTCTATTCCTACCACCTTTGAGGATGACTACAGGGCGCGTTTTTCTCAAAGTGGTATCCCCTAATAGGCCTAATCCACGACTTCTTTGTTTTTTGGAAAGGTGTTCGAACGCTAATTATCTTCTCCTTCTATGAATGCATGTATATTTTCTTCGATGCCATTCGTGGAGTCAATCTCAGAGTTTTGGATTCCTGCATCGGCACATTTTATTTTTCTGAGGAATCTTCAAATGCTTCGGCATTCAGGCAGGATTTTTCAATGCAATTGCCACAAACCGGTGAGCAACGAAGTCCCAAACTCCGACGGCCACAGATTAGTCCACAACCTTTCGTACAGTTGCAAAATATCATTTTTGAAAGACAATCAGGCGCAGGAAGTTGGGATGTCATTTTTTGTTACAATATATTGTCTTTTAACATCCATCGCCATTCCTCAGGATTCAAATTGTTACCCAGCCATTGTGGTACTTGATACTACACCTGAAACAGATGTTCACAGATGTTGTTGTGCTGCGTCAAGGGTTGAAGGTAAAACATTCAATCTTACCGGTCTGCTTCTGCTCACAGCTCTAATCAAGTAAGAATACCGGTATTTATTGATGTGGCAATAAGGCTGACGAGGAGAAAGAGAAAATAGCAAAAAAGGACAAGCGTTAAATAATTTGTCATGTTTCAACTCTCATTCTCAAAGAAAATATAGCTAAATATCATCAAATTTGTTTTAACAAATTTAACTTGCCAGTCTCCGAGAAAATGAAGGTTGGTCATCCTGCGTATGAAAAAGTTCTCAACGCAATGGAGGACATTTTTTCTTTCATTGAAAATCATGAAGACTCTCAGTTCAAATTGACTGGATTTAAAGCAGTACAGACAGAATACATACCTGATGACAAGACAATTAAGAGAAAACTTGAAGGGAAGTATGGAGACCGTATTGTTATCACGTCTAAGGAAAACAGGATATCTTGAATCAAGCTTGGTACAATAGGAAAGATTCTGGGCAGAATTATCGGTACTTCTGCAGAAATTTTGCACCAGAACATACGAACTGAAATTTGCGAAACTAGTTTCTATCCACCAAGCGGCACAACATCTGCTCTGTTCAATAAAATAAAGACCGCAGCTTGGAAAATGGTTAAGGAACAGCAGGACTTGAAAAAAGCAGCTGAAATCTTCAACAAAAATAATACTGCACATAACATTTAAGCGGAATGAAGTTTTTCCTCTCAATCTATGTTGCCCCCATTAAAGAACTCTCCATCAACAACTACCGGTATTCTTGCTTGATTAAAGCTGTTAGCAGAAGCAGACCAGTGAGACTGAATCTTTCACCTCCAACTCTTGACGCAGCACAATAACATCTGTGAACATGTGTTCACAGTGTACTATCAAGTACAACAATGCCTTCATTCGCCGAACGTAACAGTTGTGGAACTGTTGCGGAATCGTCCGGTGGCACATACGCTACAAACTCAACACGTTCCGGAGAAGCGGGCATTTTGGGAGCGCTTTCTGTTTATGCTAGGTAGCGGTAGCGGAGCGGTGGCAACATTCTTCGTTCGGTGAATGCAGGCATTGGCTTGGTAACAATTTGAATCCTGAGGAGTGGGGATGGATGTTAAAAGACAATATATTGTAACAAAAAATTACATCCCAACTTCCTGCGCCTGATTTTTTTTTGAAAAATGATATTTTGCAACTGTGCGAAAGATTGTGGACCAATGTGTGGCCGTCGGAGTTTGGGACTTCGTTGCTCACCGGTTTGTGGCAATTGCCATGGAAAATTCTGCCAGAATGCCGAACCATTTGAAGATTCCTCAGAAAAATAAAATGTGACCGAAGCAGGAATTCAAAACTCTGGGATTGACTCCACGGATGTCATCGAAGAAAATATACATGCATTCATAGAAGGAGGAGACGAAGGAGAAGAAAATTAGCGTTCGAACACCTTTCCAAAAAACAATGAAGTCGTGGATTATGCCTATTAGGGTATACCACTTTGGGAAAAACGCGCCCTTTAGTCATCCTCAAAGGTGGTGTGGAATAGAGTACCTCAATTATCGAGACTATCACATACGTTCAAATTGAAGGCAAAATTGTGACGAAACCGTTGGTTATATCAAAAACCGACCCGAAATCTTTTTTATAGGAAATTTTATCAGCTTTTTGCTCTGATGTATTTTTGTCGTAAGTTCGACAGGGACC
This sequence comes from Hippodamia convergens, assembly GCA_038502775.1. Lineage (NCBI taxonomy): Eukaryota > Metazoa > Arthropoda > Insecta > Coleoptera > Coccinellidae > Hippodamia > Hippodamia convergens. The sequence continues at coordinate 103,979,876 of CM076607.1, forward strand.
GAGATATTCAAGAAAATTCACATTGGAGCAGGATTTTAGCCCTTTACAGCGTTGCCAAATGTTATGCGGTCACTCCCGCCTAGGGGACTTTTGGGATATCATTTGGGACACCGAGACCTACCCGAAAAACCTTCATTTGCTTTTGTATGAATTGGTCCGAAGTTTGGGCCTATTTCGACCTAAATGCAGTGGACTAAATTGAGAAATGAGATGAATACATTGAGATAATGAGGTGCACATGAGAATTTAATGAATCAGGATTCATTACCACAAATAATGTTCATTTCTGGAGCAATCAATTACTTACATGTGATGATTCTAGAGTTATCTGAAAAATCTATGAGAACTGCAAAATATATCAAAATATATATCTCAGAGGAGTCAAATACATTAGTTAAATGCAATGGAAATTTCATGAAAATAAAGTGAGAGAGGATTACCATTATTCTTACAGATTTTCATGATCTGAAACGTGGACACATTCTCAAACTTTATAAAAAGCAGGAAAATAACATGAAATACGTAATAATGAGGGATTTTGAGAAGTATTCACCTATTTAATTGATTGCTTCAGAGAATGAACGAGATGATCAATTAATTTGCGAGGTGACTTTTGGAAAATTCTAATTTTACTAAAGGAGCACAAGAGATTCGATGCAGAAAAGGATTGATCAATTGATACAATTAATAATGAGCATGAGTTGATCTGTCAGCAGGTTAGTTCATAGAGGTAGGTCAGTTTTGACGTCAATCAGCTGTTCATAGAGTTGCAGAGATCGAGTTGACGTTTTGGTGCGTTCGAACCATGGGCTTAGTTGAGGATGACGTTTGAGGGGGCTCAATTTTTAACACTTCCTTTATGTATTTGATCAGACACCTCAACGATAAACCCAACAATAGGGGTAGACAAATTTCGAATTAGAACATAAACAATAAGAGTATGAGTGGTTTCTTAACAGACTTATATTCACAAAGTTGACAAACTCTATTTATCGCTAAAGAAGGAAGAAAACAATTATTTGTGAAGGTACTTCACATTGAAAAAAAAAATAAATAAAAACGAAAAGAAGATCTCTCATCATCGCTATCTCTCTTATGAATGATTTGTGGAAAAATCAATGCGCATGTTGAAGAAGCCTAATATTTATAAAAACGCATGATCCTGAATGCTATATCCCATTTGTCGCAGACTTTGTTTCATGAAAGACACTCTCTGAAGATCCTAATACTGAGTAATATTGAAGGTGATGAAATTAATCATAGGATAGTGAAATTACTTATTCAGAATCCGATACAGAAACATGCAATCGAGGAGTAGGTACTCTTCTTCGCTGCAGAATATTATATTTCTTTAAAGTTTCTTTGTATTGAAATGAGACAGGTGGTGACCTGATCTATGATCAAGACTTCTGAAGTAATTTTTCTGCACTCTATATACTGATGATAATGGGGTGACCAGATGGGGTTGTTTACTCCAAATTATTTCTTATAAGAAATAAATATAAAGTTTTCAATACTGAACTATCACTTGTTAATTCTTTCGTTACACTCAAGAGAAAACGTTACATTTTCGAATTTTTTGTGACTAGGCTCTCAATATGGAGACCAAAAAAAAGTATTTTCAAAACAAAGATAAATTTAATAACTAGTTTCAGGCTTTCACGACCGGATATATTGACATTAAGAGAGTCTTCCGGGCTTATTGGCCGTGGTCTATTAGGAATTATTTCACCTAACGTTTCGCCCACAACTGCGGTAGGCATCTTCAGAGGATTCTTGGTCTTAGATTGTAACTCGACCGCTGAATTTCCAAAAGTGATGCTGGATTCGATCCGTTGGCAGGAGAAGGTAGTGGGTTTACGCGCGCGATGTTGATTGGTCCATCGCTTCCACTTCGTATTGGCTTGATTTTAGTCTTTTCCAACACCGGCAACCATGCGCTATGTACCAAAGGAGTTTCTTCCCTTCTGTTCATATTGTTCTTATGTTTATATATCTCAATGGCTTCCATGTTCATCCTAGGATAGAAACTTTTGATGTTTGAAATAGCTTCAGCCTTTGAGAAAACAATATTGTGTCCATCTGTCAGAGCATGTTCAGCTAGTGCGGATTTTTCTGTCTGATTGAGTCGACAGCATCGTTCATGCTCCTTAATTCTCGTATTGATACTTCGCTTCGTTGTACCAATGTAGACTTTGCCGCAGTCACAAGGTATCCTGTAAATACCGGGTTGACAGAGTGGGTCGACTTTGTCTTTGGTAGTTCTGATCATTTGGCCAAGTTTTTGAGTTGGCTTATAGACAGTCTCTATATTGTGGCCCTTTAGTATTCTACCAATTCTATCGGTGACCTTGGGGATATATGGTAAGATAGCTCTTCCATTGGGGGTGAGTTGTGATGTGTTATCATCACGTGTGGAAAGTCTTGGTCTTATTGCCCTCTGAATTTCCTTAGCATTATATCCGTTAGCGACGAATGCATGCTGTAGATGTTCAAGTTCATCCTCCAGAAATTCTGGCTCGCACAATCGTCAGGCTCTATCTACGAGTGTTTTTATAATTCCTCGTTTCTGTTGAGGATGATGATTGGACTGCTTGTGTAGATATCTGTCAGTAAAAAGAGGATTTGTAAGAGTGAAGCAAGGGCTCCGCGTATATACGGACTTCCGAAAATTCACAAGGATAATGTCCCATTGAGACCTATCGTTAGTACCATCAATTCACCAACATACGACTTAGCCAAAGTTTTAACAACTATGTTGAGACCTCATGTGGGAAACACGGACACTTTCATCAAGGACTCTACCCAGTTTGTAGAAAAACTGCAGAACATTCAGTTGGGACCGAATGACCGACTCGTTAGTTTTGATGTTGTGTCTTTGTTCACACTAGTTCCCATCAGGGAATCGCTTAACTACGTGTCTGAGTTATTCCCGAATGACATAACAAAGCTCTTCGAACTTTGCCTGTCATCCAGCTATTTTCAGTGGAAAGGCGAATTCTATGAGCAAATAGATGGCTGCGCCATGGGAAACCCTCTAACACTGAGTTGCAGGAACGTCCATTAAAATTTAATGCCGCCTTAATTCCCCCTTAAACGGAATATCCATAGACGGTAGCCATGGATACTCCGTTTAATGGAGAATTGAGGCAGCATTAAATTTAATGGACGTTCCTGCAACTCAGGGTTAGTCCTGCAATTGCAAATTTCTTCATGGAGAAATTCGAACAAAGTGCAATTGAAGCGGCAACTAAGAGACCGTCCACATGGCTACGTTATGTGGATGATACTTTTGTCGTCTGGAGTCATGGACTTGAAGAATTGGATGCTTTCCTATCCCATCTTAACATTAGGCACCCAAATATTCAATTCACTATGGAAATTGAAAAGGAGGGTGCTCTACCCTTTCTAGACGTCTTGGTTACTAGAAAGCCTAATGGAAAGCTAGGACACAGGGTTTATAGAAAACCAACCCACACTGACAGATATCTACACAAGCAGTCCAATCATCATCCTCAACAGAAACGAGGAATTATAAAAACACTCGTAGATAGAGCCCGACGATTGTGCGAGCCGGAATTTCTGGAGGATGAACTTGAACATCTACAGCATGCATTCGTCGCTAACGGATATAATGCTAAGGAAATTCAGAGGGCAATAAGACCAAGACTTTCCACACGTGATGATAACACATCACAACTCACCCCCAATGGAAGAGCTATCTTACCATATATCCCCAAGGTCACCGATAGAATTGGTAGAATACTAAAGGGCCACAATATAGAGACTGTCTATAAGCCAACTCAAAAACTTGGCCAAATGATCAGAACTACCAAAGACAAAGTCGACCCACTCTCTCAACCCGGTATTTACAGGATACCTTGTGACTGCGGCAAAGTCTACATTAGTACAACGAAGCGAAGTATCAATACGAGAATTAAGGAGCATGAACGATGCTGTCGACTCAATCAGACAGAAAAATCCGCACTAGCGGAACATGCTCTGACAGATGGACACAATATTGTTTTCTCAAAGGCAGAAGCTATTTCAAACATCAAAAGTTTCTATCCTAGGATGAACATGGAAGCCATTGAGATATATAAACATAAGAACAATATGAACAGAAGGGAAGAAACTCCTTTGGTACATAGCGCATGGTTGCCGGTGTTGGAAAAGACTAAAATCAAGCCAATACGAAGTGGAAGCGATGGACCAATCAACATCGCGCGCGTAAACCCACTACCTTCTCCTGCCAACGGATCGAATCCAGCATCACTTTCGGAAATTCAGCGGTCGAGTTACAATCTAAGACCAAGAATCCTCTGAAGATGCCTACCGCAGTTGTGGGCGAAACGTTAGGTGAAATAATTCCTAATAGACCACGGCCAATAAGCCCGGAAGACTCTCTTAATGTCAAAGATAAATTTGAAATAGTAATCTTCGAAATGCATACCATTTTCAATTATAACTGTTTTGAATGTATCTATATTTCAAAAATTCTTAGGTGTGGCCTCTGTAAAGACGAAGAATTTTTCGATTTGTTTTTTCTTCTCAAAAACTGAAAAAAAAGCTTAGATTCTTAAATAATTTCTAAATCTCTCACATGGTCTGCAAACCCCAAGGTATACACACTCAGCCGATTCAAATCCTCCTGTCAACATTATATACATCTTCATCAGTTTGAACATTCTTTTGAATATTGAGACGAAGTGTGAACCCTGTTTACCACCACAAACTGCTGTCTAATCGAGAGATAAGACCCCATCCATTTCAAAAACTTTTCCGTTACGCCATAATCCGCGAAAATAGCTAATTATGTGGGATGGTGTTCTCTATCGAAAGCCTTTGACATATCCGCATATATGGAGTCTAATTGAATACAATCGTCCATATTTTTTGTGATAAAATCAATATAGTAAGCCAATGTGGCCAAAACGGTTTTCCCCGATCTGACAATTTGAGTATCAGCTCACGGAAAAAAACAATCGAGTATAGGGAATGAATTCAAAAATTTTCCCGAGATGGTTAACGTTTTTCAGAATAGGAACAACCTCAGTCAACTTCCACTTATTGGGGAAATACCTATTGAAAATTATGGGTGGTTGTCCCAACAGCAAATCACCACATGATATGATCAGGAGGAATCCAGTCCGGTCCTGAGACTTTATTTAGTTCAAAATTATTAATTTTAGTTTTTATTGAATCATTAAAGTATTTTACTCTGAAACATCAGTTCCAGTTGCAGAATTTATGCATGATATACATTATACATTTACTAAGTAGGTACATATTGGGATTTGTACCTCATCATAAGAATGAGACACCTTGTATAAATCAATAATGAATCTAATTTGACTGATAATACCTTCAAATTCTATGTGTAAGCTTCAATGATGTTAAGATGTGAAAATCTTATCAAGAAAAGAAGGTTCTAATAAATATCAGCAAAAACTCAGTTCGGATACATGGCAATCTTTATTCTTCAATGAAGTAAAATTTGCTTCAGTTTCGAGGAAGTATCCTCTTCCATAGGTGTTCAAATCGCACGTCCTTGCTATAAAGTATCCGATCTTCAAAAACCCTGCTGCAGAATCCTAGTCGCATCGAATAAAACATTCTTTTGAAGGATGTCTAATATTCTTTCCAGTTGATAAGACGAAATCCACCTTCTCGTTGTGGTTCTAAAAATGTTTCGTTGTGTTCTTCTTGAACGTTAATATTTATTTTGGAGAAACTCTTATCACTGGATAAAGACAGGCCCAATGGAATAACTTGCCAATAACATAATGCCGACGTTTCCTTGAATATTAAAACTTTATCAAGACTGGAAATAAGATGAAAACCCTTGTAGAAAAATTTATATCCCTCATTGGTTTATTACAAAATCCTCAGTATTTTGAAGGTTTTTCAAGTTAATAATTCAACAAATATGAGTCTTTCGTTTTTCTCCACTGTAAGGCACAAATACTCTGCCCAACAAATATCAACTGAAATAGGAAGAAGAATAATATAGTAGAGTTGCTTTATCTGCATATTGAAGTAGTTCCAAATTGACACTTTAAATACGACAATTATCGAACAAATTCCAGAATTGCAATATTTACGCATTCCTACAGATTAATCGTTCGCTACAGATTCGCTACAGAGAAAAATCAAAATATATATTGGATGAAAACCAAAAACTCTAGTTTATGACACATAGGTGTGATTGTGAAACCAAAAGAGATTGGAAATTTTGTCTCCGATCATTGGCTCCACCTATGATCGTTTGCCTCGAACAGGAACATAACGGGAGTAGGAACCTGTTTACCATACCATTGTTTATGTAAGTCTAGTTATTCAATGCACAGTAGTTGCGGGAGTTAGATGATAGAGGGCGCTATGTTTGAGATGCTTATTTACTGAATTCAATTCAAATTGGATACTGAATGCGACTCTTCAAAATCCAATGTTACATATGTTGTAGATAAGAGTAGACAAATATGAAATTTTATCACTTCAAATATAATAATAGAGAAGTTGAAAAAAACGCCTCCTATAAGCCAACTCCCCCAATTACTCTTCATTGAATAACAAGAGATTTATAAACAAGACTGATACTTGTTAGAAAGCAATGTAAATATGGCAAATTCAACAATTTGTTGTCTTGATATATCTATGTAAATTTTTCTATTACAGGTTTTTGTGTCATAGTTCGTTGATAAAAATACAGGTGTCACTCAAGATGCAACTATTGAATGGATTAAAGTAATCTACTTTGGAATGAAGAACAGAATTGATTCTAATAAAACTTCAGCTTCAAGAGAAATCAGTGTAGTTGGAGACCCAATAGCTGTTCCGCTGAAAATCATAGTCGTCAGCAAAATTTAATTTTATTGTCATTGAAATATTTATTTGCAGTTCTATGGGATTGAAAAAAAAACTATGGAGTTGCTTTGAATTTTTTTTTATTTCATAAATTTTATTTTGTTATTCCATATAACTTGTTGCTTTTCGACATTTAATAACATATTTTCTAGTACAACAAACTAATGGAATTCGAAAATATCAATAGACCGGAAACTTATCAATTTCCACTTACAGTAGGTATATTTATAACTTCAATTGTATATGTATTTTCGGTTAGAATTAATATTTCCTGCCGAATCGATATAAATTACATTTTAATGAAATGTTCACATGAAAACTGTGATCAATAACCTCTAACATTGAATTTCTTTTCTATTAATCTCATCTCAATATTTTCATTCTTTCATTTTAGAAATGTGTCAGTTTTCTTCATTAAAACTATTCACTTAGCATATTTCACACTGAATCAGTTAGAGGCAATGCTTATAAAAAACTTATAAGTCGTATTAAGGTCAGTTTTCCTTCTGCTGGAAAAACTGAATCGGTGTTCAAAAACTGCGCTTCAAAAAAAGCGTCTGACAGAAACCAAACTCAGGCTTTAATCAAGCCTGAAACTGTTGACGAGGTCTCATTCAGGTACATTTTATAAAAGTAGTCGTGTTTTCTTTTTAACTTAAAGCTAATAGAGGCTCAGCGTTATCTGTCTGAGTTTTGGATGCAGTCTTCTTTTTCATTTTCTTCTCAGAAATGAGAGCTAGTTTTCTCTTGAATTTGGACAATTTTTTCGGTGATACAGTTGTGGATGTTTGGACTTCATCGGTACCATCTAACTGAGTCAAGCTCTCGAATATATTGTTCGGTCTTTTCTTGTCTACACTAACAGCAGCTTCCTCTGAAGTGCCATTTTTATTGGCATACACTACAATGTACTGGCTGTAGGATGGAGTGTTAATATCTGCAAAATCCCTGAAATTAGCGAATTGCTCGTGCTGATAAGGTCTTGGGTTTTGGTTGTAGTAGAAGGAAGAAGGCCTTCCATGTCCATTCTGGTAATAAGGAGAGTACTCTTCTTCATAATTCGAGCTTTCTGCTGCCTCACTACCTGGATAGAAAGTTCCCCCTTTTATAACTCCGAAGTTTCCGGATCCTAGGATGTCCAAATTTTCTGATGAAGAATCTCTGGATGGCTCCTTGTATCCTGTGTATTTGGCGGTGTCATAGTCGAACCTCTGTTGATACGAGCCCTGTGGACGATGGCTGTAAGCTCCCTCCTGCTGCTGATAGAAGGGCCTCGAATGTCCTGAAGGTGGATTTTCGTAGGATGGAAACGAGGGGTAAAAATTGGCTCGTGGTTGGTAGTCCTGCGGGTAGTTTGCGAGAGGTCTGTTTTCTTCCATGTACATGTCTCTGTCGTCTGAAACCAGAAAAATGGGGTGAAAAGTTTGAAAATAATAACAGCATATGTTTTCGGATTATTGTTAAATAAAATGTTATGCAGAACATTAAATATCCTTAATATTTGTTATTGAAACGAAAGCGCCAGAATAATATCGTGGGTTCTTCATTATAAATAGGATCGAAAAATTTCATCACTTCTTCTCTGACATCCCAACAAGCACATAACATAACTGAGCAGTTTTGCCATGTTCTATTTTGATACCAAAGTAACATTCATTTGTAATGGTACTCTGATATCACTTGCACATAACCCCATTACATTGAATGTCACATGTATATCATTATTCAACATCTGTTTGTTATATACCTGGGACATACAGATCATATTGAAACGTTATGTTTTGTTCAACAATCTAACCGGATGTACATACAATGTATTCTTGTGATGTTTCTACGACAGAAAAACGAAATATCATATCAATGTACTTTTAAAAGACAACGATGCATTTTTCATATGTTTGATATACATTTGGGTAACTTTAGAAGTTTCAAAATTATGTGCGTCGAACGTACGCCGGGGAATCGTGGCTGAATGTATATTTTCAACTTCCTCCAACAGCATGATGTTGTTATAAATGCGTATGTGTTCATCATAGACATCATCTTTAATCCCATGAAATTTTAAAACCCTTTTTTTTTTTGCGAGAAACCGGGAATCAGTACACGGGAGAGCAGGGCCGTCTTTAACCTCTTGGAGGCCCTGGGCACATTAGGATAATGGGGCCCCTATACATTGCCACAACCATCGGCGAATACATATGGAGGGGAGGGGACGCATAATCGTCGGGCTCTTTCTACGAGTGTTTTGATAACTCCTCGTTTCCGACGATTATGCGAGCCGGAATTTCTGGAGGATGAACTTGAACATTTACAGAATGCATTCATCGCCAATGGCTATAATACCAAAGAAATTCAGAGGGCAATAAGAACAAAAACTTCCACCCGTGATGATAACACATCACAAATTACACCTAACGGAAGAGCCATCTTACCATACATCCCCAAGGTCACAGATAGAATTGGTAAAATACTGAAAAGGCACAACATCGAGACTGTTTATAAGCCGACACAAAAACTTGGGCAAATGATCAAAACAACCAAAGACAAAGTTGACCCACTTTCACAAGCTGGTATTTACAGAATACCTTGTGACTGCGGCAAAGTCTATATTGGCACAACAAAGCGGAGTATTAATACTAGAATTAAGGAACACGAACGGTGCTGTCGACTGAATCAGACAGAAAAATCCGCACTAGCAGAACATGCGCTAATAGATGGACACAACATAGATTTCTCAAAAGCGGAGATTATTTCCAATATTAGAAGTTACTATCCCAGGCTGAACATGGAAGCCATTGAAATTTATAAACACAAAAATAACATAAATAGAAAAGAAGAGACTCCTTTCTTGCATAGCGCCTGGTTACCGACCTTAGAAAAAACAAAGATCAAGCCGACACGAAGCGGGAGCGATGGGCCAATCAGCATCGCGCACGTAGACGCGCCACTTTTTCCCGCCACAAACCGGCGCGCAGATGACGTTTCCGGTTCGAACGCGCCAGTGTCAGAAATTCAGCGTTCGAGGTACAACCTTAGACCGAGAATCCTCTGAAGATGCCTACCGAAGTTGTAGGCGAAACGTTAGGTGAAATTATTCCTAATGGACCACGGCCAATAAGCCCGGAAGACTCTTTTCATACCAGTATATCCGGTCGTGAAAGCCTTAAACTATTCAATTATTCCATTGTTTACTCATTGAATTAGACGTATTGAAAAAGTATCGATGATATCTGTGTTCAGTTACCAGGCATCCGCCTACAAAAATTGAATATATACAATTGCGTTTGTTATGAACATTGAAGTCTTGACCTAGATTTAAATGTGGATAGTAACACCATCTCGGTGCAGCTATATCCCAAGTACACATGTAATGGGCATACTGGATGCGTTTTGAAGTGGAAGGTAAACAAATGGTGTGGGTGTATGCATTCTTTGTTGTTCGAAATCAGGGAGTATACCTTTGGAATTTAACATTTGATGGAATTGACCTTTCGCAGAATAACTCAATTTCTTTGTCACGTACAGAAACCATTCAGTTGTAGACCAAAGTAGTACGTTCTTTTATTGAATATTAAGCTAGAGAAATGGCAGAAATCCAGATTGCCCTTTTCGAAGAATGCTCGTTTTTAAGGACCAGAGGTACGTAGCAATTAAACAACTGATGTAACATTTGATTTGATTATTTCCCATATCCAGGAAAGAGAGACGTAAGAAAGGAAAAGAGTTAAGCTATTAAGTACATATTCATAACGAATGAAAAAAACCAACATATTATCTTTGATATTTATAAAATATTTAACCGACTTGAAAACAAGATGAATTAGCAATTCGTCTGTATGTTTTTTATTTTTGTTACCTCAGACTGAGTGCACTGATATTCATCTTTTTGTTTTTTTCAAAACTGGTGCTTGCAGTTCGCTACCATTTTATTTTGGTTCAGTTCTTGCAATATCATTTATGAGAAAATAAGATGTTGTGTATGTATCATACACACACACACCGATTTCGATTATTTTTTTTTTATTTGGAAGGGTATAATTCAAGGGTATTTTGATGAGTCTTTGGATAGGTTCTGACTAAGGCATTCATTACAAAAATATCTTCAATTCAGAAGCAAATTACAATAATTGGCGAAATCATTTATAGGGTATTCGGATGTTCGAGTCAACCACAGTATTGTCGTTGTGGTGAAGTATTTGACCGATTCGGATACATTGTTTCCAGATGAATGAAATTAAGTAATGTTACAAGGTTGCTAATATTATTAGATTTGCCGTAAAATCTTATGTTTGGAAAATACTTTCGGTAACATGATATGTTGGAAAATTGGGTTATAGTAGTCGTGCATGATGTTTCAGTCTGTTCTCTACTCATAATGTAGTATTGTTCTCCTCATAAAGTTAATTTAAACGACACTGTCTTATTTGAGCAGTACGTTAAGTGAGTCTACCTATATTCAGGCAAATCAGTTCAGATTCGCTGAAAAAAAAATTAACACAACAAAGAGACTTCAAAAAACAAAATTCCTAAACAAACCAAGATGCAATAAGAAGCAGTGGCAGTCTTACCTATTGCAAGGCCCGGGCGGCATATCTTTCGTGAAAAGTATGTTATGCGAAATTAGGTTTAGTTTACGTATTTTTCATGTTTGACCAGAAATGGTAAATTACAAACAAATAAAATTTTCGTTTTGAAATATTTTATATTTTACATCGAAAAATTAACAAATACAGAGATGGTAAATTTTGAAATTGATATTTGGAGCTTTTCCTAGATTAAAATCTTCAATCAAAGAACAATTATCTAATGAATGAGCTTCGTCATTTTCGGCTGGAAAAATAGCAAGGGTTGAAATCCGATCTTTCAACAGGTGGCAATAATTTTGAGGACTATTTATATAGTGGGGTAAACTTTTGTTGATTCTTTTCCTATTTGAATTTCAGCACCGACATAATATTGTCCTTGTCCGTCATACACACTGATGAACATTTTTCAGTTTTTCGTTGAATTCAGGTCCATCAATATCATATTATTAGTTTAGAAAGTGTCACTTTTCCGCACTTGTGCGGGAAAGTATTAGCAGGGGTTTTCTCCGCACACTTTCATTGAAGAATAAACTGAATTATGATATGTCTCTATGCATCGAACGTCAACGATGAGAGTACCATGGTAACGACATGTAGAATTCATGTGTATTATGGATTTTCATGGAATATTTTGTATGTTGAAATAAAATATATATTTTCAATGTGGGGTCGAAGAAAAAATAATGTTCCTATCTTGTGTAGAAAGTATCTTTCCCGTACTCGATTGCTTTCCCGAACGACGCGGAGCAACAGCAATCTCGTACGGAAAAGTAAAACTTTTTGCACCTGATAGGAAAATAACTATTTTGTTTGCGACATTGCGTTATCAATTAAACAACCGAATGACCGACTGATGTCACATCCAAAAACGATATTTTCGATGTTTCGCTGTCTGTAATTATCATTTTTCAGTCAATAATTGAACGCATAATTTGTCTTTGGTGAGTTTCAGTGCGGATCGTATCTCTGTTACAAGCCATTTTATGGTATATGAAGTGCACTTTGTTTACTTATTTTTGATGTTGTCGTGTTCTTTATTATTCATTTCACATAATTTGACCATGATCTGTATTTCCAACCCTGAAAAAGAAACAATATAACGTTGCGAAATGTTGGCTTTAGCTAAGATTTGCTGATTTTTTACACACCTTCCCAGTTTCCATTGACTCACTGTATATTGTCACAGATTATTTCAACTCAAGGTACACTATATTTCCTTCAAATTTTTTTCATTATAAATTAAATCAAATATGCAATCATGATCTTTATGTTCCACAAACATAAAGTGACAGAGTGTTTCATCTTTTCTGTTAATGTTGTTTTGATGTTTATAAATCTCAATCGCCCAAGAGTTTCTTATCTTTCTGTTTTATACGGCAGCGACTTATAGCCAGATTGATTGCATCAAGTTGCATCAAGCCCTGAAGCTCCGATCTTCAAGTGTATCGAGCCGCGATTGAATTTTCCAATATGTAATGTGTTGAATTCATTTTAGTTGAAGCTTGTATTATACCCTGATGAATAATTAACGATCAAATTTAAAATTTGCTTTGTGGTTGAGCAAGCCCCCTGCAAAACCGAGGCCATGGGAGATTGCCCCGTTCGCCACTCCCTAAGGCTGCCTCTAATGAGAAGAACAAAATATGGCATTTTTATCACACCTAACGCTAGGTCGGTACCCACTGACTTCAAATCTAAATCATATGAATAACAAACATTGAGCAAAAATTTCCTCTTATGAAAAATGAAATGAAAAATACTGAAAAGTCAATCAAATTATTACGATTAGGTATATACCTAACCTACTCACACATTTTTCTTATTTTTAGAGTCTGTATCAGCCATCTATGTAGGTATACTTTGACTGACAAACCTACCTTGGCTGACACCGACTCAAAAAGTAACGATAATTATCAGTAAATAATATTATTAATTTCATTGATTTATCAGTTGTCCCATATTTTTCATTTCATTTCACTGAGAACAACTCTAAAAGCTATTTTGCTCGTTGTTTGCTATTCATAGGTACATAGGAAGGTATGTGTTTATTTAGGGGGGCTATTATTTAGTCGCAAAAATGAAACACATGAAGTTAAATTGGAATGCACAAACATGCAACTAAATAACCGCTGCGACTTGTTTAGTCGCAATCTTGAAGCCACGCGATTGTCCAAATCACAGTGAGTCAAACTTGCGACAATTCAATCGCAACTCAGTTGCTGCCGAAGACCGATTTTCTTTGGGCGAGTGTTAATTTTTTCTGTGTGACTTTATGAGGCGCTATTGTTAATATTATTTGGCTTGTAAAAGTAAAGCTACAACGCAAGCGGTTTTCAGAAAAATCCATATTATTACTGAATGTAGTTGCAATTAAGTAGTCGCAAGTGCGCGCACGAAACATTTTCGAATTGCTTTCTTCTTGCGAGCCTAGGCTTAAATTTGAAGTGAATAGTTGTCTATTCGCCTTCTTGTGTGGTGAAAACTCAATTATTTTTCTTCCTCTTTGGTGCATTTTTGTTTGTTTTGGAATCTCGTGTTTCGAAGTCGGTTTTCTTTTTAATATTTTTTTTATTTTATAACACCCCCCATTTTGGAATCATTCACGAACATATCAGTGTGAGAAACCTAATCATGAATTCAGAGACAAATACTATTCGGATTTAACCATGATAAAATGAACCCGTGAAGTTTGAAAAAATTATCACTTGGATCCCTTGGTCTACATATTTGAATGGAAACTTTTCGAATTAGAGTGGAGGAGTTTTGAAGAACAAAAGCCTTCAAGTTCCAGTGTTAGGATATGAGTATGGTGTAGAGATGATTTTTTTCTAAGAGACTTTCACTGAAGATCAGTGGTGTGAACTGAATAGTCACGGCTTCTTTCCTCGACTCTGAAAACTAATATGACTATTTTAAGAAGCTATTCAGATTGCAAACTCAACACATTAGTAGTTTCATCCAGATATCAGTAGTCAAGTTTGTTGTTGTCTATTGTTATTACGATGGTTTTCATGTTCACAATGTTTGTTTCGGCCAAGTTTCAGCGCTCCTTCACCTTCAATGCAGTTAAATTTCATAATGGACTTTGGATTGCAAATAAATATTCTACCTTGAAGTTATTGTGGAGAGAACTGAAAAACAGTATTTTCTCGTGACATAGTTTTTGTTTTGTGGCTATTCGTTTTTCAGAATATTCATGTTTCATATTGATTGATCGTGCCAATACATTTTTGTTCTTTTTTTGTTATTTGTTTTCATTATTGTTCCGTTCTTGATTAATAGTTTCTGCTTCGTTATCATTTCGCACCCTTGCTTCAAAAGTGACAGAACTCAAAATCAAAATTTAAAAATATTTGAATGCTAGATATTTTCTCATTAATGGAAAAAATGAAATTGATACCTGCTTTGATATGCAGGTATCTATATGACATATTGAGGACCCACTGATGTGAGTAGAATTTTTTTATGATTTAATGTAGGCTCGTTTACTGATCTGTTCGATATCATTAACCGCAAAGAGTAAATTTTAAGTTCTGTCACATTTGAAGCGAGAGTGCGATTTTTATTTTTTCGGGGGTTGATTGGAGTAGGCTTGGCTAGACGTTGTTACCAAGATTTGATAAAATGAAACGAAACAATGTCATATCGATTCTTTTCACAATGAACTGACACTGTCGCAATAACGTCGAATTTTGCATTAATAAATGAATGAAGTTGAATCTCCTAAAATGGAACGTTTAACATCTCTTATCTCATAAACTTTCCTATGTTTCGATATAATGAGGAAAGACCAAAATCATCAATGATTTATCAATATTCATTGCCTTAATTCAATTAGTCAATCTTCCAAATGACCCCATATCTCTAACACCAAACTCAACAAGTTTTATAAATAATAACCATAAAAAGTCCATAAATAAAAGATTATCTCTAACAAACGAATCAAATTGCCAAAACAAATGGATTTAAAACGTTATAAATTAGGTGTGTAATACCTCGAAACTATTGAAATGGTAATATGGCACATCCTAGTTTCGCAAATTGCTAATGGACCAAATAGAGCTATTCCGAAATTTTGATGAATCTAGGAAAACGTTTCACAACGGAGAAATTTATAAATGTATTTGTGGTATAATGCAAAAAGTCAGCACGTATGAACAAATTAGCATGATTGGACTTCTGATGGGTTATTTAATCTAATTTTGATCTCACAGCTCACAGTATATCCTAAAAAAACCGATAGGTGTAAAAGAGATATCGATAGTCGATAAGGCGCGAAACCTGCTTCAGGCTTCTAACTAATATTCAAGATATCAAAAGATTCATTTTCAAATGCAAATTTATTTCTTTTCCGGAACAATTAAACCCCATTCAGAACTTATTTCGAAAAGAGGTTATTCTTTCAATTCACTATTAATTGTCCTTCAAAATTCAAGAGCGTCACCCTCAGCAACTTGTTGTAGTGAAGGAGCTCGGAACCTAAACTGCTACAACTAATTTTACTAAAACCTCCTGCCCAGTTGACAACGAGGTACTGTCCCTGTAAAAACTAACTTTTGGTTCGCTTATCCTTATCATGAAGTTTTTATTCAATTATCTATCAATGAATGATTTGCAATGAGGCACGATACTCTTTGAAAGTAAAGGACATAATGTAAAGTACCAATATGAAAAACGAACATGACCTGTCGCTGGTGCCATCGCATAAAGCCTGAGAGAAGTATCAAAATGTTCGAAAAATGCCAAAAATAGGAAAAATTTCTATGAATTCAAATTGAGCTATTTATGCTCAAAATGAAAAAAGTTACAATGTTAGCTATTCAGTTTTCAGAAAAATCATAAGCTGATAATTTCTCATTTGCTTCTTCATCCTGATTTTTCAAATAATGAAAATATAGAATGATGTTCAATTCAAGAATTGTAGCCCATGCATTTTTCTACAAAATTTCTTCAAATTTTTGTTTCATATCTTCATTAGTATTTGAAATAAACGAAATTTTCTTAGTAATATTTTTGAGACAAATCAATCTCCATTTATAATTTTTCGATAGCAAATATGAAACATTCGAAGTTTTCATTCATTTCATAAAGAACTATATTCAACTGATGTTTCATTCAAACGTCAGCAAAAATTCTTTTTTTTTTGCTAGCAATTATAAAATTAGCCTTCTGAACGAGTACCTTCTATATTTTTTTTTCTAATCCATCAAATTCATATCGATTTGACAAAGAATTAGACATACAGTTTTAATTATTTGGGAAAACTCTCACAAGATCATTATTTGGATTTTTTCAGGACTCAAAGTTAAACTTTATATATCTTGGCTCCCTTCAACTAAACAGCATAACTGCAAGAAATTTTAACTGAACAGTTATGCTTAGAATAATGAATTATTAGATGAAAATCGAATTTTTGGTTTCATTGAAAATGTTTTATAAACACCCTTGACTCGGCCAAGTTTGTCCTGATTCATCGTCGTGTTCATATAACTTCATCCTTGAGTAGTAATATCTTGGCGATAAGTCTAACTTTCCTGGATTTTCAAGAATATATACAGGGTTTATTGAACGGATCACGTCAAACGGAAGCGAAATGAAGATCAGAATGTTTTCTAAATGATGTGAAATGATCGTTCACATGAAAGTCTCACAGTTCTCGAGATTTTTGATGTTTTATGAAAATGTTGAATGTTTTCACTCCAAATACATTTTCTCATGCCATAGGTAATACATTCCGAATCAGTTTTTTTTTCGAGAATATAAGTGAATAATTGCTTCAATTTATGCACTCAAAATCAACACAAAATCCCATGAAGGGATTCTGAAAAAAAAAGTTTAAAATTCATATTTTGGAGAAAGTGTTTTTTTGTACCGAATTCGATTTGAGATGGTGTAAAAAAAGCATTGGACTTTTTCAGCAAATCACATTGAACAGTTGCCTACTCTGTGTGGATTTCGCAAATATAAAATACAAGTGATAACCCTCTTCAGAAATAAAGATATTTGAATGTTTAGCGAAAATGGGCCATTTCTGTGAAAAAGTGATTTTATCATATTTTCCACAAAATCTTTCATTTCGTACACCCTACTGAAAATAATCAATCAATTCAATAATAATGTGTTATTTACGTGTGAATTCACTTACTGAATTGATATCAGTTACTACTTCTGACGAGCTGTGCGTAATAGCTCAAATAACTGGGAAACGCAATTGAACCGTCCTAATAATGAAAAAATAACCATTTTTTCATGTATATTGTTTTCACCATAAAAATAATGATCTCCACAGTTGACACATCGAAAAGGAAAAAAACAGTCTCCAAATCGTGAATTAAAATTTTTTTTTCAGATTCCCTGCATGAGATTTTGTGCTTTTTTGAGTGCATAAACTGAAGCAATCATTCAACTATATTCAAGCAAAAAACTGATCCGGAAAGAGTTAAATTATACCTATGGAAGAGGGAAGTATTTGAAATGAAAAAAATTCAACTAGTTCATGAAACATCAAATATCTCGAAAAGTGTGAGACTTTCATAAAAATGATTTTTTCACATCCGGTAGAGCTCATTTTAATTTACATTCCGTTTCTGTTTCATGTGGTCTTTTCGGAACACCATCTATGTTTCTTAGGTAAAAAATTTGAGATAGGTAAGATGTTACAATCTTCAATTCAGTTGGAGTTGCCAAACTGCCCCAATACCTACTGTATATGGCGTGTATACAGGGTGACACAGACTCATGGTACACCCTCATATTCTCCCTTGTTTCTGTAGCTATATTTCTGAAATTTAAAACATTGAAAATACTCACTATAGGGCACTTTTTGACATTTTCAGAAGAAAAATCCAACAGCTGGTTTTTCCGGATATCACATCAAATTTCGATTTTCAAATGGGACACCCGGTATATTATTACACTTTTGAAATCTCTATAATTTTCTCAATCTAATGATACCTCATTTTTGATATTTCATTCGTCAGAACGCCCATTTTATTTTTCGATCTAGAGAGCCTTGAACTCCCTAAAATTATTCCAAAGAATCAAAATAATGTAACACTATAGTAATTTCGATTTAAAAAGTATCGTGGTTCGAAACACATGCCAAAAAAGTAAACCAAAACCTTTTTTCACTCAAAACTTCGTTTTGTCAAATGGTGGCATAATGGTACTCTGACGTCATTCGAAAGTACCATCGGTGGGGTATCGATCCATATCAACTTTTTTTCTGTATAACCAATACGAACACGATAATGGAGTTTAGACAAGTTTAAGTATCTTCTCGGTTCAATCCAAAGTTGATGTCATTTCCGGAAAAACCGGAAATTGGATTTTTTTCTAAATATGTCAAAAAGTGCCCTATAGTGAGTATATTCAATGTTCCAAATTTCAGAAATATAGCTACAGAAACAAGGGAGAATATGGGGGTGTACCATGAGTCTGTGTCACCCTGTATAGCGCGAGTGATCTAGTGGATTTGGTAGCTCTTGACTCCAACCGGCAAGTATGGAGAACTCGCCGAACCATTCACTGTAGGGTAAGCAATTAACAGTGCCTGAGGTGTTGATGGAACATAGTAACAAGGCCTACACAAAACACACCCCAATCTTCTTCTAAGAGCTTCTGAGCGATTTCACAGAAACCAGAAGGCAGGGAAAATATGCTATATAAATAAAGTGCGAACTGAAGAGAAAATAAAGAATATATTAATATTCAATTCATCGCACGAAATCTAAGATGCTTTCCTCTTCAGATGCCTCTTCAGGTGTTTTTGCATTCATCGGTTGTTCTACCATTAATACATTGTGGTTTCAACATCATTGAAGAGCTAGTTATTGACAGTCGTAGACCATAAAATCTTATAAAATTAAAACATTATGAATGCTTCTTATTCCGAAGTAAAAGAATAAATGGAGTAAATCTGATGGCACGTGGACCCTGCTATTTTATCATCAACCGTATGACTCTTGATATACATCTTGAATTATCATCACGTTCTACCCGAACCTGCAAGATTTATACATTCTGCGATTTCCTCATCGGTTGCTCTTTCTGACATTTTCAGAGCAATAAGAATTTGACATAAACAATTTTGTCTTGCGTTTGTGCAATGTATATTTCAGTAATAAAATCGAATGAATAATTGAGAAATTATAGGTCCGATTCAATTTCTCAACAGTCAGTCATTGTGATTGATCAAGCGCAGAGAATGTCATCACTGTTTTGCTCCTTCAGAACCTAAAATATTCATAAGTTTTGGTACAAAAAAGTTTTCAAGTCCCTGTAGAAACTATTCACTCATATACTCCAAGATCATAAAGAAACCCCAATTTAAAATTTTCAAGGTTCAGATCCATCACTAGATTATCCAATTCGATGTCATTCTCATTTTTATATCATCAAAGAGATGGAGATATACAGCATCTATCGAGTACATTCGAGAGCACGTTAATTCAAATAATTCAATTAGTAGTTATTCATAACAATTAAGGTAAGTGAATGTTCGGACTCATAGGTTGATCCATTGGATTGAATTAGTTTTTTTATGATTCTTGTGCGTTATATAAATCCTTACACTGGAGGGGAGAGTCTTTTGGCTGAGGGGTAAATGTTGCCTGATAGATGCGCATATAACATCTTATTTTTTCACGAAATATTAAAATGAAAAATCGATTTTCATATCGGTTCATTGAAATTTGTTTATACATTGACTGTTGAATATTACAGTTATCATTATATTTAGAGAATGTAATTTCAGCTTTCATTGAGAAGTCTTACAGAAATAATGGAAATAAAAACGAAGTTTGAACATGAAATTATTTTCATAGATGGGACCGAGTTTTCAGCGTTCTCTCATGAATTGATAGGTTTTTAAGTTAGTTTATGTATTTCCCTTTTTCATTACAGGTACTCGAATTTTCTTCAATGTAATTGGGAAGGGAATATTTTATTCTGAAATCTACGATTATAGTCAACTAGATTAGCAATCTTTTTCATTTTTCCCGGCTAAAAACTTTGCCTAGAATTGAATCTCACGTACATATTCCGAAAAAAATTGAGGTTTTGGCAGCAATTCAGGTTCTTCCATATATCAGTGAAGCTTCGAATGAAATTCATCTATTGTATATTGTAGTTGTGATACATACTTTCAGGCTTTCACGACCGGATAAACGCTGAATTTCCGGAAGTGATCACTTTCGGAAACTCAGCGGTCTAGATACAACCTCAGACCAAAAACCCTCTGAGGATGCCTACCGCAGTTGTAGGCGAAACGTAAAGTGAAATAATTCCTAATAGGCCAGGGCCAATAAGCCCGGAAGATTCTCTCAATGTCAGTAGGTAGTTGTGATGTTGAGTGCTTTTGGGTATTCAGTTACAGTTTTTCATGAATTTTATAGCAGTTCACTCATGGAAGAACATTCAAGTATCTACTAGTACTTTTTCCCGTAAATTGGCCATTTCATTTTCAATTATAGAAGTTTGTTGAATTCCTTGATATAGTTGAATTGTTTTTTTCAGTAATGAATAATTTCCTTCAAGCTGTTGCTTCAGTTGGAATGCAGAACCTACATTACTTTCAGTGTTCAGGAATAACCATTATGCCCGTATCATCATCGCTTCCCATTCGTGTTACGATACTCTCAATCCACATGAACTTGTCTTTCTATCGAAATTTCACGAGTTGTTAGTTAATGTGATCAGTATTAGGGGACGGTTGGAATAAAAAAACTGTATTGGATGCCTCTTTCAGATTAACCTGTACTATTTTTCAATGTTGGTGCAGATCTCCTCGAGAACATTCCTCGACATTTCATTGCTGCGAATAATGAAGTTCAACAAGTACACGAATAGAATTTCTCCACCCATAGATAGATAATCCAATAATAATATTTTTACTACGTCTCATACCGCGCAACGTATCAATTACATTTCTATTTGTTCTTGAAGCTTAAATATTCCGCACCGTTGAGGAACAGAATGTCGGGACTAGTCCGTATCTAGCCTCTGGAATCTTTCGACAAACATGCTGAATGAGAGACCTGTACGTGTATTCCGACCTTTATAGATCCTTGCCGGAAGATAAACCGGCAAGCAATATTTCCAATAACTCCCGTATCGATCTTCATCTTCTTCCAACACTTCCTGCAGAAAGTGAAACCGCATGTAGATTTGACATCCCAGAAACCAGTCGGTCTGCATTTTAAAGTTATGGAAAATTTCACTTTCAGAGTATGTTGTCTCATCGATGGAAACGTCTGTCACGACCTCAGACAATACCCTATTGAGCAACTGGAATGATCAGATATATCAGAGTGCCGTCTGGCGACTTTCTTTTATGTGAGGATGAGGCATACAACTCTCACTCTTGCAACAGGAACGGATTCTTGAATATTGAAGGAAAAAATCCGTATTTGTTCATGGAAATCTGAATCGCTCCTTAGTTTTTATTGTCGATAACACTACTCAAAGAATCTCATGAACCTGTCATTCATAAATCTTTCCACTAGGATCCCAGAGTCAAAGAATAATAGTCAATTGACTGAATCAATTACCTACATGTTACTAGCTTTCACCCAAGACTTCGCGATTCGATGCATCATTGCCCGGGATTTAGGAGATGAAATTTCTTCACAATAGGCTTAACAGATTAACTGTACAACATACATTAACACAAATAAAGAAACGGGCAGATAGACATTTGGAAGCTACTATAGAAATTAGCTAACACATACCTAAATAACTGAAGCAACAACCTTATACTCGAATTAACAAAAACATCAATTCTAATAATATAATATGTTTACGGCTATTAAGCAATAAGTCCCTTCGAGAATTGAATCAGATATGGAATAAAACGCAATATGAAAACTATCGTCAACGACATCTGCTCCTGCCATGAACGCCGGACCATCATGGTACGCGTTCTTCATTCAGATCGAACGTTAATCGTGATTACTCATAAACTATAATCCAAATCAATTTTTCCAAAAGACAAAGTTCATATACATTAAATACTGAAAGCGGCAGAAGTACCAATTTTGATAGAATTGGTTGAATACTATTAAATGTGGATATTGAAAATGATATCCAATTGAACCGTATTTATGGCTCAATAGTTCGGACATGATAGCTTGCATGAAAGGAGCTTATACTGTCGCAGACTTTTAAGTATTCATTTACGAACGAACTTATGATATCATTCACTTCAACGGTTTATACAGCGCAGAACTTCATAATTCTGAGACGGCCGGAATTTTTCCTGTTTATAGTAGTATTATGAAATAACAAAAAATCTTCATTGAGGTTGTACCTATCCCATAAGTTAATCTGATTTTTTTGATTCCAAACGTTACGAAGCTTCAGAGTTCGAAGTCTTGTTGCTTTTTTCATTTGTGGCCACAATTTTTGAAAGGATTCGGCTCCTGATGACTAAGTGCACAATTCTACCATAGGGACCTTGCTTCTATTATTTGAAAAATTTTCTAATTATTTCAGAGACTGGGAGAGAAAACCCTAAGATAACATTCACGAAACTGCACAAAGACTTTCCATGAAATCAACTGCTCCACACGAGTTAGGGATATCGACTTAAATTGCAAAAAATATAGGTTACATGAGATTTTGTGAAGAAAATTCATATTAATATGATTTCGAGTTGCAGTAAATAAATTAATTTTAGCCTGTAGGTCTGCATCGTATGAAAGGTGGTTAAGAAAAATCGAGTAAAATAACGAAATCTTATTCCCAGAGAATTCAAGCATTTTAACACTATCAATAAAATGTATGGCCTCCACAGGCATCAATAACAGCTTGGCATCTTCTTTGCATACTACACACGGGGTTGCTGAACATTTCTTGGGAAATTTGGTTCCATAAACGGGGCAGAAGCTCTTTCGAAATATTTAAGGATTCTGGGGTAGGGTGCTGATAATCTAATCTTCTTTGGAGCATATCCATTCATGTTCTATGCAATTCAAATCTGGTGAGTGCAAAGGTATTGGTACATGTGGTATACCAAGCTCCTCGCGCGCATTCTCATCTATGGCGGCACGGTGCGGTCTAGTGTTATCGTCTAGAAATAAAAAAGTTACACCAATAGCAGCATGGAAATTTGGCAAAACATTGTCAATGGCATGCTCCCTATAGTATAAGGCGGTTCTATTTCCAGGACAAATGTGTAAATCTGTGCGCCTGTTGAAACATATCCCGGCCCTTACCATA
This sequence comes from Hippodamia convergens, assembly GCA_038502775.1. Classification (NCBI taxonomy): domain Eukaryota; kingdom Metazoa; phylum Arthropoda; class Insecta; order Coleoptera; family Coccinellidae; genus Hippodamia; species Hippodamia convergens. The sequence continues at coordinate 104,003,548 of CM076607.1, forward strand.
ACACTACCCTCTCGGAATGGATGGACTTCTTGGACATAGCGACGAATACGGGATATGTGTGGGATTATCCATACCCTTATTCCTGGAGAACCTGGAAATGGTCCATATCGGGATTTATCAGTGAAAAGGGCACTACGCTATTGATCGTACCAATTAATATGTTGGCTTGCCCATTCCAGTCTTTGTCGCTTATGGTCACGTGTTAATGGAACTCCTCTTAATGGACGTCTAGAACCTAGATTCACCTCTCTCAAACGTCGTCTGATGGATTCAACTTGGACCCCATCTGCATTTTGAAAGTATTCAGAAGCATTCTACTCGGTGATGAAACGACCTGAGCAGGTGTTGTTTTTCGTCGCTCACCAAGCCTTGGTCTTTCCGACACGGAACCTGTCTCCTGAACCAATTTCAAAATCGAGATATCACACTTCGGCTGACTTGAAGCCTTTCCGCTACAACAACCTGAGTTAGGCCACCCTGTAGCATTCCGATAGCCCTATTAGCCCTAGCGTTTGTTGATTTACGTCTTGGCATATTCAGGAAACTCGGTTCAAGACGTTGATTAACTGACTCCATTTCAAAATAAGAACATTCATGAAGCATACGCAAAGAACCAAACTTCAAAAAAAAATGGGCCAGATTGACGAAATGTCTTCTTATGATTTTTATGGAATCGATTCAAGTTGTTATTGAGTTTTGATAGTATATTCTAAAACAAGTTGCAGAGTGAGCTCCTATTCCAGCACGAATGCGAAATTCGAAAACGAGCGACGAAGGAGCGAGTTTTCGGAAGCATGAGTGTTGGAAGTGCCTTATGCAATGAGTATTAGACGATATTTTCTCTATTTCATTATCGTAATGAGTTCATTAATGTACTCAAAGTTGTGCTGTGGTGAAACCCCATAAAGCATTGTTTCAGTTTTATTTTTCGTTTTGTAGTTGTCAGTACTGACCTCCGATCGAATCAGGTGTCGAATCAAATCAATTCAAATTCCGTAATCTGTCAAATTTCGTGAGTCATACCAACTGCCAAGATGAAGTATAAAAGTCACTAATCTGAATTTTTATTTGAATTTCGAGAGTGTCTCACAAAACTTGACTGAACTAGAGAAAATATCGTCTAATACTCGTTGCAGAAGGCAATTCCAACACTCATGCTATCGAAAACTCGCTCCTTCGTCGCTCGCGTTCGTGTTGGAATAGGAGCTCATTCTGCAACTTGTTTTAGAATATACTATTCTCTATTTCAGTCAAGTTTTGTGAAATACTGGAGAAATTCAAATGGAAATTCAGATTAGTGACTTTTGTATTGTACCTTGGCAGTTGGTGTGACTTACGAAATTAAACAGATCACGGAATTTGATTTTATTCGAAAACTGATTGGATCGGAGGTCAGTACTAACAACCACAAAACGAAAAATATAACTGAAAACAATGCTGTAATGAGTTTAATTACAGCACTACCCTCAGTTCTATAATGAGCTCATTACGATACTGAAATAGAGAACTGATTTTACAGCGACTTTCTCGAAGATTATGTACCTTTCAAAACGATTGAATACGATATCCCTAACTCTTGTGGAGCAGTTGTGAGGTTCCTGTATCTGTGTTCTTCGAGATAAAAAATGTATGAGACATCAACCTAGAGGGCTGCTATAAAGTACTGAGCTCCTATGATATTGACTCAAGGTTTACTTGGGAGTTTCGGAGCAAACTCAATGAGGTGGGCAGAAAAAAAAGTCTCTTCACTCCGGGTTCCCAGTCATTCGAGACTCAAAGGAAACAAAGAGAACAATACACTTCCCAGAGAGGGTAAACAGAAGCTGCTCACTGACCCAGAATTTTTCTGTGGTATAGAAAAATGGGAGACACTGTCAGAATCTCCCAGGAATGGATTACTCCAAAAAGTTCCTTCGTACATCCAAAAGGTATCTGGATCTTAATGAGAACCAAGTACACCTTCTCACTGGATTTCTTATGGATCATTGTCGTCTCCGCAAGCATCTGTTAAGAATTGGCTCATCGGACACTGACGGGTAAAGATTCTGTGGAGAGGAGGAAAAAACTCTTTTAGACCGGTTCTCGTAAAGGTTCTCCATTGCAGCCAAATGACACAATGCTTTGGTAAATAAAGTTATGTACTATAATTGCAAAGCTTATCTAACTGAAAAGTAGAAAAATAATTTTTTGAGATGGACTTCTTGTATACAAATTTTTGACTAGTTTTTGTTGACTAAGGAATTTTCTCAGTCTACCATCAGTATATCGAACAAAATCTGCTACTTCTTTCTTTAATAAGAGTAGAATCCAGTATTAGCCACCTTTATTTGTTTTCGAGTTATGAGCGAAAATTGGCACTGTGAAGGATGAGCAAATATCTATGTTTTGGCACTACAACTTTCAAATCAAACAACAGGAAGCACTACTTTCCTGTGCTCATCAACCTGCGTATACCAGAATGATATGGGCTTGCTTATGATCCATGTGAATGATTCATTCACATTGTAATAATAACTAAATACTAACTCAACTGATTTCCTCATACCAACTTTCTTTATCTTCCTGATTTTCAGGTTCCCCGGTCAAAGGTTATTTCACGTAATTTCTTGATTCGACACAGCACAAATACAGATTCTCTTAAACAGTACTCGAATTCGAGTGCCAATACATGTACCTATATCGTTTAAATTATTATGACTCATTACTATTCAGCACATCCATGCGTTCTTTTAATACGTAATATATAAAAGTTATAATTAAAATTTATGGATTGTGTCAGTTTATGTAACACACCCGTATTGAGAAGATGTAATGGGATCTGAAATGCAAATATGGAAACGAAAGATGGTAGAACGCGGAAATAGGAATGTAGAATCCGAAATTACCATGATTTCACATAGCGAAGAATGTTCATTTATCGGATTGGGATTTGTAAAATGGACAGGTGCCAGATTCCCGAATGCCTGTCGGCTTTTTGCTGCATGCTACATGATTGAAGTTGTTTGTTGACTTGTCATTATTTAAATTACGAGAGTTTTGCTGATTTCATTTTCCCAAATAATGTTTCTCCAATTATGTAGAAAATCTCTTGCAACATATTGTAGAATCTATTCATGCGAAAATATATTAGTTTCACACAGTTTTCATGGTTATATTGAATTATTATACAGGGCTATTGGGATAAAGTATGGAACCAAGTATATATCTTCTGATCGAAAAGGTCAATATTCATGAAATTGGCGCAAAATGATTTATTGTACAATATGTTGTTGATGATATACCGGTTGAACGGAAATACCCTCAACTTTTTCAATTTACATGGGACCTCGAGTATATCCAAGGGCGGATTTACGGGGGGGGGGGTATTGGGGGTAATTACCCATCCATGAGTATCGAAAACCTGAAAAAAAGGACCTACGCAACATTATGCACATAAAAAATTTCATATAATAATTTTAAATTCGTAATTTCTCAAATAATTTTTGAAACAAAGATGAATTCAAAATGATAATCATCGAAATGAATACCATTTTCAATTCCCAACCTCATGATGGAAGATCTCTGAGCCTGGGAATTGAAAATGGTATTCATTTCGATGATTATCATTTTGAATTCATCTATGTTTCAAAAATGTTCTCGATGTGGCCTTCGTCTTTACGAAAAATTTTCTTTTTCTCAAATAATGTCAATATATACTTCGAGCTACAATTAAAGGAACAGAAAACTATCTAAATTTTTTGGTGATTTTCAACAGGTTGTCTTATATAAAATAAAAAACTAAATACTTAAGCTTGAAGAATTTTGTTCCTGAATTTATTTCTTTACAATTTTTAGGAGTACCGGTAAACTTGCAATCTTCAGTAAAGCACAAAGACAAAATTTTCAAAATTTTTCAAAATGTCCCATTACCTATTTATTCACCTCTAATTTGCTTTCCATGACGTTCAGATATATTCATTTGTCTTCGAAATATCGTGTTTTGAATGCAAAATGATCCTTTTTCACACAACAACCGATACCTCCGCAACTACTGATGGCCTAGCGAGCTGAAAAGAGATGTCTTTTTCTACAGAAAATTTCCTACAAATATCTGTTTTGTTCAATTCAAAAGAAATTTGTTTTTCACCTGTCACATAAACGTGAAAAAAAAGCAAAAACATATGCCATTTTATCATTTTTTGTTTGTATTTTCGTCAAGATTGGCGGAATTTCACATGATTTTCCCCAAAGTCCCCCTAAATCGGTAGATCGATCGGTTCAGCAGTTTTTTTGAACTGACTGATTGAAATTTTGAAACAATTAGGGGAACAAGGTTTTTGTTCTTCGAATGTGTCCCAATTTTCTTAATCAATCAATAATTACATTATTTCTTCACTTTTCACTCAATTTTTTCAAAATAAATCATGAAGATTTTTTATAATTTTCAAAAATTTCGTTTAATTTTGTTCTGAAGTAAAATAAGAATAAAAATTTTTAATTAATAAAAAACAAGAGACGGCATTCGTTAAGCGAAATTCTGAGCCACAGAATTTTTTCGTTTTCTGACACCACGTTTTGAAAAACAGTTTTTTTGGAAACCTTTCGACTCATTAGGTAGAAAAACCGATATGAAAAGATTGAGTCAAGTTTAAGGAAAAAAACGTTGTTCTCTTAATTTTTTCAAATGGCTACCGAATTTTTTCAAAACCTCCGCTGTCCCCCCAATATTGAAGATGATACAGTTCATTAACCAAAAAATGGCAAAGTGACATTTTTGTAATATTTTTTCACATTTACGTGACAGGTGAGAAAAATTTCTTTTTAATTGAAAAAAAACAGATTTTTGTAGAAAATTTTCTGTAGAAAAAGAAATCGCCTTTCGGCTCGCTAGGCGACCAGTATATCCGGAGATATCGGCAGTTGAGTGAAAAAGGATCCTGTTGCATTCAAAACTGAATATCTCGCATCGAGCAAAATAATACATTTCGAAAAATTTTGAAATTTTTTTCTTTTGCTTCATCCGATGATTGCATGGCCACCGGTACTCTGAAAAATAATTAATCAGTAATTTCAGAAACTAGAGTCTTCTAGCTTCAGAAGTTGGCTTTCTATTTTCTATACGACCATTTTTCACTGAGATACAGCCTGTTGAGAAAAAAAAATTTCGGAAATTTTTCTGTTCCTTCAATTGTTTCGTGAAGTATTTGGGCAATGAAAACTTCCTAAATATGTATTAAGCAAATACCTTTCAAACTCAAAAAACCGGAAGTCTCTAGTTATTCGTTCTCAATGGTTATTACCTCACCCCCACGAAAAATAGCTATATCTGCCTTTGTGTATATCTTTGCAGAAATGGGAAGGGCTTAGGATTTCGAATTTATAGATACTGCGTCTAGTGTAAAGAATCTGTATTGACGGAATTGACGCACGTTAATCAACTCTTTTTGTTTTTTTTTTTAATTACCGTAAAAAAACGTCGAGATAATAAATACTACATAGCCCCAAAGTTTTGGTTTGAGCTGTTATGTCTGGTGAAGGCATGGTAGGCCCTTATTTTTGGAAGACCGAGGAAGACGAGCACTTACAGTGAAGCGTATTGCGATATATTAAGAAATTCTTGGTTCCAGAGCTGCGAGAGTTTGATAGTTTTAATTTGGAAACATGGTTTCAACATACCCTATTTCACCCTATTACAATATTTTCCTTTTCATACTCGTTTATTCGAATGATAGCCCCTTCATGATCCGTTCTTGATTTTTGATTTCGTGCTTTTTGCATTTTCATCATGAATAAATCTTCGATCTTGCATTTTCATCACCGCTAACGCCATATTCAGTGAAATCATTAAATTGTTTCACTGAATCACCAATTGGTATTTCAACTGGGGACAATTTCAGGATTTAAACTTTGAAAAAATTTATGAAATTGAATGTTGGTTAAGTTGACTGTTTTTTGAATACCTAATTTCGTCATTCACGATAAGAAATTATTTGTGGATTTTTAGATCCGAACGTTTTTCTCTTAGGTCGAGTTGGGGTTGAGTTTTGGCACTGCTACCAAAAAACTAGATATTCTTTGAAAGATCTTCAATACCCGAATAGAACATTAATAGTTTTTTCTGTGTACATCAGAGATCATCTCTTAATTCGTAAATTTTCAAAAGTGAATGAATTAGAAAAAATTTCGATTTAACCAGAATTCATCAATAGAAGAATTCTCCCAATTCACGCATTTTCATTATTTTATTATTCGCAAAAGTTTCGGACGGATTTGTTATTACATATTATGAAAATGACTGGTCCTGAAAACTATGAATTATTCTTTCTCTTGGATCAACAATGAAGGTATTGATATCTTAATAGGCATTCGCAAAACGAGGTCATAGGTATTCGATTTTTGGCTGGAGCGTTCATTTTAAGGTATTATAGACCAGAAACTATGGTACAGCAGAAAATATCGAGACTAGCATAATTAGAAATCAATTCGATCAACACAATGTGAATTAATCTGAACGGATTTCCATATTGCATCGCTCCGTTTGTTAAGACGATCAAATGAGCGCGGGTGATGTGAAACCACCTTTACGTAATGGGTTCTGCTCAATGAAACTTGAGATTATGCGATCCAATTGACAAATCAACCAAAAAAGGTGGTATTATAGATTTTCTAGATTTTATTGTTCGAAACTGGTGAAGGTAAAATGTTGTTTCCTCATCTCTGAAGACTGCTAACGAATGAATTTTAATCGACAGAAATTTAATTCCTACCCAAGAGGCGACTGCCCATCTTTTGCAGTCACTTGGGAAAATCTGTTGTGGCTAGGTCTTAGTCCAGAGGAAAGCTACTTCTATTTCTATTGATGTGGATGTAACAGTTCCTGAGCAATGAAACAGTCGACAAGGACTGTCAAAGAGACAGGATCCAACAGCAATTATCGTTTCTCCACTTTGAAATACTTCTACACTCACACAAGTTACTCACGCAAAATACCAGCATTATCCTACTGAAAATATACTGTTTCTAGGATGAAATCTTCAAGCCTTGAGATTATCAAGATTCCTAAATAATTGTTACTTCAAATTTCACATCTTCAACGGTTGCAAAATAACCCTAATGGAACAGCAAATTTGGAGTACACTGTATACATAGAATCACCTCCATTTTCTTGTTCAAGAACCATGTGAAACAATCGTTTTTACAATCTTCATATTCTTCAGTGGAACGTAACATCGTTCTGATTCATCTTTAATTACCGCAATTACAATACTATTGCGTAAAATCAGAGCAACTATCATCAAGGAATGCAAGAATAGAGTTGGACGTTCTAGTACTTTATGATTCCTTTCACATCCCTAAGTATAGATTCACTCGAGATCCATGCACATATAAATGAACACTTTTAGTTTACAATGATTTTATTCAATGCATCTAAGTACGACCGATGTGATTATACAATCAGAACCCCTCCCTCATAATCCGGTTGATCTCACATATAAATCAATACTACAATATCAGCCTATTAGATAAGGACACTGATAAATTTTTCAAGACGGATTTCCGGTAGGTTGAGAGACATTAAGAAAATAAATACGAGATAATTACGTGAATGAAAAACAATGAAATGAATTGGAGAAAGGTTTCATAACCAAGTTTTATGAGCATTAAAATGTTCATTAGGCTCTGAGATCCTTTCCCGATTTAGTTTTAATCGAAATCGATGAAGTTCTCAATCAGTGCGGAGAATGTCGAACGTTGAATAAATACTGACACAATGTTTTTTCTTGTTTAATTCTAGCTATTGATTTCGGCAAAATTATGCCATCATCTGAAATAACATTGCATTTATAAAGTGAACATGGACACTTTAGATTAAAAATGGTACCGTCATGAAAAATAAAGAAATCAGGAGCCAGATTTGAACGATCATAATATAGAATGCACATATACAAGTTATACTATTTTCGGTACTGTAGTGTGTTTTGAACTCAACATTTTTTTTAATTAATAATAATAAGACAAATGCTTTTAATGACCCCAGCTGTCGATACCGTCAAAGCAGATTTTTTTTAATGACTTGAGAAATGTGCATTTCCTAAGGTTTAACGAGTAATTCTTTTATTTTCTAAAATTTCCAAATATTCATCCATTCAACTCACTAATGATTTGGGCCTCTTGAATTTTTTCTATATAAGTACCTAATTATGGAATGTAGCAGTAGTGAAAGAAAATAGAACATGTGAGTGGAATTTTGTGTTCCTAAAAAATTGAACGTAAAAATGAAAACTTATATTTCGAGTATCATTTCATTCGATGAGTTTTTGAATTGAAGAGTTTCTAAATTTGCATTATTTCGGCTATTATACATTTTTTCTCTAATTATTTGAAGTTTCATTGGAATTGATGGAATATTTTAATAAATTTCGTTTAGAAATTTTTGAATTATAAAATATTGATTGACAGAACTGTTTTTTGTTTCACATATTTGACGGATAATGAGTTGATCCCTAACAGGAGATCAACATATATTTATTGTATGTAACCATGATATCTTTGTGAAATTTAGATATTCTTGAACTATTTTGTTCTACAATTAATGGCAGAATGAACAAATTCACAACAGAATAAGAGAAAATAAACTGGAAAGTAATGTTGGACTACGTCGAAGTTCTATATCTGAAGACCGTCATCAGGAGAACGATTAATATGATAAACTGACCAAACGAGGATGGGATTTGACAAGGAAATTCTATAGGCTAATTTATAACTACAAGAACCAATTTGCTAAAATTCTAGGTTGAGTGGAGGACAAAAATAGTTTTCGGGAACGTTGTAGGAATGACGATGAGTTATTCAAGATCAGTAGTAGCCACCACTCAGTAGTTCAACGTTTGAGGAGCAATACGTTAAGTCTTATTTTGAACAATCTGCCAAACTATGGCTTACCTATTTCTTTTTGTTAAATGATTTATTCGCGATGATATTACATCGGCGAGAAAAGACTCACAATTACTGGATGCAAATTCCGAAAGACAAATTGCACATCTTCCACCTTCGTTATGGCTTTTGTGAAAGGCTCCATTGTCACGATTTGTTGCATCGAGGAAACAGAAGAAATCGCTTAATGAGCGACCCGATGCCTCGCAGACGTTCTAAACCAACGTAAAATTTAATTAATGACGAGAATATCGAGGACAACTGTCATCGTCCCAGATTGGCATCGAACACGTTTTTGTTAGAATAATGTTTATTTTATCACAGGTTTTTGATGAAAGTTATAGAAGAAAGCATGTTTGACATAATTGAGAGTTAGATTGGATTTATATGAAGTCTATCCAATTGCCTAATAAGTCATTGTTTGCTAATCACGAACACGAACAATTATTCATGGGTCTATGAAAGGTTTCTCTCTTTACTTTTTGATCTGGACCATGAATATTATCACAAAGTTATGCATGCAGAAGTTCGATACATCGAAGTAAATACTTGACCAAACGTTTTGAAAAAATAGATTCTTATTTGATGAACACAAGAATTACTTTTTATGGCTTGTAATTAAAGGCGATCTATGAAAGGTCACTTCTTCTCCGGATGAAATGTTATTTTTTATTCAAACGTTCCGAAATTCATGAGATTTCCTTCAGATTAAATTCATATTTACGATCTTTATAATTGAGGGATTATTGAAGTTACCGCTGTCATGTGTTGTCACTTTTAATGAATTTGTTGAGGCTTTCGCAGCAATCGTTCAATTTCAATTGTTTTTTCGAGTATTTGCGACATCTTTGTCTCCTCTCAGTCCTGCACTATTTTGGTGTAAAATTGAATAATGTTCAAGTTCACTTGAAACTTTTCTTAATAAATCTAGTTTCAAGAAAAGTATGTTCAATACTACTTAGTACGAACCATATACCTATTGTTGCCACTTTTTTTTGAACACCCTGTACAAATGAGAAGTTGTTGGCTGTGAAAAAAAAGTTGATATAGGGAAGATGTGGGAGGAATTTCATGACATCTATGAAAACCTTCATTTCGAAAATGATTCAATTCGAATTAACCGTTTGCGAAATATGAACGAAAATTATTTTTTTGGATTCCCAACATCCTGTACCTTCTCAACCAAGCGAACCTGAAAAATTTAGACCAAGAAAGTGTTGTTTCGTACCTCAGGAGATTAAAATAATTTCCATTTTCCCTTTTCCAGGCTGAATCGCAAAACATTGGTATAGGAATACACGGTTTCTTTTGACTTCAACGATCTACATTATGTAATTTAGTGAAAATATTAGCAAAATTCTGGTAAGTAGTGAAGACTATTAAGATCCTTCGAATTTTTTCATGTCCTTACATAAAGCGAATATATTTCTTATGCCAGTAACAGCAAATCTTCGATGGACCTCTTGTTAATTTTTGTTTCTAGAGCATACATTTTTCGATTCAAGTTGTACGTTTTATTCATTTAATCACTAGCTGGCCCGCTCAACTTCGTCTGGCCACATCGGCTATTAAAATTATTGTTATTATTATAAGTCCTATATTATCTTCCAAAACGAAAAATCTTGAGGAAGCCTTGAACCTGATTGCCACACCGCCTACAAGATCCAATTGTATTTCCACTCGAATTTCCCTAGTTTTTCGAATATAAACGTCATTTACCTAAATAACTGAAATTATATTCCTATAATAATATAATCAGTAAACCCCCTAAGGCATGGGCGGTTTCTTATGTCAGGTCTTCTTCTTCTGGGCATAGCGAATTGAAATTAACCAAGTTGACTAAAAAGTTCGCACACTTCGAGGTAAGTTGTATCTATCACAAAAGATCGACTGCAAAAAGAGGACGTAACTTGAAATGAAGAAATGTCACTGTCATAAATGATCACCGGAGCCGATAATGACATGGACAACCGAACATGATACTCGATGTTTATCGAATTAATAACTAATTATTCATTAATAATTGATGACATTGCTGTTTTGTGAAGAATTTGCGTCGTCCTCACTTGAAGAAATTATTGAAATCGAGAAATAGATGTTTAAAACATAGATGATTAATTGTCAAACATTGATGATCGTCGAAAATCAATGATAATTGATCACCTCTAATTCAGAGCAAAAATCAGCCAAATTGGTTCAGCCGTTTTAGCGCACCTAACGCACAACAATTCATTTTTATATATACAAATGTTTATGGTTTCTGTTTATAAATCTCAATGGCTTCCATGTTCATATTAGAATAGTATTGAGGAAAATTTAACTTCTGATCTGAAAATTTTGAAAAATTATCTTTTCGAATGATGTTTGTGTCCAAATCCAAATAAAACCGAGGTTTCGTTATTTCATTTGAATAACCATCAAAAATTTAGAAAATTAAATGTCCTTTTCGGGAACTTTCCTTTGAAACATAATTTTACCCCCAAATACTTAGGTGTTAAATTAGATTCCTCTCTGAATTACAAAGCACATTTGGATGACTTACGAATGAAGCTGAAAACGAGAAATAACATTCTACAGAAACTGGCTGGTACGTCATGGGGTGCCGACCCGACTACACTTCGCACAGCAGCCCTTGCCCTGGTTTTTTCCACCGCTGAATATTGTTGCCCTGTTTGGCTCAATAGTGTTCATGTTCAGAATACCATTTTCAATTCCCAGGCTCATGATGAAAGATCTCTGAGCCTGGGAATGAAAATGGTATTCATTTTGATGATTACTATTTTGAATTCATCTATGTTTCAATAATGTTCTCGATGTGGCCTCCGTAAAGGCAAAGAATTTTCTTTTTCTTAAAAACTTGGCTTCACAATCGCAAAATGAATTGTTCTTTATCCATCACTTTGAGAATCTAGCCACTGCTAAAATCTCATTCAGTGAAAGAGGAAGTACAGATTTCTTTTTTTGCATTTGATTGGAGATGTGAAACTTCATTTTGGCGCAATTGGATGTAATATTTTACTCATTACTTCACAACCAATTGCTTTAAATCCCGAGGTTGTTTATGAAGATTTTGTCCTGAGATGTACGGGATACTGATGGGGTCCAACAAGGCCGAAACCGGTTTATCTCTCATCTCAGTGACAAAATCTAATATCATTTCTTCAACCTCATGAAGAAAGATCTCTGAGCCTGGGAATTGAAAATTATATTCATTTCGATGATAACTATTTTGAATTAATCTATGTTTCAAAAATAAATTCTAATGATCATTATTTCTTAAATAATCTCCGTGAGTAAGGATTCGAACATGTAGTTTCGGGTTGGTGTACACATTCTTCTGAGGACAATCAAGTGAGTGTTCTCAGGGGATTAACTTTAGCAACCCGAAATTTTCGCTATAGCTTCTCAATCGATGCGTATTCAGAAGATTTTGGTTGACCTCCATAATATACCGTAGTCGAAGAGTCTGAGTTCCGCGTCTGAAATGCGAAAAATATGAAATTCAGTGACTCTGAACTACTGACATAATGAATCCGATTATCCATGTGAACACATCATAACAACCTAAGGCTTTGACCACCTACTTAAGCATGATGGTTACAATTTCAAATTAGTCTTGCGATATAATTAAGCCAACAGCCGGTAATCCATCAACATTGCGCTTGCAATTTACGATGAGAACGTATTAATTTACGAATTGAAACTGTTAACAACGGTTCTTGCTCATAAACAAAGAGGATGATTTTATGCTTCAGTACTTTCACTAGATAATCGGAACCACCCACAATATAACAGCTCATGCACGTGTTGCACGTCAAGTAAACCGACTAGATTCAAAGAAGTGGATGGGATAAGAAATATCTGAGCTGAAAGTAACGAATAAAAAACGTTGCCTATTATATTTAGGGATTGGACAACCTTAGAGTTGCAATTCTGCAACTGACAGCTTCATCGTAAAGTATTTGCGTTGTTTTCAGTAATTTAAATGATTTTTCAATCATATCGTCAACATTATTTTCACCATTTTGACGTGGATTAAATCAGCAACAGTGCATCGATCAACTTAATCCAATTTTTGGCGATGAAGCGTCATCGAGGAATAGTGTATATCGATGATATGTTGAATTCAATCGATTCCGAGTTCGGTACCCAAGACGAATTAGTCCAGGATCCATCGTCGATTTTTGGACTCGGTTACTATCAAGCTTATTTACGTAGAAAGAAGCTTTTTTTTGACAAGACGCCCAACAACATCCTGTACCAACCTATTCATTGTGGTGAATAACAGGGGAATCAAGGATAAAATATTAGTAATCATTTTTTAGAATCATCAAATCGACATATTTTATCCTTGCCACCCTGTTAGCTACCACAATTGAGTGGTTCATTCAGGATATTGTTAGGCGTCTCATCAAAAAGCTAAGTCATGGAAAATTAGCTCGATAGTGATCAAGTGCAAAAATGGACGGTGGGTCCTGGACTGAATATCGTGAAGGTCGTCGAAAATCAGTTTCTGTTCCGAATACCATTTATGCTGCCTCATTAATATTATATTCATATCATATACAGGGTGTCTCAGGTTCGAGTGCCCATTAGACGTTTCTGCAGAATAGGCCATTTTTTTGAAATCATTCAGCTGAATAGTTTTTGTGTTTAGGAGATGTTAAGTCACTACAATTTGTCCAGCTCATGAAATAAAATTCGATAGATAGGTACCTCAATAAAATAATTAAAAACCGGAAATGTGAAAACTAAGTTCATGCATTTTTTTGGAGCTTTATAATAATAATAATAATAATATTAATAATAATAATAATAATAACCTTTATTCAACCTTTATTAAAGCGTCTGACAAAAGTTTTGGCCCATAGAAAGTGTCTGACACTTATGATACTATTTTAGAAATATTCTACAAAACATATATAAAAATCAGCCATGTGAAAAAAAGTTACTTCATACAGTCTGAGATCTTGTACTACAGGTTTATGCTCCAGAATTCAATAATTGTTGAGTTCCTCAGGATTTCCTGATTTCGTGTAGAGTGAGATTCATGAAACTTAGAAATGAATTACCTCAGTATATAATTCATATCTGACAGATCGAATCATTAGTTGTTATAGTAATCTTTGGATTTCGCAGAACGATTTCTCGATATTCTAACGAAGATTTATTTAAAAATCTAACAAAAAATTGTAAGTGGGTCCTACCCGCTTGCCTTGATGTCAAGAGAATACTTTTTAAATTTTTACATGCTCTAAACTTTCAGAAGGATAAAAATTTGAATTAACCATTAGAATATCCCTATAGTTTACTTTGTGAAATCCAAAACTAATTAAAACAACTAGTGGGCATTTATGTCACTTGTCAATTTCTAAGATACTTCATTTCTTATAAACACAGATTATTGTTAAGTAACAGATTTTATTAATTTGACTCTACCCTCGACAAAAGGTAAGAAAACCTCAAATACCTCAAAAATTTCGGAACTTAGGAGCATAAATATGTGAGAACACTATCATTATTGTTTTCCGCAGAATCCAACGTAATTATAAGAAAATTAGGGTATATATCAGCACCCAGAGATAAAGTGTATTAAGTCACATTTTTCAGACATGAACTATCCACAATATTGGATTCACATTAGGGAATTCTAGCTAGTAGAACTCATTTTTTACTCCCTAGGTATATCAAGTCGCCAAATAATGGCAGTTAACATTCTTTGAAACAATAATCGAACTGAAATATCTCTCTTTTGTCTAATTTTGATATTGTGACTCAACACACTTTACCTCTGGGGTGTTGATATTGAAAAATGAAGTTTATGAGTACATCATGATCACAATATTCGAAACACTCATTCGTGATTTCCTTAAGATTCCGGAAATGCACAATATTCCAACATTTTGCTTCTTCAAAGATGTGTTTATTCTCATGATATTGTAAAAAAAAAATAACGAACGCAATATGAACTTCTCATATTAGTTTTTTTTTAAGTTTTATTATATTTTCTCGATTCATGCAACGATTCAGATGAAGAGATATTTACTCACAATTGAATACCCGATCAAATCAGGAAGGAAAATATTGTAAGATGACTTTTTTCATAAATATATTTTCATCCCCCACATATACGGAAGTGCCCAGGTTTAGAGAATATTTCAGCTCAGTAGAGAATGTCGAAAAAAATTATAATCCTAGGTTTCAGTTTTCAAAAAAATTCAGTTCTCCTGAAACGTCCAATAGGCAGTCGAACTTGGGACACCCTATGTATCTTCAATGAAAACACTTCCTGAAACAAAAATTCCTGAAGTTACGGAGCTAGCGAAACGTCGAGAATGAATAATTACTGATGACACCTGAAATAACAATTGACAACCCACGTAGTATTTTATTTGCTTCATGTTTCGAAGGTTTACGAACCCTGATTGAGTTTCTGTTGAAGTCTTCAAAAAGTGAACATTATTAAGGCTTACGTTTTTATGCTAATGGTACTGACAAAGGGAGAAACTTATTTGGCCAGGTTCTAGTTACTTCAAATTTCAGATCCTTCTCAGCATGAACGAATAAATTAATTTTAAAAGTCTATTGACACAAAGTTCATATTATTATTTATGTTATTATCTGAATATTCTTGAATAAAATCAAATATATGACTCATGAAATCTTGGCCTCAAACTAAAAATAGTTTTTTTTCAACCAACTGATTACAAATCCAGAACAGAGCTAGTTTGGTAGGAATTTCCAGATGCTTTCAAAACGAATCGTGACCAAGACAATGTCCTGAAATGTTCCTCTAATTGGTCTTGTTGTGTAACGCTAATTGTTTTTAATTATATTCCCTATTTCAGACGTTAAGACTAGAGAAGATTTGTTTTCATTTCACAATATTCTGGTATTTCGTTCATCTATAGAACCTTCAGTTTCATAAGCCATTCCGAGGAAGTCAACACAACCTGCAAAGACTCAAGTTTCGACCTTTCAACCTCAATCTCGATTAGGTGATTCCTAGATAACAATCTCCACTGGCAACACTGCGAGCAAAGTGAACTGGAAATGAATAAAATCGAATCGAACTCAAGGTTCTTTAGACCTGTGAGTAAGCCAAAGACTTCCTGAATAATTTTTTTGGACTATCCCTAGTCTATCAGCTGTACGTGTATTATGACGCCTGAAGATATCATTGGGAGGTACGTCCATAAAAATCAGAGTATGTGGTTGTAGACTGTAATTTGTGTTGTGGCATTGTCTGGTCAAGGTTAGAGTGAAAGAAAGAATAACCTTGCTCTTTACCACTGAGGACTAGATATCATTCTTGATAGTTTTCTTCAATCGGTGTCTTGTTTGTTATGTGATGTATGACCAAGAAGCAGAAACCTTTATTAATATCAGTTGAGGTGGATATATCATGAGAGGAGAAAGAACTTGAAATCAGTAACATAATCGATTTTGCAAGTTCTCAGAAGCTTCTCTGAGTGGTGAATTTATTGTTGCAGTACCTGCCTGAAGAGAAACTGTTCTGGTCGTACCATGAGTGTTATTATTCGCACTATAAATTGTTTTATTCGCACCTTGTTTCGTTTATCACAATTACAATCGAACACTTTCTACTGACCTGTATGTTTACTGAAGATGAATATTTACGCAAGACTATCATAATAGTAGGTTGCGCTCATGTAGATCAGCTTAAGTCCGAGAAGTATTTTGCATTGCCCCATTCTGTTCGTTTTGATTCAGAGTTAAGGTTTGCCGACATCACCCATGATTAACGAGTGAGATTAAAAAATGAAGATGTGTTACTAGCTTCACGTAGTTCGATCAAATTATTAATTTCGATCCACTTCGTGTATCTTCAACTTCAACCATAATCTCCTATTTTTCGTGGTTGAAGGCTGTTCAGTCACGATTTTAGTGATGAAATCTAAATAGCATTTCCGCTGTTAGCTTCCATGAAATATTACGAAAGTTCAGGTAATTCGTTCGCTCATGAAACCGATAAAAGACGGAGAATCCAATGTTAATTATTTTTCAACGGAACCATAGTTCTTCTTGAGAAGGTTGAAGCATGAAAAGGGTCAATGGCATTTCCGATCGTCGACAAGAACGGCGGAAATGGATGATTATTTTATGTCGTAATATTCTCCAAATTTGAGATCTCAACTCGATTGTTGATTTACCTTTAGAACTTATAGAATCATCACTTGAATAATAGAACTAGTTCAAGAACTCCTCCCAGACAATAAGTTTTGAACTTACTCAAATCTACTTTATGAATTATTATTGTTCAGATTTTCTTGAAGCAATTTTTTGTATATGTTATAATAACAAAAAAAACAATCCACCCTTAGTACAAAAAGAAGGCGCAGGTAATGAGAGAATTAGGTGTCAGAGAGTTGGTGCTCTCTGAGTAACTACATCTCATCTGCGGACCTTCCTAGTGATGTAATGGTCAAGAAAGTAAGTAATGAGAAAAACTCCAGTACGATGCTATGCAAAAAAGAGGAATGGGATCTGGAATACACCGACCAAAATTTCAAAGAAAATACTGTTAAAGGTATACAGATGGTTCTAAAACAACACGGGAGCTGGCGCTGGGGTTCACGGGGCCAAAGCCAAGTGTGCACTATCGTTAGGCTCCTGTGTGAGTGTTCTGCAAGCAGAAATATTAGCAATCGAAAGATGTCTAGACATTAATCTAGCGAGAAACTATCAGAATTGCGACATAGCTATTCACTCAGATAGTCAAGCTGCTATTGCAGAACTGAACTCCTATCTCATCGACTCAAAGTCGACATGGGAATGCCGGATCAAACTCAATGAGGTAGGCAAGAAAAATAAGGTCTCTTTGATCTGGGTTCCTGGTCATTCGGGAGTCACAGGTAACGAAGAGGCCAATGAACTAGCCAGAGAGGGTACTCGGAAACCACTCACTGGCCCAGAACCTTTCTGTGGGGCAAAATGTACATAAAAAAAGGAATTCTGGAGAAGGAGAAAACTGAAAGAGAAACACTATGCCACAATCTCCCAAGGTTGGATAACTCCAAAAAGTTCCTTCGGAATTTTGAAACTGCAAGATCCACGCTGGCTTCCTTACAGGGCATTGTCACCTCAGAAAGCACTTGCTGAGAATGGGCGTATCGGACACTGACGAGTGTAGATTTTGTGGGGAGGAGGAAAAAACTCCTATTCACCTAATCACAGAATGCTTTGGCTTTGTAAGCCAAAGGAAACAATGCTTTGGCCAAGAGACCTGTAGAAGCGAGGAATTGGCCTCACTGAAGCCTTAGGGGATATTGGATTTCATAAGATATCTGGGACTGGAAGGCGATCTGTAAAGCTTTGTCAGGGGGCACAATAGACCATCAGGTCGCAGTGGACTGTAACCCTTTTTAACTATTAACTATTATTATATTATCAACAAAAAGATTGTATCTTCATTCTCAGTGGAAAAGTACCTTCAGAATTTCATCGGCAAATTTTCTAAATCGAATAAAACATTAAAATTTGTTTATACCTTCAAAATAAATGAAGATATCATGGAACGGTTTCCACTAATGGTGTTTCGATGAAAATCAAGCCAAGAACTCCTTCGAACGTTTTAATCTATTTAGTCGACAAGAACCAGAAACAGCCAAAAGCTGGGGATTGGTGATGCCCGAACTACAGTTTTTCAACCCCCAGAAATAAAGGCGAATGAATGCGATATTGCGTTCATCTTTCTATGAGAAACATATAATAACATTTATAGAAACATTTATAGAACATATAGATGTTCTTTCATTCTCGTCTTATCGGCCAAATTTGAATTGGTGCGATTTGAAAATTGTTCATTATTTCTGTTTCACTTGTGCTACAGTGTTTGAAATTTTCATTTCTCATTATATGTTTTCACATTATACAGACACTTTATTGATAGCAATTCAATAGCTACACTACAGTGGGTACCTTTGCTGAGCTATAATATGAAGTTGTGTTCCTTCTTATTGAAACAATAGTTGATTAGGACTTAAAAAGAATAATATTTTTTTTACTCCAAAATATGTCACACCTCTAGTTTGGGTGGCAACCCCTCTTATATTATCCAGTCACCATTGGGTTCAAACGGCACATCATTTGGAAGGTTTTGCATATTCATAAAGAGAAATGCAAAACCTTCAAAATGATGTGTCACTCCAACCCAGGGACGATTCAGATATATTGAAAGGGTGGCCACCCCACTTAAGAGTATGATCATACACCTATGATGTTGCAGTCAAAAGGCGTCGAAAGTTGACCTGCCCAAGCAATTTACTGTACTCTGACTTACAATAAAATTGGGCTGCTCTTTACAATCATATTTAAAGAAAATAATGAAATTTCAAGAAAATAACTCGGTTCACAGTCACGAAGAAATCGAATGGAGGCACTGCTGAAATCTCAAAGAATGAGAAGAGATATTAGCAGTTTGTTTTAGCATGTACCTGGAAAGAGAGAACTTCTCTTTTGAGGCTATAAGATGATAAAATTTGTTTTAATTTCGCCAGTCCTGTTGTTGAAAGATCTGTGAATTTAAACATGCTTCAGAAAACATAATCCTTCAGTTCTCCATTGTCTCAGATAGCAGTATCTAAATAATGAAATCAGAAAACAAAGTAACTGATTCTTCAAGATACGACGAGAACAAATGTAGAACGAAAAATGATCTGATTGATCTTGCAAACAAATGTTTATAGACGTTGCTAAAAAAAATTCTCTTGCGTTCACAGCGTTACTCGCACATCCAAAGATTGCCAACTTGACGCAATGCACTTGGCCAAATTACCACAATAGAACCCAAGGTTGCGATGCAAAAATCAATAAAAAAATCGCATATTGCATAACTTGACGATCCACGATCGCTTATCGTGCAGCATCATCTCGTGATATACCGCCAAAATGAAATGATCCGAAATAATGACACATAACTATCTCGTTCTTCGATACAACGCTAATTACTTTCTGATCCTATTTTCCTGTGACTGGCCATAACTGAAGGCGCGATGGTCCGGGAGATCGCGTTGAGATAATGGTACGTCGGCTGATTTTGTGCAATGTTGATCTTCGACAGCAATCTGACAACTCCAATCATCAGCTGCTTCTATTATCAGAAAGACAAGAGTGATAATGAACATGATGTTGAGGTGATACTTCCCAAGAGACCCACACGGCAACAGAGAAAAATCTTCGTGAAAGAGGACAATTATAAGGTGGTGTAGGTACTCATTGATGTTTCCAATCTACAGTTCAGCTCGTTATGTTGAAAAATTATCTGTTTGAAATGTTCGAAAAATTCTAATTTCATTCCTCCAATTGACGTTTTCTCTATCAAATCAAATGTAAAATACAAATTGCTATACATAGTTAACCAGGTAAGTTTCAGAAGATATCAAAGATTTCGAAAAACATATTTTGAGTTCTGTTTGAAATGAAAAATTCTGGGTCAGTTCCGGTTAAATTGGAAGTGACTGTTGTTACGGTTGATGGACTATGTATTTTTCTTATTATTTCAATTATTTCTCTATGATAATCCGCAATAAATATCAAATACGGTTTCATGAATTCAGATGATGAGTGGCATGTTATTTTTCTCTCATGTGTGAGGAGGATTAGAATAATTCGCAATTTTGCGTTTTTTTCGTATCGATTTCAATACCTTCAGCTCTGTCCATATTCTCAACTGATTTACACCTACAAGACAATTTTTATACCATTTTCCCGCCTTCTGCCAATCTATATAAGGTATTCGAAAAATACGATTAGTTCTGGAAAAAATTATAGTGATTAACAGACTCTTCATTCGGTAACATCCATCAAGAATCAGTGGTGCGTTGTTCACCACCTTGTGCTGTTTTTGAAAAGAGTGGATTGGAATCGAAACGTCACATATTTTGACGGTAATTGTCGGACTCCTTTTTAAATTATTCAGTTGAGCTGCTTCATTTTCACGCGATGCCAATTCCAAAGCACACATTTCATCAAAACTTAAAATAATTTTGGCTATTTCTTTCTTTTCAAGAGCTGTTGAGCTCTCTGTTTCCTTTCGGGAATTGCTTGTAATTTTTTTTTCTCGGTTGCATCAGCCTTTCTTGCAATCTCAAGAATTATGTCTTTCAATGGATACATTTTACTGTTCAATTTTATACCTACTGAACTTTTTTTATAAAAGTTTAGCAGAAATATTCCAAATGGTTTTTGCACGTTTCATTTAGATGGCCCAATCTTTTATTATATCTGGTAATCTTCATTCTAAATATCAGCACAAATTCAGTAATTCCTAAATTTCACAGAACACCGTTAACTGTTTCCAAAAATAATTATGTGCTCTCGTGGTATGTTCTGGTATTAAATTATGAATTTCTTGATCAATTTCACCACCTGATCTATAACAAAAGAGCCGAATTTTGAACAATTCAATAACATATCACTGAGCTTGATCGTTACTATGGAATTCATCACGATATGGCAGGAGACACAACACAAATAGCTTATTTCGTAATTTTTTGTCAGATACGTTCATTCTGCCACATTTTGTAGAAAAAAAATAGTGCAAGAATATTTCATTCTCGCACAGTTCTCATGGTAATATTTATTGATTAAATGTTGGTCTCCTGCCACGGATTTATTTATTAACTAGCTCAAACCCACAGCTCCGCTCGCGTAATATTTCAATTTAAAACGGTACTGATAGGTCCGCAACCCCACATTCATAACCTCGTATCGAAGGACAGACAGGCACGTGACCACATAACGAAACGATGTCGCGTAGATTAAATAATTTCTTGCTCAAATATAATATCCATTAGAAAACTCTACTGTGAGAAACATTTTTCATCGGGAATAAATGCCACAGATAACAGTGACATTCTTTTTTTTATATTAATTCATTCCATGCCAGTCAAAAGCCCTCTTCAAATTGACCATTATTTTGGATTGAATTGAAAATTTTGAAAATGGTTGTCGTGGGTTGTCCTCAGCAGTTAGACATATGTCGTCGCTGTCTTTTTCATAGAGCACCACAAAATTATCTCTGACCATGATTCTCTATCTCTTATAGTTTACGCAACGTCGTGAGTAAAAGCCGGAAGGTATCAGGATTTTTCATGAAAAAACGATATTTTTTCTTATTTGAAAACCTCCTAAAATAAGTTCTGTACAATATAGTGGAAGTTTCATCAAAATCGGTCATCTGGTTCATGAGTCCATAGAGGACAAACAAACACACGGACATTCACATTTATAATATTAGTATGGAATGTCAAATTTTCAACGCAAAAATCATTGAATAATATTTATGGAAATATGCCATTAACTTCAATTCATTTGTTTATTTATATTTACGTGTTTTGACATCTTAGGTCATTGACACGAGGAGCAGTGTACATGGCTCAATAATTTCACATTGATAAACAAAGCCATGCAATATTACCACGAAACTAGCTGAAACCAAATCCAACAAAAACGCAGGTTTGTGCCTTTCATATTGAGAACAAGCAAGCCGGCAGAAAACTAAAAATCGTATGAAAAGGGATAACCATTGGAGCACTGTCCTTACCCTAAATACCTAGGAATTCAGAATTCCTAGATCGGTTAGGTCTGTGGACGTGCCCAGTCAAGTGGGTATTTCAAGATAGTCACAGAGATCTGTGATACCTCATTCAAAACCATGAAATTTAAAAAAAATCCTTTATCGTTCATTTCTCAAGATGCTTTCACAGATTATATTGATCTCTTTACATTTTCATGAGCACCTGGAGTGTATATCCGACCTTCAAAATACAGCAGATGATTTTCCTGCCAATACACCATCGTGCGAACTATTTTTATATTTAGCTTCTAATATTTGGTTGACACTAATAACTCCTTCTGTTAACATTTATGTGCTAAATCTTTGAAACTCAACAAAGAAATCATGGATTCAAAAAACTAACAATCAAGAGTATAACCACTCTTGTCCTATATTCTACAATTAAAGCCATTGAATTTCGACATAAATTACCCTGAAAATTTAAACTGTTATTATATTGGCTACGGGACTAGCTGGTTCTTCTTCTTCATATCCACTCTCTTCATAAAAATCAGGCAGCTGACTCCCACTTCTCGAAAAAAATATTTTCTCTTCTGTCACTTTCCCATCATTGAACGGCGTGAAAACACAACAGAACTGGACGCCACCTCTCGGACTAAGAAGATTGAGAGCCTCGGGTCAGCCGAACCGTGAACCGCTCAAAATCCGTGTGAAAGTTCTTATGACTGTGATTTCCTCTCGCGAATTGGAGGAAGCTGTAGCGGACGAGCTATTGATTATGTGGATTACGTAAGGAGGCAGATCTGGGCCTTATATAACGCCGGCATCTTTGCGTTAACGCGTTATATATTGATACAGAGTTGCCAGGGGAGTGGTCAGTTCAACGAACGGAGTCATGGTGGCTTCTGCCGATGTTTTCGAATCGAAATTGGCAATGGAAAAGCATGGAGTAGATCGTAAATAAGTCGTCAGAAATAAAAGAAGCTCTATGACCCAGTTTCTGGACGCAGTTTGAAGATTCACCTCAGGGTTAACAGCTTACTGTGAGATGAAATGTTTATTCGATTGGGGATGAAGGCTCACATTGGGTTGGAGCCTAAGATTAATTAACTAGACTGATAGGTTGAGAAAGTTTTGGTGTCTCTCATTCCTCCCACGATAAGGCATATTCTTGGTCTCAATTATACCTTCAGAAACAATAGTTGTTTCACTTGAAATAATCTTTGTTCCTCCTCTGGTGTGAAAACCCATGTCCAAAATGAAGATGATATCAATCAAATTATTGTACAGGATGGGCAAAAGAGGTGATCCCTTAAAGACAACGTCTCAACCGTAAGAACCATTCTGGATCTCTTTCTTCAAGAAACTCACCCTTATCCATATCTTCTTTGTTTTCGAGTAATAGGCCGAAAATTAAATTTGAACAATTTCGACACTGTTCTTTACCTCTATTTCTGTGCATGCGCTATGTTGAAATATTCAAATATTATGTTATGCAGTAACTTTTTTATAGTAATCTGTTTTTTCCAAGACACTTCCTTGCTGCGATATATCTTAAAGTGTTTTTTTTTCTCTTACGGAAATAACTGTCGTTTATGACTCAGAAATAATTATCCTTTTTTCATTTGAAAAAAATTTATTATACAGGATAAAACACAGTCCGGAAAAATATTCTCGTAGTAAGGTTTGGACAATCATTAGAGAGGTTTTTCATTGAGATTTCAGGGATGTTTTGTCATACCCCTTATCGGGATAGTGATTCTCAAATCACTGTCATTTTGAAGGTTTTGAAATGATATTCATGAAAAGAACTTTTTCAGCATATTTTAAAACCTTCGGCTTCACCACCACGATTAGGGGTATCATCACACACCCCTCAATTCGCAGTCAAATAGCTTCAAAAAATTAAAACAGGGTGTATCTAAATAAGTGTAAGACATTTAAGGAGGTGATTCCTCAATAGGATTTTTCATATAAAGAAATTTCATTTGAGCATTACGACCCCTTAATGGGGTATATAAAATATGTATAACAATTTTTTCACAAGCACTAAAAAAGTTCCAATATTGGAATAAACTAGAAGTCTTTTACTACAAATAAGACATTTCGCCAGTAATTTATGTGGTTTTGTTCTAACCCTTCAATGGTTTAATGCAGGTGCTATCTACAAAATAACAATAAATCCAGTTCCCATTTATGACGATGTATCTCTGTAATGAGGAATGTTCACAGGTATGCAAAATCGATCAAAACTTCGTCACAGTATAACCTATATGTATATGAAATCACTGGTTTTTGTTTCAGTCGAAAAGACCTAGTAGTTCGGATTTTACATCCCCGTGAATATTCAATTCCTCGCGGCGATGTGACGTCATACTACATTCGCAAATCGCACTCCGTGAGACGAAAGGCCCTTATATTGGACCCGGCTACGTACTGAACCTCGCAAGTCGTTGGATGTAAAGTGACGTCACACGGATCCATCGAACTCATGTTTATAACTCGTTATCTCGGGCGCTTTTTGAAGTATTCAAATAATTTTTGGACACAATTTTTTCATTTTCTACGGAGAATAGGAATATGTAGAAATTGAAAAATGTGAACATTCCTCATTTTTCGTAATATAATTTTTTGGTGCCAACTGATTTATTCCAGAAGAAATTTTTCCTTTAGAATGAAACAGGGCTATTAGAAATGAATTTTCAAATGGTTTACAAATAATAAGACAAAAAGTTATATTGGAAATAAATTTTAGGAGTTGCGTTTTCTACCCCTTACAACCATGGGGTAAACTGAATAAATAACGGGCTAAGAGTCTTTTTGGTAGTAAAAAATTTTAAGTTAATTAAAACATTGTAACTTCTTTAGTGCTTGTGAAAACAATTGTTATACAAATTGTGTGTACCCCTATTAAGGGCTTTATCTTAACAAGGGATGCTCCAATGAAGACTCTTCATACGAAAGATCCTTTTTTTTCCGATGAGGAATCACCTCTTCAAAAATTTCACACTTATTCAGTTACACCCTGTATAACTAAATATTTTCTAGATTCTAGAGTGTACTTACGGAAATATTGGAGTGAACTATTCAATGTTGGCCAAGCTGCATAATGTGTTCATACGTATAAGTATACAGCGTGCCAAAAAAGTAACGTAAATCGTCAATCATTCTTGTACGAAAAATTAAAGAAAATCCTCGCACCCGTCAATTTTTAATTTCGAGAGCAATTAATTGTATGCTTCTTTGAATTTGATATTTCTCACCCTCTACGCCCTGCACCCCTCTACTTTATTATTTCAAATGGGAATTTATGGATTGTGATACATCAAATGAAAGGTAATTTGATTATGTACCTATTCAGCTAGAAGTAGAATTGCTTATGCGATTTTTTCATTGAAAAATTTCAAACTAATTTACAATTTTTAATATAATAGTTTTGCAATCCGACCATTATTTTTTTAAATTCATTATAAAGGAAAATTTACGAATTTATAGATTTGTAATTTCACAAGCAGGTTACCTCAGTAATTTTTTTTTATTTGAAAAATATTGATTGTGATATATTGCATCGAAGGTCATTCGATGACCAATTCAGTTATATAAAGTAAAATAAAAATTTACCAAGAAATTCTTGCAATAAAAATTTTACGATGAAAAAAATTGAACACAAGTTGAAAACAGTAGCCAACTGATGTATAAGATCACAGATAAAACAGGAAAGAGATAAACACAAATCATATATTTCTATTTTAAAAAAACCGGAAGAGGGGTGTGAGTGTAGAGTAACTAGTGAGAGATTTCAAATTCAAAAAGGTATAGGGAGACCTGCTTTCGACATTACAAAACCATGGATTCGACGATTTCTCTGTATAACAATAAGTTAATAAATAATGGTCAGATAACAGTTCTCCACAATCACAAACTGTAAAATATATCCAAATTTCTCAATGAAAAAACGGTACAACCAATGCTACTCCTAGAAGTAGGATGTGGCTAGCCACATGGCAGAATATGTTATCAAATTACCTTTCATTTGATGTGTTACAGATCCATTCATTCCCATTAAAAAAAAAGAAGCGGGTTCCTGGGCTTGGGGATGAAAAATATCGAAATGAAAAAATACGATGAATTGCTTGTTGTGTTCTATATAGGCTTCATTACTGTGTCCTCACGCCACCTCCAGCACAGCACTGTTAATTTTAACCCTACAGTGAAGGTGGCCCATACCCTTTTGACTAGAAACACCTCGTGGTGCTTGGCCAACGCTCTAAGGACCGAGCTGCGGACGCTATATTGAGCGGCAATATCTCGGATATTATTCAAGCAGAAGGACCTGGATCAATTTATAAAAAAAATTGAGTTCCTTTTCGTCTCATTTGATTTTCTGAATCAAAAGCTCTATATTCTCGAGATTATCCAGGTTTTGATTTTCCCGCATTTTATTCCAGCAAATTGTAGCGATCTCTAACGAATCCAGATGACAGTTCGAGTTCAATAAAGGATAAGACAAATCGGGAAAGTCAATAAAAATCATTCACTGGCCAAATTTTTACGATCCATTGAACGAGAGTTGTTGAAAC
>CM076607.1:104030680-104090531 GCA_038502775.1 Hippodamia convergens
ACGATATTTTGTCTATTTCAGTATCGTAATGAGTTCATTGGAGTACTTAAAGTTGTGCTGTGGTGAAACTCCATACAGCATTGTTTCAGTTATATTTTTCGTTTCGTAGTTGTCAGTACTGACCTCCGATCGAATCAGGTGTCGAATCAATCAATTCAAATTCCGTAATCTGTCAAATTCCGTGAGTCACACCAACTGCCAAGATGAAGTATAAAAGTCACTAGTCTGAATTTTCATTTAAATTTCGAGAGTATTCTACAAAAATTGACTGAAATAGAGAAAATACCGTCTAATACTCGTTGCAGAAGGCAATTCCAACACAAATGCTATCGAAAACTCGCTCCTTCGTTGCTCGTTTTCGAACTTCGCATTCGTGTTGGAAAAGGAGCTTATTCTGCAACTCTTTTTGACCGGTTCTCGTAATGGTTCTCCATTGCAACCAAAGGAAACAATGCTTTGATAAATAAAAACAAGTTATGTACTATAATTGCAAAGCTTTTCTAACTGAAAAGTAGAAAAATAATTTTTCGAGATGGACTTCTTGTATACAAATTTTTGATTAGTTTTTCTCAGTTTACTGTCAGTATATCGACCAAAATCTGCTACTTCTTTCTTTAATAAGAGTAGAGTCTAGTCTTAGCCACCTTTATTTGTTTTCGAGCAAATATCTATGTTTTAGCACTACAACTTTCAAATCAAACAACAGGAAGCACTACTTTCCTGTACTCATCAACCTGCATATACCAGAATGATATGGGCTTGCTTATGATCGATGAAAATTGATTGATTCACATTGTAATAATAACTAAATACTAACTCAACTGATTTCCTCATACCAACTTTCTTTATCTTCCTGATTTTCAGGTTCCCCGGTCAAAGGTTATTTCACGTAATTCCTTGATTCGACACAGCACAAATACAGATTCTCTTAAACAGTACTCGAATTCGAGTGCCAATACATGTATATCGTTTAAATTATTATCACTCATTACTATTCAGCACATCCATGCGTTCTTTTAATACGTAATATATAAAAGTTATAATTAAAATTTATGGATTGTGTCAGTTTATGTAACACACCCGTATTGAGAAGATGTAATGGGATCTGAAATGCAAATATGGAAACGAAAGATGGTAGAACGCGGAAATAGGAATGTAGAATCCGAAATTACCATGATTTCACATAGCGAAGAATGTTCATTTATCGGATTGGGATTTGTAAAATGGACAGGTGCCAGATTCCCGAATGCCTTTCGGCTTTTTGCTGCATACTGCATGATTGAAGTTGTTTGTTGACTTGTCATTATTTAAATTACGAGAGTTTTGCTGAATGACGATTTCATCTTCCCAAATAATGTTTCTCCAATTATGTAGCAAATCTCTTGCAACATATTTCAGAATCTATTCATGCGAAAATATATTAGTTCCGCACAGTTTTCATGGTTATATTCAATCATTATACAGGGCTATTGGGATAAAGTATGGAACCAAGTATGTATATATCTTCTCATCGAAAAGGTCAATATTTATGAAATTGGCGCAAAATGATTTGATGTACAATATTTCGTTGATGATATAAGTACCGGTTGAACGGTAAATACCCTCAACTTTTTCAATTTACATGGGACCTCGAGTATATCCAAGGGCGGATTTACGGGGGTAATTACCCATCCATGAGTATCGAAAATCTGAAAAAAGGACCTACGCAACGTTATGCACATAAAAAATTTCATATAATAATTTCAAATTCGTAATTTCTCAAATAATGTCAATATACATATACTTCGAGCTACAATTAAGGGAACAGAAAAATATCTGAATTTTTTGGTGATTTTCAATAGGCTGTCTTATATAAAATAAAAAACTAATTACTTAACCTTGAAGACTTTTATTCCTGAATTTATTTCTTTACAATTTTTAGGAGTACCGGTGGACTTGCAATCTTCGGTAAAGCACAAAGACAAAATTTTTTTAAATTGTCCCATAACCTATTTATTCAGCTCTAATGTGCTTTCCATGACTTTCAGATATAACCATTTGTCTTCGAAATATCGTGTTTTGAATGCAAAATGATCCTTTTTCCCACAACAACCGATACCTCCGGAACTACTGATCGCCTAGCGAGCCGAAAGGCTATGTCTTTTTCTACAGAAAATTTCCTAGAAAAATCTCTTTTGTTCAATTGAAAAGAAATTTTTTTTCACCTGTCACATAACCGTGAAAAAAAAACAAAAACATATGCGATTTTATCATTTTTTGTTTGTATTTTCATCAAGATTGGCGGAATTTTACATGATGTTTCCCAAAGTCCCCCTTAATCGGTAGATCGATCGGTTCAGCAGTTTGCTTGAACCAACTTATTGAAATTTTGAAACAAATAAGGGAACAAGGTTTTTGTTCTTCGACCGTGGACTAATTTTCTTAATCAATAATTACATTATTTCTTCACTTTTTACTCAATTTTTTCAAAATATATCATAAAGATTTTTTTTAAGTTTCAAAAATTTCCGAAATTAAAAAAACACTTTCGTTAAATTTTGTACCAGAAGTAAAAAAAGAATAAGAATTTCGAATTAATAAAAAACAAGACACGACATTCGTTAAGCGAAATTCTGAGTGACAGAACTTTTCCGTTTTATGACACCACGTTTTGAAAAACAGTTTTTTTGAAAACCTTTCGACTCATTCGGTAGAAAAACTGTTATGAAAAGATTTTAAGGAAAAAAACGTTGTTCTCCTAATTTTTTCATAACCTCCGCTGTCCTCCCAATATTGAAGATGATACAGTTCATTAACCAAAAAATGGCAAAATGACATTTTTGTAATATTTATTTCACATTTATGTGACAGGTGAAAAAAATTTCATTGTGATTGAAAAAAAAAACAAATTTTTGTAGAATTTTTTCTGTAGAAGAAGAAATCGCCTTTCGGCTCGCTAGGTGACCAGTATTTCCGGAGATATCGGCAGTTGAGTGAAAAAGGATCCTCTTGCATTCAAAACTGAATATCCCGAGAGTCGTAAAGAGCAAATTAGAGCTGAATGAACAGGTCTCTTTGCTTTATCCGGTACTCTGAAAAATAGTTAATCAATAATTTCAGAAACTAGAGTCTTCTAGCTTCATTTTTCACTGAGATACAGCCTGTTGAAAAAAAATTCCGAGAACTTTTCTGTTCCTTCAATAGTTTCGTGAAGTATTTTAGCAATGAAAACTTTCTAAATATGTGTTAAGCAAATACCTTTCAAACTCAAAAAACCGGAAGTCTCTAGTTATTCGTTCTCAATTGTTATTTAAATTGTTCCACTGAATCACGAATTAGTATTTTAACTGGTCTTTATTTCTGGATTTGAGCTCTGAAAAAATGTATGAAATTGAATGTTGGTTGAGTTGACTGTTTTTTGACTACTCAATTTGGAAATATTTGTGGATTCTTAGATCAGAACGTTTTTCTCTTAGGTCGAGTTGGGTTGAGTTCTGGCACTTAGCAGTTTGATGATGCTCCGCAAAATCACTGCTGCCAAAAAACTATATATTCTTGAAAGATCTTCAATACCCGAATAGAACAAATATTAAATTGTCACATAATATGAAAATTGCTGGTCCTGAAAACTATGAATAATTTTTTATCTTGGATCAACAATCAAGATATTAATATCTCTATAGGCATTCGCGAATCGAGGTCATAGGTATTCGATTTTTGGCTGGAGAGTTCATTTCAATGAATTATAGACCAGAAACTATGGTACAGCATAAGAAATCGAGTGTAGTATAATTAGAAATCAATTCGATCAACACAATGCGAATTGATCTTAACGGATTTCCATATTGCATCGCTCCGTTTGTTAAGACGATCAAATGAGCGCGGGTGATGTGAAACCACCTTTACGTAATGGGTTCTGCTCAATGAAACTTGAGATTATGCGATCCAATTGACAAATCAACCAAAAAAGGTGGTATTATAGATTTTCTAGATTTTATTGATCGAGACTGGTGAAGGCAAAATGTTGTTTCCTCATCTCTGAAGACTGATAACGAATGAATTTTAATCGACAGAAATTTAACTCCTACCCAGCTTCTGCAGTCACCTGAGAAAAATCTTTCGTAGTTACGTCTAAGGCCAAAAAAAAGCTCCTTCTATTTCCATTGATGTAGATGTAACATTTCCTGTGCAGTGAAACAGTCGACAAGGACTGTCAAAGAGACAGAATCCAACAGCAATGATCGTTCCTTCACTTTGCAATACATCTACACTTACACAAAATAACAGCATTATGAGAAGGTGCCTTATCCTGCTAAAAAAATATACTGTTTCTAGGACATCTTCAAGCCTTGAGATTATCAAAATTCCTTCATTGTTACTTCAAATTTCACATTTTCAACGTTGCAGAATAACCCTAATGGAACAGCAAATTTGGAGTACACTTTATACATAAAATCACCTCCATTTTCTTGTTCAAGAACCATGTGAAACAATCGTTTTTACAATCTTCATATTCTTCAGTGGAACGTAGCATCGTTCTGATTCATCTTTAATTACCGCAATTACAATACTATTGCGTAAAATCAGAGCAACTATCATCAAGGAATGCAAGAATAGAGTTGGACGTTCTAGTACTTTATGATTCCTTTCACATCCCTAAGTATAGATTCACTCGAGATCCATGCACATATAAATGAACACTTCTAGTTTACAATGATTTTATTCAATGCATCTAGGTACGACCGATGTGATTATACAATCAGAACCCCTCCGTCATAATCCGGTTGATCTCACATATAAATCAATACTACAATATCAGCTTATTAGATAAGGACACTGATATATTTTTTAAGGCGGATTTCCGGTAGGTTGAGAGACATTAAGAAAATAAATACGAAATGATTACTTGAATGAAAAACAATGAAATAAATTGGAGAAAGGTTTCATAACCAAGTCTTATGAGCATTAAAATGTTCATTAGGCTTTGAGATCCTTTCCCGATTTAATTTTAATCGAAATCGATGAAGTTCTCAATCAGTGCGGAGAATGTCGAACGTTGAGTAAATACTGACACACTGTTTTTTCTTCTTTGGGACACTTTCGGTTAAAAATGGTTATCCATTAAATCCATTAAATTTGAAGCTCTCTTAATTCTCCATTAAACGAAGTATCTATGGCTACCTTCTATGTATAATTTAACTGTTTAGGTATCTCCACTATCTTTAAAATTAATAACAATTTTAATATCGTGGCTAATGACCCCACCTGTTGAAGCCGTCAAAAGAAATAAAAAAATAATAATAATGAATTTCTAACAGATTTACATCCAGCCAAAGTAACAAATTTCTTCCAATTGTGTTTTTTTAATGATCAATAACTAGAAAAATGTGCATTTTCCTACATTTCACGAGTAATTCTTTTTTTTTTTCAAAATGGCCAAATATTCATCGATTCAACTTACTAATGCGTTGGGTCTCTTGAATTTTTTCTATATAAATACTTAACTATGGAATGTAACAGTAATGATAAGAAAATAAAACATACGAGTGAAACTTCGGTTCCTTAAAGATGGACCAAAGAAATGAAAACTTATATTTCGAGAATCATTTCATTCGATGAGTTTCTGAATTAAAGAGTTTCAAAATTAGCGTTCTTTAAGAATATTATACATTTTTTTTTAGTTATGTGAAGTTTCATTGGAATTGATGGAATATTGTCATAAATATCGTCTAGAAATTTTGACGTTGAGAAATATTGATTGACGAACTGTTTTCTGAATCACCTATATGACGGATGATAAATTAATCAGGAGACCAACATATCGCACCCTCGCTACAAAAGTGACATAACTCGAAATCAAAAGTCGAAAATATTCGAATGCTAAATATTTTCTAATTAATTGGAAACATGAAAAAGAGAACTCATGTTTTTGCGGGGTCAGTTAATACCCCCCATATATTATAATATTGTATGAGTTTTGGTTGGTCAATGATATTTTTTTTCTGTAGGTGAATATCTTATTACTTTGTTTGGTGCATGGAAATACGAATGAGAAATTAGTAGGCACATAATCAACATTATTGTTATTTTACTTACAGAAAACTATTGAATTTTGTGCAGAAGAAAATTTTCCTATCAGGTGGTTCTGAAATCATATCCAGATCATCTGCATGATGTAGTATCTCATGCAGAGTCAGATTATTTCTCCAATAGTTATAACAATATATTCAGGTAATATGGTAGGTGATAATCCTAGCGTTCCGTTAAAAGAACGCCTTTATTAACGTAGGATAAATGAGGATTCGAAATAATGGAGAAGATGAATTCGCCTTTAATATTATTCATCCAAGCAAAGATATAATTATTTTATTCGCAAACGCGATTAAATAAATACATATAAAAAATACACCACCGGACAAAATGAGGTATTGCAACAATTGATATATTTATGAAGTTAACATGGCTTCAAAGTGAATTTGAATACTGAAGCACTTTGTAGGTTATATTCAGTGTTGAAGACGACAGCATTAATTTATGTGTTTATATTGACGCCTTCTTTTTTTCTTTATTTTGAGCATGAATAGAAAACTTTTAAGTAGGTGTTTTTTATACGGAACGGTAGGTCCATTTGGGTTTTAATCTGATAAAGTGACCAAGGGAGGCTGGGATCTGACAAGGAAATTCTATAGGCTAGTTCAGAACTACAGGAACAAATTCGCTAAAATTTCAGATTGAGTGGTGAGTGGAGGACAAAAATAGTTTTCGAAAAAGTTTTAGGAATGATGATTTTTTTATCCCAGTGCTGCCAGTGCAACGTTTGAATAGCAATACTGAAAGTCTCATTTTGAACAATCTACCAAACTATGGCTTACCTATTTGTTCTTGTTAAATTATTTATTCGCGATGATATTACATCGGCGAGAAAAGACTCACAATTACTGGATGCAAATTCCAAAAGACAAATTGCACATCTTCCACCTTCGTTATGGCTTTTGTGAAAGGCTCCATTGTCACGATTTGTTGCATCGAGGAAACAGAAGAAATCGCTTAATGAGCGACCCGATGCCTCGCAGACGTTCTAAACCAACGTAAAATTTAATTAATGACGAGAATATCGAGGACAACTGTCATCGTCCCAGATTGGCATCGAACACGTTTTTGTTAGAATAATGTTTATTTTATCATAGGTTTTTGATGAAAGTTGTAGAAGAAAGCATGTTTGACATAATTGAGAGTTAAATTGGATTCATATGAAGTCTATCAAATTGCCTAATAAGTCATTGTTTGCTAATCGCGAACAATTCTTCATGCATCTATGAAAGGTTTCTCTTTACTTTTTGATCTGGACCATGTGAGTCTTTGACTTGTATATATATTTTAACCGTAGATTCCTCTAGTCGAAAGGAACACTTTTTTCATCTTTCATTTTTTCCGATTCGTCTTCATTGAAAAGATACAGGGTGTCGAAAATCCATAAAAAAATTTAATTTTGAGTTATATTTCGCAAACGAATCAGTCGAATGAAGTGATTTTCGGAATATAGTTTTTCGTAAACGTGATTAATCTATCCCCAACAAAAAATTTTACTAACATCCGCCAGTTTCTCAATTATGACCATAACATTCCATAAATTCACCAGAAATTCAAAGAGTCTAATTGTAAAGAGTGAATTAAATGTGATGAAATGAATATTCATTCATTTTGGAATATAAAAGTATTCTTGATATTTTCTAGTACAACCCGCTATTTACGATTAATTCCATATTGAAAGAAAAATTTTTTTTAAGAAATTACATGAATTGGGTATTGGGTACTTTGGCTGAATGCAACTCTGTCGAAAATATGCACAGAATCCAATTTTTGCTACGTTGTCACGTTGAAAATCATCACGTTCAAATCCAAGAATTTATGTTCTGGGATAACAAGGTTATTATGAATGAAAAGGGACTTGCGCCCTTATTTTTTGAGCAAATTCACAAACTTCTTTTTAAATACCTAATACTTCAGGCAAGTTATTTTCTTTAAAGGGGATTGTTCGTTAGAAGCCCTAACTTCCCGCTTTCATTAAAAGCGAGAGTGAATGCTCCAACCAGATAACAAATTATTCACAACAGCGTTAAAATTGAAAAAAAATTATCAACACACAATAACATTTAATCATTATAATGTGTTTAGTCTATGCACACTCTACACTTTATAATAGGTCTATGATCTATGGTTCTAACAGGCAACGTTCAGCTTAGTGGTGAACATTCAATTCAATGACATTTGCTTATGTTTGGAAATGAAAGGTTATGATTCTGTTGGAGAACCTCAGGAATTTTTATAAACAACAGTAAAAAATGATCATATATACTGAAGATATAGGTTATGAATACTTCATTATCAATCATGGGCGCCCGCAGAATTTTTTCTCATAGGGGGGCAAATAATGATTTGATGACGCGCAGGCGAAATCAGTATTCGGATTTGCTCAAAAATAAGAAGGGGATCAAAATCTCAAGGAGGCCACGCCCCCCTGCCCCCCTCCCCTGCGGGCGCTCATGTTATCAATAATGGCAAAGAAATCAAGATAAGAATATTCAACATTTGCCGCTAACGAAATTCTGTATAAAGTATAAGTATTCATTGTAGGTACATTTCATAAATTCGGTAATTATTCAGAACTAACAAAATCGTACTTCATCTTTTGTCGAATAGGATTGAAAAAGTAAGTTGACGCTAGTTTTCATTGTGCAGTTGCTCATTTTTTGCAACTTTTGATTGGCAGGCACATATCTATGATATCCAGGAGTGGCATAGCTCATTATGAAAGTTTAAGATGGCTATATCTTTTTTTCTAGACTGAATCGAAAAAAATGGTAAGGAAAAAAGTGTTTCCTTTGACCTCAGGAATCTACGGTTAAAATATATGTACAAGTCAAAGACCCACCCAATATAACCACAAAGTTATGCGAACAGAAGTTCCATACATCGAAGTAAATACTTGACAGTTTTCGAGGTACCAGAAGTTCTTAAAAATAGACTCCAATTTGAGGAAGAGAAGTGTCACTTCTTAAAGCTTGTTATTAAAGGCGATCTAAAAAAGGTCACTTCTCCTCCGGATGAAGTGTTATTTCTTATTCAAACGTTCCGAAATTTATGAGATTTCCTTCAGATTAGATTCTTATTTACGATCTTTATAATTGAGGGATTATTGGAAATTTGCCTAAATACAGCTGTCATGCGTTTTCACTTTTGATGACTTTGTTGAGCAATCGTTCAATATCACTCGTCTTTTCAAGTATTTCCGACGTCTTCTCCCAGTCCTGAACCATTTTGGTGTAAAATTGAATGATGTTCAAGTTCACTTAAAACTGTTCTTAATAAATCTAATTTTAAGAAAAGTATGTTCAATACTACTTGGTACGAACCATATACTTATTAAACCCTATACTGCTAAGGTGAAAATGAAGTTGACGTAATGTAGTGGCCATGTCCGTTAGACCGTTCAACGATCTGCGCATGTGCACAAACTCAGAATTTGACAAATAGAGAAAAAGTGAGGTTACGTTTTTCACATCTGTACATATATTTGACAGGTGTATATAACTATTTGAAAATATTTTAGGTTAACTTTTCGAGCATGCGCAGTGCATCGCTTTGGCCAACTGTACCACGTGATCGCTGCTTCAAATGAATGCAACTAAACGGGCCAATGCTTGCAAAATAGGAATTTATACGTATATGGTACGAACTATGTAATTGGCTTCCTCTATGGGAGTCAGTCATGAAAAGGAATTAATTTAATGTATCAGCTTCTTAAACATATTCGTATAGAGTTTCATCACAATGTTGCCGGTAGTTTCTGAAGAACCGTAAGAAATGGGTTTTTTCTTCAACGCCCTTTATCTCGAATACCGATGGCTTTACTTAATTTTTTTACTGAAAAAACCCTAATTATTTTTCAGTTTTTATCTGTTCTAGAGACGGGATAACCTTTTTTGGAAACACCTTGTAGTTAATGTAGAGTATGGGTTTCATTGAAGAAACACAAATTTGTGGGAGGAATTTCAACACATATATGACAACCTTTATTTTGAATATGATTTAATTCGAATTATCTGTTTGCGAGATATGAAAGAAAATTATATTTTAGGATCCCCAACAGATTGTACATTCTCAACCAAGCAAACCGGAAAAATTTGGACCAAGAAAGTGTTGCTTCGTACCTCAGGAAATTATATAAATTGCTATTTTTTCTTCTCTAGGCTGAATCGCAAGACATTGGTATAGAAATACAATAATTTAACCTCAACGACCTACATTATGCAATTTAGTGAATATATTAGCAAAAATATTTGAAGTTCTGGTAAGTAGTGCAGACTATTTAGATCTTTCGAATTTTTTCATGTCCTAAAATATATTTCTTATGCAGATTACAACAAATCTTCGATGGATCTCATGCATTTAATTTCCTTTTTCTAGAGCAAACATGTTTCTATTCATGTTGTATGATTTATACGAGTATATTAAATCACTAGCTGGCCCGTGCAACTTCGTCTGCCCAAATCGGCTATCAAAATTATTGTTATTATTATTAGCCCAATATTATTTTCAAACACGTAAAATCTTAAAGAAGCCTAAATCCTGATTGCCACACCGCCTACAATATCTAATTGTAGGCTCTCTCTACGAGTGTTTGATAACTCCTCGTTTCTGTTTTGGGTGATGATTGGATACCTTGTGTAGATTTCTGTCAGTGTGGGTTGGTTAACACATCAATAATTTATGAAAGTTTGAAATCTTCACTTTAAAAAACTCGAAAATGGATTCCGAAGACAAAAATGATAATATTTTATTTTCAGATTACCGAACAACTAATCATTATTTTTTAAATAAACTCCGAAAGGTAAGCAAGGATTCGAATGGTGTACACATTCTTCAGAGGACTGTCAGGAAAGTGTTCTCAGGGGATAAACTTTAGCACCCTGAATTATTTGCTATAGCTTCTAAATCGATGCGAATTCAGAAGATTTTGGATGACCTCCATAATATACCGTAGTCAAAGAGTCTGAGTTCAGCGTCTGAAATGAGAAAAATATAAAATTCAGTGACTCTGAACTACTGACATAATGAATCTGATTATCCATGTGAACACAACATTATAACAACCTAAGGCTTTGACCACCTACTTAAGCATGATGGTTACAATTTCAAATTAGTCTTGCGATATAATTAAGCCAACAGCCGGTAATCCATCAACATTGCGCTTGCAATTTACGATGAGAACGTATTAATTTACGAATTGAAACTGTTAACAACGGTTCTTGCTCATAAACAAAGAGGATGATTTTATGCTTCAGTACTTTCACTAGATAATCGGAACCACCCACAACATAACAGCTCATGCACGTGTTCCACGTCAAGAAAACTGACTCGATTCAAAGAAGTGGATGGGATAAGAAATATCTGAGCTGAAAGTAATGAATAAAAAAGGTTGGCTATTACATTTCGGGATTGGATAACCTTAGAGTTGCAATTCTGAAACTGACAGCTCCATCATAAAGTATTTGCGTTGTTTTC
Organism: Hippodamia convergens; assembly: GCA_038502775.1. NCBI lineage: Eukaryota > Metazoa > Arthropoda > Insecta > Coleoptera > Coccinellidae > Hippodamia > Hippodamia convergens. The sequence goes on from CM076607.1 coordinate 104,042,225, forward strand.
AGTAATTTAAATGATATTTTAATTAAATCTGCAACATTATTTTCACCACTTTAGACATGGATCAAATCAGCAACAGTACATCGATCAACTTCAATCAATTTTCAGCGATGAAGAGCCGTCGAGGAATAGTGTATATCGATGATATGTTGAATTCAATCGATTCCGAGTTCGGTATCCAAGACGAATTAGTCCAGGATCCATTGTCGATTTTTGCACTCGATTACTATCAAGCTTATTTTTCGTAGGAAGAAGCTTTTTTTGACAAGACCCCCAACAATATCGTGTACGAAACTCTTGATTGTGGTAAATAACAGGGGTATCAAGGATAAAATATTAGTAATCATTTTTTTAGAATCATCAAATCGACATATTTTATCCTTGCCACCCCTGTTAGCTACCACAATTGAGTGGTTCATCCAGGATATTGTTAAGCGTCTCATCAAAAAGAAGCTAAGTCATGGAAAATTAGCTCGATAGTAATCAAGTGCAAAAATGGACGGTGGATCCTGGACTGAATATCGTGAAGGTCGTCGAAAATCAGTTTCTATTCCGAATACCATTTATGCTGCCTCATTAATATTATTTTCATATCATATACAGGGTGTCTCAGGTTCGAGTGCCCATTAGACGTTTCTGCAGAATAGGCCCTTTTTTTGAAATCATTCAGCTGAATAGTTTTTGTGTTTAGGAGATGTCAAGTCACTACAATTTGTCCAACTTATGAAATAAAATTCGATAGTTAGGTACCTCAATAACATAATTAAAAATCGGAAATGTGAAAATGAGTTCATGCATTTTTTGGAGCTTTAAAGAGTCTGACAAAAGTTTTGGCCCATAGAAAGTGTCTGACACTTATGATACTATTTTAGAAATATTCTACAAAACATATATAAAAATCAGCCATGTGAAAAAAAGTTACTTCATACAGTCTGGGATCTTGTACTACATGTTTATGCTCCAAAATTCAATAACTGTTGAGTTCCACAGGATTTCCTGATTTCGTGTAGAGTGAGATTCATGAAACCTTAGAAATGAATTACCTCAGTATATAATTCATATCTGACAGATCTAATCATTAGTTGTTATAGTGATCTTTGGATTTCGCAGAACGATTTCTCGATATTCTAACGAAGATTTTTTTAAAACTCTGACAAAAATTGTAAGTGGGTCCTACCCGCTTGCCTTGATGTCACGAGAATACGTTTTAAATTTTTACATGCTCTTATACTTTCAGAACAATAAAAATTTGAATTTACCATAAGTATATCCCTATAGTTCACTTTGTGAAATCCGAAAATAATTAAAACAGCTAGTGGGCATTCATGTCACTTGTCAATTTCTAGGATAATTTATTTCTTATAAACACAGATTATTGTTAAGTAACAGATTTTATGAATTTGACTCTACCCTCGACAAAAGGTAATAAAATCTCAAATAACTCAGAAATTTCGGAACTTAGGAGCATAAACATGTTAGAACACTATCATTATTGTTTCCCACAGAATCCAACGCAATTATAAAAAAATAAGGGTATATATCAGCACCCCAGAGATAAAGTGTGTTAAGTCACTTTTTTTCAGACACGAACTATCCACAATATTGGATTCACATTAGTGAATTCTAGCTAGTAGAACTCATTTTTTACTCCCTAGGTATATCAAGTCGCCGCCAAATAATGGCAGTAAACATTCTTTGAAACAATAATCGAACTGAAAAATCTCTCTTTTGTGTAATTTTGCTATTGTGACTCAACACACTTTACCTCTGGGGTGTTGATATTGAAAAATAAAATTTATGAGTACATCATGATCAAAATATTTGAAACACCCATTCGTGATTTTCTTAAGATTCCGGAAATACACAATATTCCAACATTTTGCTTCTTCAAAGATGTGTATATTCTCATGATATTGTAAAAAAAATAACGAACGCAATATGAACTTCTCATATTAGTTTTTCTTTCAGTTCTATTATATTTTCTCGATTCATGCAACGATTCAGATTAAGAGATATTTACTTACAATTGAATACCCGATCAAATCAGGAAGGAAAATATTTTAAGATGAATTTTTTCATAAATATATTTTCATCCGCCACATATACGGAAGTGCCCAGGTCGAGAATATTTCAGCTCAGTAGAGAATGTCGAAAAAAATTATAATCCTAGTTTTCAGTTTTCAAAGAAATCCAGTTCTCCTGAAGCGTCCAATAGGCAGTCGAACTTGGGACACCCTATGTATCTTCAATGAAAACACGTCCTGAAAGAAAAATTCCTGAAAGTGCCAAACTAGCGAAACGTCGAGAATGAATAATTATTGATGACACCTGAAACAACAATTGACAACCCACGTAGTATTTTATTTGCTTCATGTTTCGAAGGTTTACGAACCCTGATTAAGTTTCGGTTAAAGTCTTCAAAAAGTGAACATTATTAAGGCTTACGTTTTTATGCTAATGTTACTGACAAAGGGAGAAACTTATTTTGCCAGGTTCTAGTTACTTCAAACTTCAGATCCTTCTCAGCATGAACGAATAAATTAATCTTAAAAGTCTACTGACACAAAGTTCATATTATTATTTATGTTATTATCTGAATATTCTTGAATAAAATCAAATATATGACTCATGAAATCTTGGCCTCAAACTAAAAATAGTTTTTTTTTAACCAACTGATTACAAATCCAGAACAGAGCTAGTTTGGTAGGAATTTCCAGATGCTTTCAAAACGAATCGTGACCAAGACAATGTCCTGAAATGTTCCTCTAATTGGTCTTGTTGTGTAACGCTAATTGTTTTTAATTATATTCCCTATTTCAGACGGTAAAACTAGAGAAGATTTGTTTTCATTTCACAATATTCTGGTATTTCGTTCATCTATCAAACCTTCAGTTTCATAAGCCATTCCGAGGAAGTCAACACAACCTGCAAAGATTCAAGTTTCGACCTTTCAACCTCAATCCCGATTAGGTGATTCCTAGATAACAATCTCCACTGGCAACACTGCGAGCAAAGTGAACTGGAAATGAATAAAATCGAATCGAACTCAAGGTTCGATAGACCTGTGAGTAAGCCAAAGACTTCCTGAATAATTTTTTTGGACTATCCCTAGTCTATCAGCTGTCCGTGTATTATGACGCCTCAAGATATCATTCGGAGGTAAGTCCATAAAAATCAGAGTATGTGGTTGTAGACTATAATTTGTGTTGTGGCATTGTCTGGTCAAGGTTGGAGTGAAAGAAAGAATAACCTTGCTCTTTACCACTGAGGACTAGATATCATTCTTGATAGTTTTCTTCAATCGGTGTCTTGTTTGTTATGTGATGTATGACCAAGAAGCAGAAAGGAGACTTAACCTTTATTGAATTCTGTTGAGGTTGATATGTCATGAAAGGAGAATAAAATTGAAAATCAGGAACATAATTGATTTTGCAAGTTTCGAGAAGCTTCTCTGAGTGGTGTATTTATTGTTGCAGTACCTGTCTGAAGAGAAACTGTTCTGGTCGTACCATGAGTGTTATTATTCGCACTATAAATTGTTTTATTCGCACCTTGTTTCGTTTATCACAGTTACAATCGAACACTTTCTACTGACCTGTATGTTTACTGAAGATGCATATTTACGCAAGACTATCATAATAGTAGGTTGCGCTCATGTAGATCAGCTTATGTTAAAATGATAAGTCCGAGAAGTATTTTGCATTGCCCCATTCTGTTCGTTTTGATTCAGAGTTAAGGTTTGCCGACATCACTCTTGATTGACGAGTGAGATTAAAAAATGAAGATGTGATACTAGTTCAAGTAGTTTGATCAAATTATTAATTTCGATCCACTTCGTGTATCTTCAACCATAATCTCCTGCTTTTCGTGGTTGAAGGCTGTTCAGTCACGATTTTAGCGATGAAAATCTAAATAGCATTTCCGCTGTTAGCTTCCATGAAATATTACGAAATTTCAAGTAATTCGTCCGCTCACAAAACCGCTAAAAGACGGAGAATCCAATGTTAATGGTTTTTCAACGGAACCATAGTTCTTCTTGAGAAGGTTGAAGCATGAAAAGGGTCAATGGCATTTCTTATCGCCCACAAGAACGGCGGAAATGAATGATTATTTTATTTCGTAATATTCTCCAAATTTGAGATCTCAACTCGATTGTTGATTCACCTTTAGAACTTGTAGAATCATCACTTGAATGACAGAACTCCTCCCAGACAATAAGTTTCGAACTTACTCAAATCTACTTTTTGACTAACTTGAATATAAGGACTATTTTTTCTGATTTTTGGATTTGAATTGTTATTAATCTAGGACCTTTACCAACTCTCATTTTTTGTTTGAGGTTTCAAGTTTGAGAAGTTGGAGAACTAAATCTATTATTATTTTTCATTTACTGTTGTAGGCGGGCCCCTTGAATCACATAATTCCAGGTTTTTTTTTACTGAGGTTTGAACCTGAATTATTGTTTAGATTTTCATGAAGCAATTCTTTTTATATGATATGAGGGCAAAAAAACAATCCACCCTTAGTACAAAAAGATGGAATCTTCATTCCTAGTGAAAAAGTATCTCCAGAAAAATGTCATTGGCAAATTTTCGAGATCGATAAAATATTAAAATTTCAAAACAGAGGAACATCTCATGAAAGGGGTTCCACTTTTGGTGTTTTGATGAAAATCAAGCCCGAGAATCCTTCGAACGTTTTTACCTATCTAGTCTACAAGAACCAGAAACAGCCAAAAGCTGGAGATTGGTGATGCCTGAACTATAATTTTTTAACCGTTAAGCCCTAGAAATAAAGGCGAATGAATGCTACATTGCGTTTATATTTCTTTGAGAAACATAGATTGACATCAACTGCATTTCTTTCAGTCTCGTGTTTTCTGCCAAAATTTGAATTGGTGCGATTTAAAAATTGTTCATTATCTCTGTTTCACTTGTGCTACGTTGTTGAAATGAAAACATTATACAGACACTTTTTCTGATACCAATTTGGTAGCTAGACTACAGCGGTGCCTTTGCTGAGCTATAACATGAAGTTGTGTTTCTTCTCATGGAAACAATAGTTGATTAATACTTAAAAAGAATCATATTTTGTTCTACTCCACAAATATGTGACACCCCTAATTGTGTATCAGCCACTTTCATATTATCCAATCACCATTGGGTTCGAATGGCACATCATTTGGAAGGTTTTGCAATATTTAAGAATATGCTGAAGAAGTTCTATTGAGCGTTCGTTTTTCAGAATATTCATAAATAGAAATGCAAAACCTTCAAAATGATGTGTCACTCCAACCCAATGACGATTTAGAAATTTTGAAAAGGTGGCCACCCCACTTAAGAGTATGATCATACACCTATGATGTTGCAGTCAAAAGGCGTCAAAAGCCAAAAGTTGACCTGCCCAAGTAATATGCAGAATTCTGACTTACGATAATTTTGGCTGCTCTCTTTAACCATATTTAATGAAAATAATGAATATTTTAAGAAAATAACTCGGCTTCACTGTCAAGAAAAAAATTGGGTGTTTCTATTAATCAGATGGAGACACTGCTAAAATCTCGAAGAATAAAGGGAGATATAAGCAGTTCGTTTCAGCATGTACCTGGAAAGAGAGAACTTCTCTATTCAGGCTACAAGATGTCGCCATAAGTATCTAGATTCTCAAAAAGTCTATACTAGCTCATTCAAAAGTAGAAGTTTTTTATTAAGATTTTGTTTCTGAGAGGTATGGGATACTGATGAGGCCAAATAAGGCTGAAACTGCCATCTCTTTCTCTCTGTAACGAAATTTGTTTTCGTTTCTTCAGTCCTGTGAATTTAAACATGATTCAGAAACATTATCCTTCAGTTCTTCATTGTCTCAGATAGCAGTATCCAAATATGCTTCAAGATATGAGGAGAACAAATATAGAACGAAAAATGATCTGATTGTTCTTTCAAACAAATGTTTATAAACGTTGCTAAAAAATATCTCTTGCGTTCACAGCGTTACTCGTACATCCAAAGATTGCCAACTTGACGCAATGCACTTGGCCAAATTACCACAATAGAACCCAAGGTTGCGTTGCAAAAATCAATAAAAAAATCGAATATTGCATAACTTGACGATCCACGATCGCTTATCGTGCAGCATCATCTCGTGATATACCGCCAAAATGAAATGATCCGAAATAATGACACATAACTATCTCGTTCTTCAGTACAACGCTAATTACTTTCTGATCCTAGTTTCCTGTGGCTGCCCATAACTGGAGGCGCGATGGTCCGGGAGATCGCGTTTGAGATCATGGTACGTCGGCTGATTTTGTGCAATGTTGATCTTCGACCTCAATCTGACAACTCCCATCATCACCTGCTTCTATTATCAGAAAGACAAGAGTGATAATGAACATGATGTTGAGGTGATACTCCCCAAGAGAACCACAGGAAAATTAGAAGGTGGTGTAGTTACCCATTGATGTTTTACTCAGTCCAATCTACAGTTTAGCTCGTTATGTTGAAAAATTATCTGTTTGAAATGTTCGAAAAATTCGGAAAGGGGAAATTGATGGAGCTATTTTCATTTCGTCCAATTGACGTTTTCTCTATCAAATCAAATGTAAAATACAAATTGCATACATAGTTGGCAAGGTAGGTTTCAGAAGAAATCAAAGATTGCAAAAAACATATTTTGAGTTCTGTATGAAATGAAAACTTCTGAGTCACTTCCGGTCAAACCGGAAGTGACTGTTGTTGCCGGTTGATGGACTTTGTATATTTTTTATTTTTTCAATTATTTTTCTATGATATTCCGCAGGAAGTATCAAATACGGTTTCTTAAATTCAGATGATGAGTGGCATGTTATTTTGCTCCGAAGTGTGAGGAGGATTAGAATGATTCGCAATTTTGCGTTTTTTTGTATCTATTTCAATGCTTTCAGCTCTGTCCATTTTCTCAACTGATTTACACCTACAAGACGATTTTTGTATCTTTTCCCGTCTTCTACCAATCATTATAAGGTATTCAAACAATACGATTAGTTTTGAAAAAACTATAGTGATTCACAGACTCTTCATTCGGTAACATCCATTAAGAATCAGTGGTGCGTTGTTCAGCACCTTGTGCTATTTCTGAATAGAGTGGATTGGAATCGATACGTCACGTATTTTGACAGTAATTGTCGAATTTCTGTTTAAAATATTCAGTTGAGCTGCTTCATTTTCACGTCATGCCAATTCCAGTGCACAAATTTCATCAAAACTTAAAATTTCTTTCTTGTTAAGAGCTGTTGAGCTCTCTTTTTCCTGTCAGGAATTGCTCTTAATTTCTTTTCTCGATTTTATAGCCTTTCTTGCACTCTCAAAAATTATAACTTTCAATGGATACATTTTACTGTTCAATTCTGTACCTACTGGAGTATTTTTGCAAGAGTTAAAAAGAAATATTCCAAATGGTTTTTGCACGTTTCATTTAGATTGCCCAATTTTTAAGTATATCTGGTAATCTTCATTCGAAATATCACCACAAATTCAGTAATTCCAGATTTTACAGAACACCGTTAACTGTTTCCAAAAATAATTATATGCTTTCGTGGTATATTCTGGTATTAAATTATGAATTTCTTGATCAATTTTACCACCTGATCTATAACCCAAGAGCTGAATTTTGAACAATTCAATAACATATCACTGAACTTGATCGTTATGAATTCCATAGAATTCATCACGATATGGCAGGAGGCACAACACGAATAGCTTATTCTGTAATATTGTGTCAAATCTGTTCATTCTGCCACAAAAAATAGTGCAAAAATATTTCATTCTCGCAGATTTTTCATGGTAATATTAATTAATTGAATGTTGGTCTTCTGCCACGGATTCAAAACATCGTATCGAAGGAGAGATAGGCACGTGCCTAGATGATCGCGTAGATTCAATAATTTCTTGCTCAAATTCACACTCGTTCAACCTGCTGTAACATTTGAACTACCCATTAGAAAACAATACTGTAAGAAGCATTTTAAATCAGGAATAAATGCCACAGATAACAGTGACATTCATATGTATATTCATTCATTCCATGGCAGTCAAAAGCCCTGTTCAAATTGACCATTATTTGGATTGAATTGAAAATGTTAAAAATGGTTATCGTGGGTTCTCCTCAGCAGTTAGACATATGCCGCCGTGGTCTTTCTCATATAACTTTTTGAGCACTACAAAATTGTCGCTGACCATGATTCTCTATCTCTTATAGTTCACGCAGCGTCGCCCGTAAAAGCCAGAAAGTACCAGGATATTTCATGAAAAATCGATATTTTTTCTCATTTCTTCGTTATATATAGGAATGAACCCTACATGAAAACCTCTCAAAATAAATTCTGTACAATATAGTGAAAGTTCCATCAAAATCTTTCATCTGGTGCCTGAGCCCATAGAGGACAAACACACAAACACACAGACATTCACATTTATAATATTAGTATGGATTGTCAAATTTTCAATGCAAAAATCATTGAATAATATTTATGGAAATATGCCATTAATTTCAATTCATCTGTTTATTTATATTAACGTGTTTCGACATCTTAGGTCATTGACACGAGGAGCAGTGTACATGGCTTGATAATTTCACATTGATAAACAAAGCCATGAGATATTACCACGAAACCAGCTGAAACCAAATCCAACAAAAACGCAGGTTTGTGCCTTTTATATTGTGAACAAGCAAGCCGGCAGAAAACTAAAAATCGTATGAAAGGGAGAACCATTGGAGCAATTCCTAAATCGGTAAGGTCTATGGACTTGCCAAATCAAGTGGGTATTTTAAGACCCTTTATCGTTCATTTTTCAAGATGCTTTCGCAGATTATCTTGACCTTTTTACAAGTTACATTTTCATGTGCACCTCCAAAATATAGCAGATGATTTTCCTGCCAATACACCATCGCACAAACTATTTTTATAAAAATCAGACAGCTGACTCCCACATCTCGAAAAAAATGTTCTCTTCTGTCACTTTCTCATCATTGAACGGCGTGAAAACACAACAAAACTGGACGCCACCTCTCGGACTAAGAAGATTGAGAGCCTCGGGTCAGCCGAACCGTGAACCGCTCAAAATCCGTGTGAAAGTTCTTATGACTGTGATTTCCTCTCGCGAATTGGAGGAAGCTGTAGCGGACGAGCTATTGATTATGTGGATTACGTAAGGAGGCAGATCTGGGCCTTATATAACGCCGGCATCTTTGCGTTAACGCGTTATATATTGATACAGAGTTGCCAGGGGAGTGGTCAGTTCAACGAACGCAATCATGGTGGCTTCTGCCGATGTTTTCGAATCGAAATTGGCAATGGAAAAGCATGGAGTAAATCGTAAATAAACCGTCAGAAATAAAAGAAGCACTATGACCCAGTTTCTGGACGCAGTTTGAAGATTCACCTCAGGGTTAACAGCTTACTGTGAGATGAAATGTTTATTCGATTGGGGATGAAGGCTCACATTGGGTTGGAGCCTAAGATTGATTAACTAGACTGAAAGGTTAAGAAAGTTTTGGTGTCCCTTATTTCTCCCATGATAAAGCATATTCGTGATCTCAATTAATACTTCAGAAACAATAGTTGTTTCACCTGAAATAATCTTTGTTCGTCCTCTGGTGTGGAAACCCATGTCCAAAATGAAGATGACATCAATCACATTATTGTGCAGGGTGGGCAAAAGAGGTGATAGCTTAACGACTACGTTTCAACTGTAAGAACCATTCTGGATATCTTCCTTCAAGAAGCTCACCCTTATCCCTATCTTCTTTGTTTTCGAGATATAGGACGAAATTGAAATTTGGGCAATTCGACACTGTAATTTATCTCTGTTTCTGTTCAATATATTTTCTGTTCAAATATTCAATGTTATGCAGTCTCTTTTATCATGGTAATCTGATTTTTTCCAAGACACTTCCTCGCTGCAATATATCTTGAAGTGGTGTTTTCTTTTACGGAAATATTAGTCGTTTATGAAGCAGTCATAATTATCATTTTTCTATTTGAAAAAAATTTAACACATTATACAGGGTGAAACACAGTCTTGCCAAATATTCTCGTTTTAAGGTCTAGACCAGTGTTTCTTAACTTCGGGTCGCTAGAGGTATTGGGTTGGGTCGCGGAAAAACCCCAAACGACTTTAAAAAAGTGGTAAAACTTCACATTATATATCCTCAAATGTTTTACACTTATTTAAGTGTAAAACATTTAAGGAGGTGATTCCTCAATGAAAAAAAAAATTTCGTTTGAGCAGCCCTTGTTATACGGCCTCTTAACTGGGGTACATAAAATATTTATAACAATTTTTTCACAAGCACTAAAAAAGTAACAATATTGGAATAAACCTGAAGTCTTCTACTACCAATACGACACTTAGCCAGTAACTTAATGTGGTTTTGTTCTGACCCTTTAATGGTTCAATGCAGGTACTATCTACAAAATAACAATTAATTCAGTTCGCATTTATCTCTGTAGTTGTTCGTAAAATAATTTTTTGCTGCCAACTGGTTTATTTTGGACAAAAAGCCCAGAAGACATTTTTCGTTCAGAAATAAATTTAATGGTTAACAAATAATAAGACATTGGAAATAAATTTTCAGGGTCGCGTTTCCATCCCTTACAACCAGCTGGTAAACTTAATAAATAACGGGATAAGTGTCTTCTTGGTAGAAAAAAAATTTAGGTTAATTAAAACATTGTAACTTCTTTAGTGCTTGTGAAAACAACTGTCATACAAATTTTATGTACCCCCTTTAAGGGGCTATATCTTAACAAGGGATGCTTCAATGAAGACTCTTCATATGAAAGATCCTTTTTTTTTCGATGAGGAATCAGCTCGTGAAATTTTTTACACTTATTCAGTTACACCCTGTATAACTTACTATTTTCTAGAGTGTACTTACGGAAATATTGGAGTGAACTATTTAACGTTGGCCAACCTGCATAATGTCTTCATACATATAAACATACAGCGTACCAAAAAAGTAACGTAACTCGTCAATCATTCTTTTACGCAACAATAAAATTTTATTGTATGCTTCTTTGAATTTGATATTCCTCACCCTCTATGCCCTGCACCCCTCTACTTCATTATTTCAAATGTATGGATTGTGATACATCAAATGAAAGATAATTTGATTATTCAGCTAAAAGTAAAATTGTTTCATGCGATTTTTTCATTGAGAAATTTGAAAATAATTTACAATTCGTAATTGGAAAGTTCTGCAATACGACCATTTTTTTTTTACTATTTATTATAAAGAGAAATCTATGAATTTATGGATTTGTAATTTCGAAAGCAGGTGACCCTATGCCTTTTGAATTCACCCTTTACTCTCCTTACCTCTCTATTGTTTCGTTTTCAAATAAAAATACATATCTGGATTGTGATATATCCAATGGAAGGACATACGATTGCACATGTGCGTGCAATTTGAAAAATATTGCTTGTGATGGATTGCATCGAAGGTCATTCGATGATCATTCCAGTTATGTGAAGTAAAATAAAAATCTACCAAGAAATTCTGACAATGAATATTTTACCTTTTATCACGAGTTGAAAACAGTAACGAACTTATGTATAAGATCACAAATAATACAAAAAAAAAGATAAAAATAAACTATATATTCCTATTTAAAAAAAACCGGATGAGGGGTGAGAGTGTAGAGTAAACAGTGAGAGATTTCAAATTCAAAAATTTTCCCTTTATAATAATAAGTAAAAAAGTATTGGTCAGATTACAGTACAGATTGTAAAATATTTTCTAATTTCTCAATGAAAAAACGGCATAACCAATGCTACTCCTATAAGTAGAATGTGGCTAGCCACATGGCAGAATATGTTATCAAATTACCTTTCATTTGTTGTGTTACAAATCCATTCATTCCCATTAAAAAAAGTAGAGGGTTCCTGGGCTTAGGAGACGAAAAATATCGAAATAAAAAAATACGATGAATTACTGTAATAACTTTTAATATTTTCTTCTTCAATAAAGGCCTTTATTATTATTATTATTATTACTTTTGAAATAAATAATCGACGAGTAACGTTACTTTTTTGACACGCTGTATTTTTATTCGTGCTTCTGAGAGTTCGGGAAACCAGTTGTGTTCTGTGTAGGCTTTGTTACTGTATCCTCACACCATTTCCAGCACAGCACTGTTAATTTTAACCCTACAGTGAAGGTGGCCCATACCCTCATGACTAGAAAAACCTATATTGAGCGACAATTTCTCGGATATTGTTCAGCAGAAGGGCCTGGATCAATTTATGAAAAAAAATGAGTTTTTTTTCGTCTCATTTGATTTTCTAAATCAAAAGCTCTATATTCTCGAGATTATCCCAGGTTTTGATTTTCCCGCTTTTATTGCAGCAAACTGTAACGAATCCAGATGACAATTCGAGGACAGTAAAGGATAAGACAAATCGGAACAGTGAATAAAAATCATTCACTGGCCAAATTTTCACGATGCATTGAACAAGGGTTGTTGGAGCAAACCTATTTTGTTTTCAACCATATTTCCATAATTTCAGAGTGATTGGAGGATCTGTTGGAGAAAATAGAGACAATGATGTATCAAAAACGAGCTGTTTGAATGTGAAGATAGAAGTAGTTCGTGAGAGTTTGAGAAATTCAGAAAAATCAATTCGACATCGTAGAAGTTGTATTTATACAAACTCAAACTTACACGAGATATATTCCTCAAGATTATGAAATTCAAAAACCACAACTGAAGCTTATGCGTACCATGCCACAGCTATTAGGAGATTTGGTTGAATGGATCATTGAATCAGATAATGAATGCTAATTTTTGGAGCAGTATCACGATGAAGAAACATCTTCGCTCTAATGGTTTCGTTAGTTATCGAAATTATTGTCTTCATTTGATGATGTGAGATAAATTTTTTTGGTGGTGAAGCATTCATGAGGGCATACTTTTTTGAGAATGTCAAGAAGTGACATGACAACACAGTATTTTCCTCGGTATTTTCTTTAAATATTGGTTAATATTGATGTGGCCAATATACCAAACAATATAACTTTTTTATGAGAGTCTTTGCATAGGCGCACGGCGCACCATACAATATGAAGGCTGAAAACTGTATTTTCTATTCGCTCTTTGAACTCTTACTGAATTCCGTCCAAAGCTACTCAATTTTTTGTCCTTGTATATCTTTTCCCTTCATGATTTTGATTAATGCTAAGTGTAACGGTATTTCTGCAACCGTTGCAGTCAGACGTTTATGAGCTACTTTTTATGACAAATTAAAAATTGCTTTTAGTCTTCTTGTCTCTTTAACTTCAGATACAGGGTGATTTTTAAATTAATGCATTTCTGAGTATACTGTGTGTCTTGATAACCTCGTATATTATTTCCAAGAACAGTCTTTGATGGATATTTCTACATAGAATTCATTGGAAAAGTTTTCGAATTATAACTCCAGCTTATCGGCATCTTATAATTTATTTAACCATTAAATTCCATATTTTTTCTTATTAAAATGATATAAAACCTTGGAATGTAAAAATAATTTTCTTTGTCATACACGAATTCATCTTTTTTATACTAAAAGAAATAAACAAGACCAATAACAGCAACAATTATTCTAACAACAAAAATTATTGTGACCTAAATATTCGAAGGTTATTTTTGTCATAAATGTTCTGAAAATTTCAAATATTATACTCATTCTCAGATGTCAAGTGCTATATATTATTTCAATCAGAAAAAAGAACGGAAATTTAATGATGAAATTAAATAAACGGTACCCATTAAAAATATTGTAAATTTGAGCAAAAACCGAAATCGATGAACCACAAAAATTTGTAGTGTTCGCCAATGAATTAGACGTAGAAATATCTATCAAATACAGTTTTCATCTTAAAAATATCATGAGAGTATATCGAGATACCCTTGGGGTCATATGCCCGAATATGGATTGTTAATTCTCAAATATCTCATACTTTTTTTGTTCTTTATAAAAACTTTTGTGGAGGTCTTCGTCATGACAACTAATATAATAAGTGTTCGTATATATGCAGTACCACATAATCGAAGGTTACAAAAAATATTGAAAATAAATTAAATGAATATGTCGAAGCAATCCTTGATAGCACTTTGGTGTTTCGTTTACGCTTTAAAAACAGTAACCCATTGACTATAGTAGATTATTCCCCAGTGAAATCAAAACTAGTGCAATTACAAATGACAGCACGTTTTGAGCAAAAACCTCGTTGACTTTCAATCAGACGAATCAGAAGAGAGGAAAATTATCGCTTTCAGAAAACCACGCGTTCAGCATTGTTCAAGGTCCCGAGTGAAAACACTGTGCAAGAAATAAGTTAATTGGGCTGCAAAAAATGAGAAATGCGATCAGGTTCTATACCAAGGTGAAACAAGGAAAGTAAAGGAGAGGAATCATTGCTGTCATAATGCAATTAACCGGTTTTAGTAGGTGTAATTTTTTGTATGTATTATATAGGTATATAGAGATTAGAATGGTTATCATACCCATATGATTGTTCTGGTTTCATGCCCATTCTTCATAGTTCATAGAAAATTTTTTTTCACGATATATTCTGCTGTTGAAAGCTCTCATCACTAGCTACAATGAGAATGATGGATTTTTTCAATCCTACGTCCTACGTTACCAAAAACCTATTTCAAATGCATGATTATATAATCAGGCAGCTCAATTCAGACAGAACATCTCCTGAAAAGGGCAGTCACTTGAACTGGCGAAACGTCGAAAATGAATCTTCATCGACTGCCGAAATGCTCGAAAAAATAAGTAACATACTGGGGGTTAGCCTACAAAAATTAATGACATCATCAAAATTGAAAAATGATTGTTTCATCATCAAAATCAATTGAATATTCCTAATTAATTTCTGAGGTAGTGGAATAATAACGGATGAAAATGCATCAAAGCTCTAGTTCTATAAGATCTAGTTAAATTAATTTTTCCCAAAATATCGGAGGTAAAACTGCAAATTGAGTGAGATACTGAATACCTTGTACAAATTCGATGCTCTTTGAAAGCGTCTCGAAAACTATAAGAATTGGAGAAAAAAATCCCCGAATTATTGAGATGTCAGAAAGCAGATCATCTCGAGGTACAGGGCGTATCTAAAAAAAATTTCACTTGGTTTATGTTAGAGATATTTTGAAAATTCCACAATGTTTTTCACTCTTATTTTCATTATTTTGTAAGGCACTCAATCTGGATCATTAATTACCATTTCAGAGATGAGGGAAAAAACTAGTGCTTTTTAAATGAGACGCCCTTTATTCTTCTACTCAGTTTTGTAGTCGTAGATTTGTTTTATACATCCCGTTACGGATTTTTCAAAAAAGTCATATTTTTCAGATATTCAGTTTTTCGACTGTATTCTTCAAATAGGACACACAAAATATTTAATATTTTTCATTTCTTCAGAGATCTAATTCATGTCGTGTCTGTTGTATAATTGTAATCAACTCATAACCTCATCAATATATAGATATAACATAAGAATTCAACTTTTAGTTTCAATTTCATGAAAAATACGCATAAATTTATAACCAACATAAGAGGAATTTGAAGGAGCACCACAATAAGTGTTCAAATTAACCTTCCCCATTGTAGATACATTCAATATTCGATAAAGTGAAAACAGTCATTTTCAAAAATGTCCTGTAACTCGAGAATGATGAAAAATATTTTTTCTCATATATATTTATTTCGAAAAAAAGAGATCGGGGGTTCTCGCATATTTTTTCCCAAGTTCAATAGTTCATAGTGACTCTCAGTTACTATTTGAGTTTCGCCAGTATTGAAAACCCTGTTTACATGAAAAAAATCTTATACTCAACCAAAAGAGAGGTGTAATGATGATTGAAGACCAGAACAAAAATAGCGTTTCGTGGTTGTCTTTTGGGTGTAAAAAATACTTTTAACATCGTCCTATTTTGATAATGTTATCTATCTTCGCCTCCAATTCTTCTTACAACATTTCTCTAACTACTACTATATCTAAAAAAACTAAACTAATGAAAAAATTGAGCTCATACCATCGTTAACGTTCTGGCAGTATCCAAGATGCTCCTGGAGAAGTACCGCGAAAAGCACGACCGTGAGCATAACAAAACGCATGTTGTTGCTGAAGAGAAACACTTCCTGTCGCTATTACCGACTGACACACTACCACATAACCCGCAAGACAAACTGGTGTAACACCGCTATCCTGCAAACTTGGTGGAATGGAACTTTCTATCTTATAAATGTTGATTGTTCTGCTGAGAGACCCCTACTCTTTCTTGCGATGAACAACTGCTGCTGGTGGCAGGTTATTTACCTTGAAATACAGATGAAAGGGATGCTTAGCTACTACGGATGCGGCGATTTTCAGAATAATAGCCAGAATTGAACAAAACTCTTCAGAGGTTTTCGAAGATCCTGGAGAACTTTTTAAGATTGTAAAAATGCAAAAGAGCAGTATTTCTCAATACAAGTTGTGTAGTAGTATCGACGGTCCAATGAAATGTTCAACATAGCATCTTAAGTCTCATCTATAATCCTTGGTATCGACTATTGATTATGGTTTCATTTCTTGAAAATAAACTGTGAAAAGTGAATCAAACAGCGTCACTTTTATAATATTCCAATTTCAGGTATGAAGAGAAACAAGAAACAAATGTTGAAGCATTATAGCAATTAGCATAGATACACTTTTTCATTTAATGAAACTAGGGTGCCTAGCCTATGTCGGTACTGATTAAATTTTTACTTACTCAAATCAACGGTCTATTTTCCATGATTAATTCAATTTTGAAAACATTTTTATTTTCTGGACAGGGTGGGCAAAATTGGTGATACCTGAATTACAACTTTTTAACCGAGAGAGATAGGGGAAAATGAATGACACGTTACGGTGGTCTTTTTGGGAAAAACTGATAATGTCATCAACTTCATTCCTCTATCATCTTTTGTTTTCGAGTTATAGGCCAAAATTGAATTTGGGCTATTTCAACTTTGGCCATTATCTCCGTTTCTGTTTGTGCTAGGATGTTGAAATGAAAACATTATACAGGCACTTTTTTCATAGCAATCCAGTAGCGTACTTTGTTTTTTCCCAAGAGGTTTCCTTGCTGACCTGTAACATGAACTTGTATTTTTTCTTATGGAAACAATAGTTTGAAATGGCTCAGAATGAATCGCCATTTTTTTCCCGTTTCAGAATATATCATACATCAATCATCGCCCTCAGATTCTTTCAGATATCATGCAAAATATAGTTTGTATTTGAAATATAAATTATTGAGTGTTAAGCAGGCTGAATCACAAAATAATGAATGGTATCATTATTATTTTGTCATTGAATATTTGATTCAATTCTTCGTGGTTTGATCTATGTTCAGAACAACTGTCAATTATCAGATTTCGAAGTCATTATTGACGGCAATATGGAAATATTCGAAAACTACGAGAAATACATATGATATGTTAAAATGTTTTATTTTTGCTGCAATAATGACTTCGAATTGACAGTTTCCCTGAATAGGGATCAAACTAAAGAGAATTGAATCAAGTATTCAATCGCAAAATAATAATGACACCAAGCGTAGAGACATATTTTACCCACCCTGTACATATGTCATACACCCCTTTTGCTATTTTCCAATACAAAATTCGGATACCTCAAGGAAAACTTTTCGACAAAAGAATCAAGATCACCGAAATATCATCCAATCTATTGAGTTTCGAGTACTTTGAAAGTATTGAATTCTTCTAAATTTCGTAAATTAAAGCTCCTGTTCATAAATGTGACTTCATTGAAACATATTTTTTTGTTTAACTAACTTTTACACATGCACTCTTCTAAATCTAGAATAAAATTCTACTTATAGAACATAGAGAAGTATCTTCAACTTAAATTTACAATTTCAACACTTTCCCTTGTAAATGAAGTTGAATAAAAGGGAAATATGTGAGATGGAGAAGTAAACAATGTTACATCCTTAATGTTGTACATTGTCCTGTTTCACATAACTCCCATCTTCTCACAAAGAAGCTTCAAACGTGCCTTTTTCAGCGGCTTCGTCGTGATGTCTGCTACTTGATGTTCTGTAGAGGTAGAGATCTGTTGGATAACTTTTCCCCTGTCACTTTTCTCTGATGAAAAAGTGTTTAATGGAAATATGTTTGGTTCTACGGTGAAACTCTGGATTCTGAGCGAGTATCACTGATGCCGAATTGTCCACTTGAATGATCGGAACTTCTTCCAGTTTCGTGATCGCTCTGAAGAGTCGATTCAGCCAGATCGCCTCTTTTGCTCCCTCGTTGGCTGCTATGATCTCTGCTTCAGTTGTTGAGGTGGTGACGACTGCTTGTCGTTGACTCAACCAGGAAATCGCTCTACCAGAGTACCTAACGAGGAATCTGGAAGTTGAGAGACCCGTTGTTCTGCACCCTCCAAACTCTGCATCGCTGTAAACGTCTAAAGAACGTTTTTCTGGATTGCTCTGGTAGACTTTTCCCAGATCTAATGTCCCTATTATTATTTTATTAGCGAGGATCCTACAGCTTCTGCCGCATCTCGCATTTCGATCTCCATACTTGTCGATTTCTCCAATCATCCTCATGAATTGCTCTATCCCTCATAATTTCAAAAACATTCTTCAACTAAGTTGTAGCAGGTCTTCCTCGTTTTTGTTTTCTGTTTATATTGTACTGGAATGCTCGTTTCGGCCATCTATTATCCTCCATTCGTTGCACGTGACCATACCATAACAACTGTCGGGTTTCTATTCTTTCGGATGTTCTTAGTATTCTATGTATCAAAAAACTCTCTTGACTCGGGTTACATCTTCTTGAGTTGGATTTTTAAGTGTTCTCGAAATAACCCGACACTGTACGCCAAAATGGTCTCGTTCAAACATCAGATACATCAGGGCTCCAACTGCTTGTCGGTAGGGAAATTTTATTTCTTTCTCAGCTTTCCCTGAAACGAAAGATTCTGTGTTCTTGAGTATTGGAGTTGTAACTGGCTTACACCCTGAAAAATTTAAACGTTCTAAAATATTCTTTACATAAGTTTTCTGTGTTATTTTAATGAACTTCTCTGTTTGTTTAATTGCAAGGCCTAGGAAATAATCAACATTCTTTGAAATAATTTTAAACTCTGATTCTAACTCTGCAATGAAAATGTCCAAATCTCGTGAGTCTGTCGAAGCTAGAATACCATCGTCCTCATAAATCAAGATGATGAGCTTTTCCCCATCTCGTTCTCTATTATACTGGGTGACACAGACTCATGGTACACCCCAGAAACTCCCTTGTTTCTGTAACTATATTTCTGAAATTTGAAACATGGAATATACTCACTACAGGGCACTTTTGACATATTCAGAAAAGAAATCTAACTGCTGTTTTTTCCGGAAATCACATCAACTTTCGATTTTCAAATAGGACACCCGGTATATTATTAAATTTTTGAAATCTCTATAATTTTCTCAATCTAATGATAACTCACAGTTGGTATTTCATTCGTCAGAACGCCCATTTAATTTTTCGATTTAGAGAGCCTTGAACCCCCTAAAATTATTCCAAATAATCAAAATATAGTAATTTCGATTTAAAAAGTATCGTGGTTCGAAATACGTGCCAAAAAGAGTAAAACCAAAACCTTTTTTCACTCGAAACTCCGTTTTGTCAAATGGTAGCATAATGGTACTCTGACGTCATTCGAAAGTACCATCGGTGTATCCATCCATATCAACTATTTTTCTGTATAACCAATACGAACACGATAATGGAGTTTAGACAAGTTTAAGTATCTTCTCGGTTCAATCCAAAGTTGATGTCATTTCCGGAAAAACTGGAAATTGGATTTTTTTCTTAATATGTCAAGAAGTGCCCTATAGCGAGTATATTCAATGTTCCAAATTTCAGAAATATAGCTTCAGAAACAAGGGAGTTTCTGGGGGTGTACCATGATTCTGTGTCACCCTGTATAAACATGGGTCAGCATCACTGACCTTGAATCCATGTCTTTCTAGAAAAACTCCAAGACGTTTATTCCAACATCTAGGTGCTTGCTTGAGACCGTAGAGACTTTTCTTCAATTTGCATACTCTGCTGTTTTTTTTTTTTTGACGGGCTCTAAACCCACTATAAGGGTAATTGTGTATATATGTACTGTGTATATTTCAGAGCGAATAAAGTTATTCTAAAGTTATTCATCCTCGTACCCTTGTCTCATGTATACTGTTTCTTGTAGCTCTCCATATAGAAATACTGTTGATACATCGAATTGTTTGAAATCTTCTCACTCGCTGCTATGCTGAGAATTGAACGGATTGTACCCATCTTTGCTACAGGACCGAAAGTTGTGCTATAGTCAATTCCATGCCGCTTTGCCAACTCCATGATGCTGAGACGGCGACACTCCACACTCAAAATAATCTTGAACAGTCTTTTAACCAATTAAACTGCGAATTCTGGGCGCATAACCTATTGAATTCTTTTAAATTTGGTAAATTGAAGCTCCTGTTAAAAAATGTGACTTCATTGAAAAATACTTTTTTGTTTAACTAACTTTGACACATGCACTCTCCAAAATCTAGAATGAAATTATACTTATAGAACATAGAGAAGTATCTTCAACTTAAATTTACAATTTCAACAGGAAGAAGCTCATTGTATCTCGTCAATGAAAAGATTTCATTTCAATTCGAAGTTTTTCATATTTTTCTTTTCATAAAGTAGTACTCGAACCTAGATTATTTGTATTCAAATCTAAGTTTCACGATGGACCCGACCATCGATATATAAGAAATAAATTTTGAGAGAGTACGTACCAACCTGGTTAAATTCTCACTGAAAAATTACAAACATAAAATATTACCAGCAAAAAACACTTCAACAACAAATGAAATTTTCACAGTTTACTATATTGCAGAATCCAGGAGTTAAAATTAAATTCATGGACTACGAACAATATCAGTTGGTATCGGGTATAGATGACACGTTCTATCTGAGAGATAGAGATTAACGTATGAAGCAATTTTTCAACTGAATGACAATTACGCTTCACAATAGAATAGATAGTGCTAAGGCATTCGACTCAGTATGTCACGATGAACTATTAACGAATTTGGAAAACATGGGATTTAGAGGAAAGGTTTTGGATCTGCTGGGCAGTTATTTATCAAATCGAGCTCAATCAGTACAAATAGGTGAATATCGAAGTGAATTTTAGAATATCAATTGTAGAGTTCCTCAGGGTCCATTATTGTTCTTAATATATGTAAATGACTTGTACATTTAACATGAGGAGAAGTAGTTAATTTTGCAGAGGATACTGCTGTATTCTATAGAGATAAAACATGGGAAATCTGAAAAATAACACTAAATATGGAAAAGACGAAATTTGTAATGTTTAGTAGTTCAACCCATACGCTACCTAAGTACGACAAATTGAAAATTTGTAAACAGGATGAAGAAATAGAAATATACGTTACGAATTATATAAAATATTTAGGAATTTATATTGATAGCCATCTCCACTGGAATATACAAGCAACGAATCTATCACAAAAACTAAGAGCATTGGTTTCAAAAATAAAATTTTGTAGAACTTTTTGCGATATCCCTCAAATGAAATAAGTTTACAATGCTTTTGTACAGAGTCATTTGCTTTATGGAAATATAGCGTGGGGTGGAATGTATTCTTGTTATTTAAAGAAGGTTGAATTAGACCAGAAATGGATAATGAAGTAATTTTCAGAAGAGGTTATCGTTATCCAACTGATCAACTGTACAATGAAAGCGGACTTTTTAATTTGAGGCAATTGTACTTTCAGTCCCGTAGTTTATATCAATTCAAATGTAAGAAGAATTGGCTTAAGATCGAACACATTCACAGCACAAGATATAAGAAAACAATATAATGATACCAAAGATTAACAAAACATAGGTCAACGTTGCGTAATTTTCTTCTCGTGTGATGAATAGGTTACCTATAGAAAACATGCAGAAAATAAAGAAATATCAAAATTCTATTAAAAAAAATTTGAGAGAAACGGATTGTAAAATTATAAAGAACTTAATAGAAATAAAAAATGAAGAAGGATAGAAGGTAACATAGTTGGTACAAACTATGATATTGTATGATTTATTAGGTTGTTTATGGTAGATAGCTAGTTTATAATATATATATAAATTTAAGTCCACACGCGAAAATTATTCCTTTGTGGAATTTCAGGTTTATGTTTATTTATCTAAAATGGAATTGTGAATTATTGTATTTGATTGTGTTGGTAGTAATAAACATATTTGATTGATTGATTGATTGTTCGAATTTCAGATATGACTTTCATTTTTTCAAAAATAACTCTCGATATCTGGTGAATTCACCTTTTCGAGAATTCCTAGCAAAAGAATCGTGCTTCTATTCTTCTTAGTTCTTCAAAGTGACACGTGTTATAATTCAGTTGACATCGTTCCAGTGGAATATTTTCAGTGAGTATTTTAGATACGAATTGAGATATTATTTTTTCAACTGGTTGAAAGACTCGTTATTGCTATGTGTTTGCATAAGGCAAAACGGCATGGAAGCGGATGTAACGTCTTCAACTTTTTTTTTTGTTATGCGCCTCTTTATCGAAAAAGTAATATAGATGGATATATTGCTCCAATCGAGATCAATAATTATGAATCAAGTTCTGAAGAATATTTTTCTACGTGATTGTCAGGGAATTCACAAATGTAACATTTCCACACAAAAAAAATAAGTACCAAAAAGAACCCAATATGCCAATTCCTCGATATAATATGCGTTCAGCAATAGTTTCCAAGGATATAACTGAACGATTGGCATCGCCATTGGAGCGAGAAAATCAATTCTGTTGTTGTTCACAACGAATTTGACGAAACACAACCGATGGTGGGTAAAAAAAAATTTGTTTGTCAACAGCCAGATTTGAATTCGCTTTGTTATATAATTATTTGGAAAGAAGCGATTGTCTTGAGCTTAGTCATGGATTAAGCATTTTGTAATTGTTAATTTTAATAAAATTATAATAAATTGTCTTCTTGAGCAACGTGAATGATGAAGCGAAGCAATATCAATTGCCGACTGAAGACTTACAAAGTCGAGCTATTGCAAAAGCAGAAGATTTCAATTATATAGACTGTTCTGTTGTTTTCTCCAGTCTGCACTTTCAGAAGAGCATAAATTGAGATTTTTCAGTAAATATGCTCTGAAAGGAAGTTTCTCCAGTTGAATTTACAAACATATTATACAGGATGTACGAAGAATTCTGCGGAAATTCAAAAAATAAAGTCGAAATAGGCCGTATTTGGAACGAGCACATCTCTGGAATTTCTTTGTAGAAATTGCCGAAATTCCAGTTTCTATCAGGGAAAATATTATTGTATCTTTCGTTGAAGTCGCAGTACCTAATATTTCATATGCAGGTGGTCCAATATTCTGTGTCAAAGTAACCCATGACGAAAATGTGAAAAGGCGATGTTTTCAAATTGCAACCCCATTTTTTGAGGAACTCATGAAATTTGCATTCAAAAATAATATGAGCGACTGTTCTATACCACCTGATCTAGAATGAATACTCACTGAAATTCTTGGGAATGTTTTCGTTCATATTATTTTACTTTTCTTGTTGCAAGATGTTCAACAGTTTCCAAAAAAAATGATATCTCACACAATGTGTTCATTCGAATTTAATTGATCTGAACGTCAAGAATACGCGAATTTTCGATATGGGGCAACATCCACATAAGATGTTGTTCCTCCTCTCCACCGGTAGGGCTCAAGGGGTTAATGCATTTTCACTTGATTGTGTCAAGAATCCGGTGTTGTATATTGACTTCCTGAAATCTTTAACAAATTTGAATCTGGAATCGCGATTTCTAATTTACAATATCACTTGTTTTCTCGGGCATTCATTCTCGACGTTTCGCCAGTACGAATTATTCTTTCAGGATTTGTTCTCTCTGAAGTGATCTGCTGATTATCAGGCACCCCCCAAAAAAGCTGGTACAACGTTCATAAACTTTTTAACTAGAGGAAATTTTTGTTATTTCTTAAAGGATATCTTTTATTTTCTTATTTTAAATATGACATTACGTTTAAATACATATTTAGTTATTTCAAAACCATTTTTGAAAAGAGCGTCTGACTTGATCATTGGAAATTCGCCCAACTAAGTTGATAAACTCCTTTTTTTTTTTTAAGTAGGCTGAGAAAACAGGTTCACACTAGGCAAGAGAATTGCTGAAGATATGCCTTGTCGTTGGTACTGCTGACCTAATTTCTTAGGTAGAGTTTCCAAAGTTGCTCTTCTTGCAGATTCTTCAGTATTAATAAAATAATAAAAAAGTCAAAGTCACTTCCGGTCAAACCGGAAGTTATTTTCAACTTTTGTTTTTCTTAAATGGAGGTTTCTTGAACGAACTGAAAAATATGAAAATTTCAAATTTTCATCTTGCGAAATGACTGAGATAATCCATTGGAACAGGTATACTGGGAACTCCGGTATAAGGTAAATGTCCCAATTATCGACAGTGTCCCAATTATCGACATTTCTGAAGTATTATCTGTTTAATAAGAAGAAAAACGGTCTCATTACAATTTTTATGCAACATACTTCTGATACATACTTTAAAGATCATACTGAAATCAAAAAATAGTTTTTCCGAACCCCTCCAGCCCAAAAAAACTGCTGCTCAACAGTCGGGTATGAGTCATTTTCTAGTGAACACCGTTCTACTTCCTCATAAGTTAAGCGCATACTCTTTCATTCGTTTCAATTTTCACGTACAATATTTCACTAAACTGTAAAATATTGATTACAAACATAGTTATATAGGATTATTCTTCTTCTGTATTATCAAATTTTAACTATTTATCCTATATTTTTATAAAAAAACAGGGTGTCGATAAATGGTACATATGAAAGCTACTGTGTTCCAAATATCGACATGAGTGTCGATAAATGGGGCTCGTTTGAATTTTTTTGACTTAGTCATAGTTAACAAAGTAAAGTGATTTCCTAAAAAAAAATTTTGTGGGGTTGTTCATGAAACTCATCCTCCTTCCTGTACCAATTATCGACATATTGTTTTCCGTCAAATTATAAAATGGGAGTACAATGAATCATGGTGTCGATACAACGTGCAACTTGGTGTCGATATTTGGTGCAATACAAGTCGATGTCTAGGACAGAAAAGATTAACTTGAAATACACTTTGAAAAAAAAAACAGTCATCATTATTTCACTTCTGTTAATATAATTCGCTTCGAAATGATTAAATATTTCACCTAATATCAATCGACATTCAATTTATATTCAAGTCAACACTTATTTCAATAATATTTTAACGGATGTCGATAATAGGAACATTCATATGTCGATAATTGGTTATTTTGCGTTTTCAGTGAGCTTTCCACTTACAGTAACAGAACAGGCAAGCATTTTCAGAGAGATTTCAGAAAAAACACCTGTTAAAGAAATTCCAGAAAAAATATACCCACTCCTTTCAGAAACTCACTTCTCTCGCCTTGCACAGATGAACACTTAGTCACTGCAGAGAAGGAACAGAGAATTGAAAGAGAGAGAAAATTATTGAAATCATCCAAAAAGAAAAAAGTAAAACAAAGGAAAATATAAAGATGTGAGAACAAAGGTTGAAACAATAGAAGCAAGAATCGAACGACTCAACAAGAAATTCATGGAAAAAAGCCACAATAAAGAAATTATTCAGCCACTACTTCTTGAATTCAGAGAAAACCATGCAACCAAAAGAAAAATCCCTGAGAAACCGCTTTACTTCTTGCTGAATGAATGTCGACTACGATCATTTTAAATCACAATTTCTTGTACCATCTAAATTTTTTGTTCATTTTTATTATAGAATTTAGGTCGTTGGCCAATTGGAGTGATCCAATAAAGATTAATAAATAATAAATATAAAGATGTAAAATCAAGATCCGTCGGAAAAATGTCAAAACGCTTAAGGTGATTATTTTCTCGTAGAATATGATGCTGAATATTTTCCTGGGTTAGTATTGAAGAAGTCTGGACAATCATACCAGGCATTGACAAAAAGCCATGGTAACTGTAGATGGCTCAACGTTGATGATATTTTGCATTACGAAGATGAAATATGCATATTGAATAAATGTGGCATATATGACATACCTGAAATGCAAGAATTTAAAAAAATTGAATTCATATCAAAGTTTTTGAACTTTTAGTATTTATTCCAGAATAATATTGTATTTTTTCACTTTTGATGTTATTTCGAACTGTTGCTTCATTTTTCATCATGAATAAAAGATTATTCTATTCATATTATTTCTGTCACGTTGCTCAGAATGATATTTTTCACAACCATTTATAAATTTCCACTCTGTCGATAATTGGTACCACCACATGTCGATGATTGGGTTTTCTGATTTTCTAGTTGTCGATCATTGGGACATCTGACTTGCCTGTATTTTATTCAATTTTAATTATTTTACAGTATATGAATTAGTTTTTTTATGTTTGTTCATTCAAATATAACATACACAGAATGGGAAATTCAGGAAATCCAACAAATTCTACTTATATTTCAACTAGGAAATCATACTTTCTCCGCAAGATCTCACTATAGTGTCGATAATTGGGACATTTACCTTAACTATTTCGTTATCAACTTATGAATTTACCGCAATATAGATCATTCGACACTCACCCAAAGCTGCCACCATTCTTAAATAGATATGTTCACATGAAAATATCAGTTGAAAGGTCAATGTTGAAAAATAACTCGAAGAATAATGCACAATGGAGATTCTCATGTAGGTCAGTACATTCTTCTTCGGTTTTTTAATAGATCATTGTATTCGAGCGAAATGATACATATTTGAAATTCTACGTTACAGTTTTATTCACAAAGTTCATCTCGATGATGCAATTCCAAATAATGAATCCATTAAAGTTATGATTTATCAAGACGTTGTTGTAGGTTTGGCCATTTCGAAATTTGAATTCGTTTTTCATCTGTCAGATTACTTTATAGTTGGTTTCATTGTGGAATTGAAATGGAGTAAGCGGAATATTTTCTGGGTATGAATCACTCTGACATTACATAGAGAATTCCACACGTTTAGTATAAGTAGATAGCAGTTATAATCTCGGAATCTTTGTTTTTTTAATCGACCTGGATACCCAAAGTATCACTGATCCCAACTCAATTGCATAACTGGTTTTGTGAAAACAAAATACAATAGTAAGGCAATTTTTGTAGTAATTACCATAAGATACAAAAATTGCTCTTGCACTGATGAATCAGTAAATTTTGCTATCAAACAAGGTGTTGAATCAGTTTCTTTTAACTACTACCCCTTCATTTAATTTTTCGGTGTCAACTCGAAATCCCTTTTCAATGGCCAATTAACAGTTATTAAGTGTTATTCAAATTTTTCAGGATGATGAAGAAAATAAAGATGAGTTGGTGAGTAATGATAAATTCGACTTTTCACTTGAGTATTATATAGGTTTGAAAGTTAAAAATTGACAAATTTTTCTCCATTTTTTTAACCATTGGTTAACCATTCACAAAATATGCAACAAATATGGCGATGTAATTGATACGAATAAAATTATTCATGAAAAGTAAGCATGCTCTTCGAGAAAATGCAATGAATTGGTTTTAATGCGACAAAATTATGAATAAATCCTCTGCTGAACGAACATAATGTGATAGTTAAAATCCCTTTCTGCTCATATGAATTTATGTGTGATGTCGTGAGAAGATGTTAAGATTATTTAACTGTTGACACACACTTCAAATCGCCATGATAAAACTTCAAAAGGGTTTGTTTTTGAAAGTTTTGTATTCAATTGATATGTGCTCTTTGAAACAGCAAAGTTTTTTATGAACATGAGAGAAAGAATTGTAAGTATACTTACACCCATAGGCGGAAATAGGAGGGGGGTGGATCTAAAGCAACATGAAAATGGAACTCTCTAGAACAACATCGAGAGCTGAAGCTCTTTGGGATGAAAGGCGTGCTGATTGGGTCGGTAGTTATCGCCATGAAAGATGCTTCTTTCAATTTCCTTCTTGTCCATTCTTCTTTCTTTGATAATATGGAAGCTACATCCCATTTGACGTTGTGGTTCTCGTCAGGGGCGCTCGCAGGGGGAGGCCAGGGGGGCCGTGGCCTCCCCTGAGATTTCGATTCCCTTCTTGTTTTTGAGCAAAACCTAAGACTGATTTCGCCAGCACCTCATCAATTCATCATTTGGCCCCCCTGAGAAAAAATTCTGCGGTCGCCCATGGTTCTCGTTCCAAGCATGTTGGGCTAGAGTGGATTTCTCTGTTTCTCCTAGTTGAGCTAGTTTCTGGTGCTCTTTGATTCTGACTTTCAGAGGGCGCTTATTTTCGCCAATGTAGGATATGCCACATTCACATGTTTCTTTATAGACGCAATGTTTGGTTCTTCGATTCTCGTTGTCAGGTTTCACTATCGTGAGTTTTCCCCTGACAGTATCCTTGGTCTTGAATGCTGTTCTAACGTTGTATCTGTTACCAATTCTTCTATTTTCTAGAATAACCCCTTCACATATGGTATGTCAAAGGATATTGTTTCGGTCTGCTCATTGTCTGTTGGTTGTTGCTCTGTTACCTCTTCTCTTGGTCCTATTGCCTTCTGAAGTATCTTCTTAGGGTAGCCGTTTCTCTTGAACATAACAGTTATGTTGTTGAACTCATCATCACGATCTTCTGGACTAGAGCATATCTTGGTTGCTCTGTCATATAAGCATCTGGCTACACCCAATTTGGTATTCAGATTATGGTAAGATTAGAGGATTAGAAATTGTATGAGCAGAAAGGGATATTAACTATCACATTGTGTTCGGTCAGCAGAGGATTTATTCATAATTTTGTCGCTATTGGCCCGTGTTTGTTGTTTTTTTTGTAGACTGTGGTCTTGGGAGCTCCATTCTGTTTGTGAACTTGTACATCGAGAAGAGGTAATTGGTTATTTGTTTCGATTTCCATGGTGAATTTAATCGATTCCTCTATGTTATCCAGTAGTTCTAGGAAACTGTCCAGGTTTTCACTCCCATGTTGCCGGATTACGAAAGTGTCGTCTACATATCTGCGCCATAGTTTCGGTTTGAAAACGAATTGTTCCAATGCTCTCTTCTCAAAATATTCCATATATATCAGCCAAAGTTGGAGATAACAACATAGATAACGAAAATAGCTCAAATAATGTTTCAACAATTCTTTTTTGTTCCAATACATTCTCGAAACTATATAAAACAAATTGCTAGACTTTTCTCGTGGTGCGATCCACCTGACAGATGCCATTTTGTATGTAAATAATTTTTCAAAAAAACATTGCTTTAGTGTTTATGGCTGAATTTTGATGTTTGTTAATTCAGATATAGAAAAGTGCCTAGGCCGGTGCTAAATCAGAGCCAGACTTGTTCAAAGTTATAATGTTTCGAGGGGCAGCTACACGGGAGATGAATTAAATTTCATTTCAGTACGATTATTTTTTAATACATAAAACTCTGAAAACTATATAAAAAAAATTATCTGATAGCCAGACTTTTCGAGAGGTGCGATCAACTTGCCAGACGCCATTTTCTGAAAAAATATTGGAAAATATTATTTTAATACAACTGAATTTTTTATATTTTTCATCTCAGATATAGAGAAATGAAGAATTAATTTGCCAGACCTCTTGCCTGGTGCTAAATCAGTGATACTGAAACAATTTTTCTTCATCGCCCTTGCCTAGCAAATTAATTATGTACAAGCTAATTCACTTAAAGTTTGTATACAGTGTAGCACAAAAAAGTTGAGAGCATGCAAACAAAAGTATAGGCTTGTCTGTGGCGCCCTCTACAAGATGAGAAGAAATGGTTCGCGAATTCGTTTTGCTCATACCGTAAAAGCCATAAATACGAAATTTTGCGAAATTTGATTAACGCAGTGCGAAAGTAGCATCTGCCGCGATCGGTCGTGCCATACGCCGCTCCGCATACGGTTGTGTTATTATTACGCAAGTTTTTTCTTCAATTATGACTAATTCAAGCGAAAGTGAATATTCCGAAATGGAAATTGAGGACGACGGTGTTTGGAGAAAAGTCCGCCACAAACGAAAAAGAGGTCGTGACCCCAACTCTCCAACTCTTTTGAACCCCAGGAAGAAATCGAACCAAATTCCCAATGAGAGTCCACAGTCATCGATAATGTCGCCTCCGATTCGGTACGGTCCACATGTGGGAAATCCAAAAAATTATCAATCAGCTGTAGGGAATTCCAAAGATAACGAACAAGAAATACCCTCACATACACTACTCAACAGAAACGAGAATAACGGATTCGCAACATCACGTTTCAAAAATAAATATTCCGCTAAAATGAGAGAAATCAACCAGAAACACTACAAACATTTATTCTACATCCAAGCTCAAACAAACCTACTAAGAAAAGAACTCTCCGATATCTGGGAGGAAGTACACCCCAACACCGATGATGTGATTTTAACAACTAAACAAGGATTCCTTCTCAAAAGTAACCAGGACAAATCCACCATAACAAAGACACTTAAGAGCCTGATTGAGAAAAACAAAATCAAAAACTACCAAGAAACTAAACCATCACAAACTACCTCCAACTCTAATCCATCTGACCAAAGACCGTCATATAGTGTAGTGATTGGTTCTGTAGAAAACGAAATCTCAGAAAATGAAGTAAGTGTACACCTTAGAAGCTTGCAAATAGAACATCGCTACTGCAAACGCATAATAGCCAAAGCTACAAACAAGCCCACTATGATGATTAGAATCATAACTTCTTGCCTGATTTCGTCGGAGAGGTTACTGAATGAAGGAATTTTTTATAAACATCGGTATTATCCAGTATATCCTAGCAACCCTCCTGCTCCGATTCCACAACCATGCTCCAGATGCCAATCATTCACGCACACTCGAGACAACTGCACATCCATTATAAAATGCACGAAATGTGAGGGTTCCCACCACTTCAGTAAATGCAACAGCCAACTACCGCCAAAGTGTGCATCGTGTGGTTCCGAAGATCATGCTGCTTGGTCTCTGAAATGCCCTCGCAGACCCACTAAACCAATCGAAGGTATACCTAACAGCCAAATAAAGCCGCTCAACAAGAAATCCAGGGAGGTGGATTCCGAATTGAAGCGAAACTCAAAAATACATTCCCCTGTGACTATTAACGATTTAATCATCGACACATATATCTACAAATTGAACAAAATCAACAACAATAACAGAGACGAGCTTATTGCAAAGCTGAGAAAACGATTTATCGCTCAATATTCGATTGATACAGTGGCCCATTTTTCCGGAAACAGACTTTACCTGCTCATGTTCGACTTAGAAAGTCCCTCGACCCCCTCCGCCACACAACCCATCCAAGGAAGCAATAACGCGCAAATTCATGTCGACTCTTAAGATATTGTATGCCAACCTTAATAACTACACCTCAAGGAAACAACTAATTAACAACACCATAGAGAGACATAACATAAACTGTGCATCATTTGTCGAAACGAAAACAAACAATAATAGTAATACCCAATATAGAAACTGGAACATAATCAAACGTGACGGAAATATTGTGAACAAAAACACACGAGGTGGAAGCCTAATTCAAGTGCATCCCAGTTTGAAAACAAGAAAGGAGAATCCCCCCAAAATGAACAATCCTTTGAATGAAACCTCACATTTCTCCATTCCTTTCCAGCAAGACAGACTTCACATTTTACTGGTATACATCCATCCCAATTCGCCAATCGAACCAGCAATCTTTAGAAAAGCATGTTTGTACAAGTACTCCATTATAATCGGTGATTTTAATGTCAACCGCAAAAAAAAGCAATCAGCTTCAAGAATTCCTAAGTAACGCACCCTTTGAAATGGCCACAACACCTCCAACATTCAGAATGGCGAACAACCCCGATTCCACTCCAGACCGTGTACTATATTCATCCAACATCAAAAACAATATAATCTCGATAGAAACACACCCTGATCTCGGAACGGAACATGACGCAATTCAAATAGTTCTGGATTTGCACAACCTCATCACCGATATCGAGCCACTTAAGAAGGATGTGAAGAAATGCAACATGTATATTGTCAATGAAAAACTTGAGACCTACTTGGGTGAAGTTGCTGAAGAGCCAATCACAGAAGAAAAAGTAACCCAGTTCAACTCAACACTTTCAAAGCTAGTAACAGAAAACAGTCCAATAATAAAAACAAAGTATTACGTCTACGAACTTCCACCATACATCATCAAAATGATAAAAATGAAAAGAAAAATGCACAGAGATTATCTACAGAATCCTAGCAGAGAAAAGAAGACAGAGCTGAACCACTACAATAAACATATACAATTACTTATTCGGCAATACAAAGAACACAAATGGATAACAACCTGTAATGAAATCAATGAAAGCAAGGGCAAAAATTACTGGCAACAAATAAGAAAATTAACCAACTATAAAAAGTCATCGTCTGGAAAACACATAAAAAGAACAACAATATCTACTCAACAGATCAAGAAAGAGCGGACATTTTTGCGGAGTACTTTGTACAAATCTTCAAAGAAACTAACTCACCCCAATACTGCCAGCAAAAATATGCCAAAGTGAACTCCTGGTACGAAGAATATTTTCGAAGAAAACGACCAATACGCAATTTCCACATAGAAGAAGAACTATATTTTGAATTGCTATATAAAGGAAAAAGCACCGCACCCGGACATGACAATATTACAAAAGAATTGCTACGAAAACTTAATGAAAAAATTCATAAATACTTAATTAAAATTTTTGAATACTGCATTTGCCACCACTACTTCCCTCCAGAATGGAAACATGGCATAATCGTCACTATAGCCAAACCTAACACAGACCAGCATCTAGTAGAAAACTACAGACCAATTACGCTTCTTTCTTCACTGGGAAAACAATTTGAACAAATAATAAAGCGTTCACTTCAAGAAGAGATTGGGCTGAAAATTCCGAATTACCAATTTGGGTTTAAAGAAAGCAATTCCACCATCCATCCAGTGACGATTATATCATCTAACGTTCAAACAAATAAACTGATAGGAAATCACAGTGCTGCTATATTTCTAGACATCAGAAAGGCTTTTGATAGCATCTGGCACAAAGGGCTGCTTTACAAATTAAATGAGTTGGGATGTCCTGAACATCTTATTTGGATAATAAGAAACTACCTGATGGGCCGTACTGTACAAATTCGCGTAAACAACTACTTGTCTTCCATTTTCTCAAGCGAGCAAGGAGTACCACAAGGATCCCCCCTGTCGACTCTGCTCAGCAAGGTGTACTGTTACGATATTTATAATGAAGATACTTCCCACTTCAATAGAAACCTATATGTATTGCAGTTTGCGGATGATACAGCCCTTATTTCACACAACAAGTCGTTGGTGAACACTATTAACTGTCTACAGCAACTATTGGACAGCACAGTGACGTGGTTCAATACTTGGAGATTAGAAATAAACCCAGAGAAGTCGCAATTCATAATCTTCAATCACAAGATTACACCGAACTCTCCAAAATTGAAGATAAGAAGAAAGAATATCGTCTCACAAAACTGCATAAAATATTTAGGTGTAAATCTAGACCACAAATTGAGCTTCAGAACAAATGCTCTCAACAACAAGCAAAAATGCATCACCAGAAGCAAGCATTTCCGCAGTCTGACCTTTAAAAACTCAGGAATCAGCATAAAAACAGCTGCACATATCTATAAGTCTATATGTCGGCCACTTTTGGAATACTGCCACCCAATATACCTGTCATCAAATAAAACCACCAAGAAAATTCTCCAGACCGCAGAAACCACCTCTCTCAGAGCCATCACCAAAATGCGACATCCAATGAATGAACTCTTCAACCCCTCCAACAAACTTCTGTACGAAAAAACAAATATCAAACCGATCGAACAACGCCTCAACGATCTGTCGACAAAATTTTCGCAGAAAGAAGAGAATATACAAATCTTGAGAGAATTTTGCACTAACAGGACCGAGAATACAAGTCCACACAGAAAATATCCTCTGAATACCATATGGGAAATTATTCAAACTCTACAAAAATAGATTCAAAGTTACTAATGTTTTTTTTTTTTTTTTTGTAAAATATTGTTGCTCACTTATTTGTCAAAAAATTTTTTAAATTATCAATAATTTCTCTTTTGTAACCAGGCTGAAGGACCTCGGTCGATGGCCTTTTGGATCTTTTTCCAATAAAGAACGTTTATTATTATTTATTTTTGATTAACGTAGCAAAACGTAGAGCAAAAAAACTGTGAGAAAAAATTGAGTTTAACACCCTGTAACTTCGTTAATTATCGATTTTCGAAAAAATTTTATATGAAGGGGTACCATTTATTTTGAGTCTAGAAATCATCCTTGAATTGTTTGCTCATCATTTCCGGATATCCTGTATATAATATATCTATTTCTGAATGTTTTTCATGATCGGTCTATCGTGGTTTATTTAAGAATATTGAATAAATTTAATTTCATTGAGTATTATCTCTTCCACTATAGTAATTGATAAGGAAAATGCGGTATTTTTCGTTTGTGACGAAAAATGGGCATTTGTGTACAGAGGAAGTTTGAAATAAACAAGATAAAACATTTCTAACAACTGCCTATTAAGAAATAAGAGGAAAACTAACTGAAACACGAACTAACCTTACCTTCCAGAAGCAATACCTCTTTTTTCAACTTCAAAAGAGAAATTGAAATGTTTTTCACAGCGCCGACACATCACAGACACACAATTCTGCAAAATTATCTGGGGAATAAACTGAACATCCCTAAAAAATCCAGACAAAAGACACAAAAACCCGGAAAAACACAAAAACCCCGTCGGGTTGAGCTTTTTAAAAAAACCCTGTCTTCTGTCTGACCGATTCAAGGAATCGTATGGGACCAGAAACGCTAGATACATGTATGAGAATCACGATTGAAGGGCCAGATGAATTGACAAAAGATCTAGTTGACCAAGTGATCCAATGTTGTGCGCAAACATAACAACGAAGAATTGCTCTTATCTAATTTTTAGTATTTAGTGAAATGTATAAGATTTTAGAGTTTCTTTTCAAATCCGTGTTCCCTCATTATTTTTTCTAATCATTGTCATTTTATTCAAATTTGTCTGATTTTTTTTTTATTCATGCTTTTTATATTTTCACGTATTTGTAACCTTTTTCATTTTTGAGGTTCCAAAAAGTTTCCTTGAAATAAAATATTTATGTAGGTACCAGAAAATCCTCAACTTTCATTTATTAATTTGAATTTCTGCATGCATTTTTTTCATCTCAAATGAAACAAATAGTTCTTATGCTAAGTGATAACATGATTTTTAACATTTCATTGCTGTTTTTTGTATTCATAGATACAAAATATACCAAACAAAAATATACCATCGATTCGGAAAATGGTTACTCAGTCGATTACGAAACCTTGAGGTAAATCTCCAGCGTGCTTACGCTTACTAATTGATAATAATAATAATTCATGACTTATCAATACTTTATACTAGTATCGATTATTTCTTCATGAAATTCATCAAGAGTACCTTTTTGATGAAAAATTGAATGATGTTGAATATCGCTCATAATCTGGTTCGAACCGTGTAACTAGCACCCTCTATGAGAGTCAGACATCAAAACACATTCATCAGATGTATCAGCTTTCAAAACATATTCGTATGAAATTTCATTACAATTTTGATAGTAGTTTCGGCAAAATCTTAACAAATGTGTATATTTTTTTAATACGGATGGCGTTACTAAAATTTTTTACTGAACAAACCACTATTAGTTTTCAGTTTTCTATCTATCCTAGAGAGATGGTCACCTTTTTTTGAAACACCCTTTGTAATTTAAAAACAGTGAGCAAAATATATTTTCCCTATTTCAGTATCGTAATGAGTTCATTACAGTTCTAAAAGTAGTGCTGTAATGAAACTCATTACAGCACTGTTTTCAGTTATATTTTTCGTTTTGTGGTTGTCAGTACTGACCTCCGATCCACTCAATTTTCGAATCAAATCAATTCAAATTTTGCAATCTGTCAAATTTCGTTAGTGACACCAACTGCCAAGATACAATATAAAAGTCACTAATCTGAATTTTTATTTGAATTTCGAGAGTTTTCACAAAACTTGACTGAAATAGAGAAAATATCGTCTAATGCTCGTTGCAGAAGGCAATTCCAACACTCATTTCGAAAACTCGCTCATTCGTCGCTCGTTTTCGAATTTCGCATTCGTGTTGGAATAGAAGCTCATTCTGCAACTTGTTTTAGAATAAACTATTAGAGTTCTCCTAAGTGAAATGAAATAAATGGTGAATATATAAATATAAATAAAGTTCTGAAACGGTAATCAAATTATGACGATGATATAATGTTTTCACAAACCTACCTTGGTTGTCACCCACTACAAAAATAATAATAATTGAAGGGGCCATTGGAAGAAGGGGCTATGTTACAAATAAAAATGTGAAAAAAAAAATAGATTGTACACATTGAAGTAAGATGAAATGGCACTTTTCAATGGAAACTAGTTTAATAATTCGAATTGTGCCATTGAACAAATCGAATTATTGAACTAGTTTCAATGAAAAATGCCAGTTAAGCTTACTACAATCAATTTTTCTCACAAACTCATATTTGTAACATAGCCCCTTCTTCCACTTGCCCTTTCAATTGTGGGTATATTGTTCTATTGCCATCATTTGATTGACTTTTCAGTAGTCTAATATTTAACTTTTTTTTTCACTCAGGTTAGGAGAACTGTCAAAAATATATTGCTCATAGTTGGTTATTACAAAGTATATATTGACTGAGATTTGAAGTTATAATGTATACCTACCTATCTTTTTTGTTGTAGTTACAGCCCAAATAATGTTTCACCATTATCAAGAATATTATCTCGTTCATAATAAGTATGTAACACAGTTATTTCTTTCCTTTTTAGTGCATATTCGTTTGTTTTGAAATTTCGGTTTTTGGAGACTTTTTATTCGTAAATTTTTTTCAATAAATCGCATATTGTTTTGCCTGGATATGGATAGACCTACCAAACAGGCTGCTCATATGAGACAGTGCCGTTCGAATGGACTTCATGAGGAATATTTCATTATGATTGGATAACAGTCTTAGACATCTCTGATTATGCCATGCACGTCGACTTTTATACAATTTTCCAACCTTTATAAATGAGTATATTTTCCAACCATGAGATAGATCGCCTTTCTCCCCTGATATTTTTCTCTGATAATTCTGGCAACCGGTGCCATAATTCAATTTCATTCATGTGGCAATACCGTATTCTAATACGGCAAATACTTTACCACAACGACATTATGATGAGTGACTCAAATATCCGGACACCCTATAAATGATTCGCCTGAGTACCGTTAATTGGCTCGTTCATTTAGGAGTTCTTTTTGTTTTGTCATGTATGGCATAATCAGAATCGAACCAAATAAAAGATAAGATAAAAGTGCCATCAACCCAGTCATGTTGGGTTACTGACACTTTTATCTTTAAAAATCAGATTTGCGTGAGGTCACTACTTTTCATACTACAAATTAGAAATATGTAGTCCTTTGGATAGGAAATATGGAGGGTAAAGAACTCTCAACTTCCATTCTCCACAATTCGAAATAACATACTGATCTAGTGATCGCCAGTGCCACCTATGAATGCTTTGAGAAAGTTCTATCGTTTGTGCACAGCGCACTCTATGTATGAGAGGAGGAACTCACAATTAGTTATAGAAGTGGTTCACAGATGGTGCACACTGGTATCATTTTTATTGGTAAGATTTCTACTTATAATTCAGTTCGAGAATGGATGAAAGTTCTGAACAATTTGTGAGTTGTACTAATCGTTCATAGATAGCCCATTTCAGATATTCCAGAACATAAATATGAAAAAGCCTGATTCTCATAATATCGAAAGAGATAATTGATTTTCGTTAATAGTATTGCCAGCGCTCATTTCATCTTGAGATTTGATAAAAAATGTATCATTATTCTGTATCCGTTTGGAATGTGCGTACCTGACATTTATCAGTTTTTTTTTAATATGATTGGCTTTACTTGTTAAGGGTGATACTCCGTGAGAGTTTAGGCTGACCGCCCCTCCTCTACTCAATATCACGTGTATTTTTTCTCAATGCAATGTCGGGCTAGAGGCTTTTCATTTTCATTTATACGTATATAAAACCGAATTAATTTCTGAAAAATAAATATGTCCAGACATCAAGGAAGCTGAAGGACTCAGAATAAAGAAGAAAATCTTAAGAATGCAGGAAATATGTACTTATACAAAATTATCCATCATACTTCAAAATATTGCTCGACATTAAGGACTCACCCAGTCCACGACTATGTGAAGGCTTTCTGCCTTGAAACAGCTAGTTAGTAAACATTGCCCGTTTTTTTTCGCGTTTTTCAAAAATGGAGCACTCAACGTAAGAATAAATACACGTGATGTTTCACTACAACCACCCCTCCCTCCCGGTGATGTTTGGTGATTTTATGGCTCACGTGATCAATGGACGACCCCTGAGCATAACTCCAATTACTGCACCGGTAAAGTTTGTATCGTGGATAAAATTAACAACTGGATAATTCGATACACGTTTCACAATGAGAATTCCCTTCAATTACAAATTGAAGCAATTCAATTCTGGATTGAATTATCTCGGAAGAATACTCTGGGTTTTCCGAAAAGTTCGAAGAAGTGAGGAAAAACCTGTTCGAGACCTAGAAAAATGTGTGTTGTTGAACAATTAGAAAGAATAGCCTTGGTTGCAGATCGTGTTAGATCCTTTTCATGTCTCGAGATGATTACGATTTGAATATCTTGTAATAAAAAATGAGGGAAATACTCGGTAAATTATTCAGGGGTCAATGACGGAACTATTTCTGTTTTTTTATACAATGATCAATGGTATTCTTGGAAAATGAAAACTAACGGTTACAAATTGCAATCGACTGATGATCTTCTTTAATATTTACCTGTCTTGACATCCTCAGGAGCACCTTATATTAAAAAAAATATGTCACTGGAAAGTTCAATGAACACATTTATTTACTAGCACGATCCTTCGTTCTTGCTCTGGTAGGTATGCAATGGTAGGTGAATATGAGATTTTATAATAAGAAAGTTTTCGAAACTTAAAAATTTTTTTTGCCAAGAGGTATTCTCATCAATACCTACTATAGCATGAAGAGAATGAAACTGTGTCTTTCTGCCAAACTCAATCTTGTAATTTTCTAAATAACGATTTGTTTTTTCTGAAATTTGATGAAGAATGTCTTGAGGGCTTATCATACCTACTCATTAGAGAAAACGCAGCAATACAATTTTAAATGCAGGTTGTCTTTAAATATATGCGTAGGATTTCCAGACACTGACTCATAAAACCCTACATATTATGGAGCACTGGGTAGCTGTTGCCGACACAATTTTTGTCGATATCATGACTTTATTATTAGGGATTGAAAATATCAACCTCTTGATTTTCCTCCAATAATTATTTTCGGAAAAACTTTCGAAAAATAAAACACTTTTCGTCTTTCGATTTCAATGTGGGAGAAAAAGTTCATTGCAGAATTTCTTACAAGCATTGATGACCAATTTTCTTTTCATTTCAGAGAAATATCCGAAAGAAAACTACTTTAGTATATATGGCTTGGTAATGACAAGACCTCAAAAATTTAGTAGAAATTTTCGGTGATTATCGAACGATGCTATAATAAACAGAAGAGAAAAGCAGACCCAATTTTTCTTGGGGTCTGTCTATTTAGTCTTAGTCACACGACATTGGTCCGATACACATTTGAAAATCGAACCCCTGTAATTTGTATGAGAGTTTTAACTAAGATGTCTAAAAACATGATGTATGCCCCGATTATATTTTGTTTCAGCAATTTGAGAAATGTTTCAATTAATCAATTATAGGTGCAGCTTTCATCAAATTATGACAGATTCTTGGGGATTTATTTGAATATATTCTTCTTCTGAAATAAAAATGAATGGAGGTCTTTACATTTTCATTCTTATGAGTTTTGTCGAAAGGTATCTATCGCCCATTCATTTCTCGAGAATACGGTAATTTTTTGTTTGTAAACAGTTTAGGAAAACGGAAGTGACCATCTGTATTTTTCTAATACTGAAGGTAAGCTATCGGTATTTTCTAGCGAGGAATAAATTAATTTAGTATTCTACATATATCGAAACTGACACTAAAATAACATTTCATTGAGATGAGTTTCGATATCAAATGGACTGTCCTTTCGAAATGATTGTATTTGGACTTTTACTCAACATAAGTTGTCAACTTATTCTTACACAGGGTGTCCCAGAAGTCGAAGTCAAGCCAGAATCATGTAACATATCCAAGTCGTGTATTTTTCAACAAATATTGAATTTATTATTTTCCGATAAAATACACCACCTATGATGATTCTCGAACTAATGTTGCAACAACGTTTAACTTTTTTCAAATTTAGTATTCCCCCAATTTATATAATCCCGAATAGTGGCTTTGCAACCTTTAATCTTCAATTCTTAGCCAATTATTTAAGCTTGTAAAATGCCGAACCAAATATTCAAAATTGATATTTCCACTACAACTTTTCGAACTTTGTAAAAATAATTCTAGAGCATCCAATACTCCAAGAATTCAGATTAATAAACATTTTAAAAAGGTGGTGATATGAACCTATATAATTCATTCGATTTTTAAGTATTCTACTTCGATATTCTTCATTTAGATATTCTCTAACTGAATGGGCATAAGTTGTGTGCTGGGCAGCCATCTTGCTGGAACCATATTTCTCTGGAAATGCTAAGTGGCACATCTTTCAGTGAATTTTACGAATGATTTTGTGAAAATTTTAAATAAAGTTCAGCATTTAAAGCTTCTGGCAACCCAAAAGGTACTAGTCTCTTCCGTTCAAAATTAGAGTCCACATATTCACGTTAAACTGAGATCTTCTAAGTGCCACTCGAATAAATTTTGTGGGTTCAGGTTGGCACCTTTTTTAATTGTCGATTCATCTGGATTCTCAAAGTAATGGATGCACTAGACTCATTCTTACAAAGTTCGAAGAAATTGTTCGAAACTGTGTTTATTCAAGAAAAACTGTTTTTTTTAATCATCTAAGGAATAATGTAGCAAGTGTTATAGCATTTTAGGCCCGCTTGCCACTACGCTAAAATCGGAACTAATTCGAGTCCTGAGACCCAAATCAGATGCGCACGCATAATAAATGCAATGGTATTATGATGCATTATGCGCAGGCATCTGATTTGTGACTCAGTACTCAATATAATTCCGAATTTAGTGTAGTGGCAAGCGGCCCTTAGAAAACTTATTAAATGTGCTAACTTCTGAAGTTACTTGCCAAACTCATGTAGTACAATCAGTTGATGCTGGTTGAAATATTAATTTTGAATATTTGGTTCGGCAAAAAGTGACATTATTGTTCAAGGTGGAACAATTGGCTTAGAATTGAAGATAACAAGAAGAACTATTCGGGATACCATAGGAAAAATAAAATTTGAAAAAAGTAAAAAATTGTAGCAACAGGAGTTCGAGAATAGTCACAGGTTGTGTGTTTTCTCGAATAGTACAAGAGGCAATATAATTTGAAGAATACATGACTTTGTTCTTTCAAATATTTTTCTGAATACTATGACTCAACCTGTTACCTGATTCCGGCTTGCCGTCTTCTTCTTCGACACCTGTATAGTGTATATATATTCCTCAAGATCTAACTTTGCTACACTTTTTCTCAAAAATAAATTTTCGAAATGTTATTCGCATTCTGGAGACAGAAAGCAGCTCCTCAGCAGTTTATCTGTTAGAACTTCGAACGACAATTATTTCATCAACGGAAAATAGATTTAAATGACAGCTATGACATTGCGTCGACGCCACGAAACATTCCTCCTATTCTCAAATTGATCTAAAGTCATTTTCTTCAGAAAGTAACGAGTCCGTTCGTTCACCTTCTTAGTTTTTAAATACTTGTATTCAACCTCTTTGTGAAACAAAAAACAAAAAAGCTAGAATTTTTTTCCTATAATCTTGATTTTTCAAAACATCCACCTTAATGCAGATAGATTTTAAAGTAAGTTGTTCCTTTCGCAATATTGCCTCAACAAGGCCCAATTGAGAGTAGATGCAGGATATAGGTACTCATCGCGATCACTTACTCAATATGAATCATCTCCAAGGAGATTACTAATGTCATTAGAGTGTACCGCAAGGCAGATGTGAGCCTACGCAAATCGTTTACGTATTCGGAATTTCATTCTTCATGGAATGCGAAAGCATGTTGGTCTCTGATAACGACAGATATTTGCATTGTTGCATCTATGAGAAAAATTTCAAGTGTCTTATGAAAATGAATTGTGGATTTTGATCAGAGCAAATTTCTCGTGAGATTTTCATCGTTTCAACCTGAAAAGATCTGATGATTCTCAAATAGCTTTCGCATCAAAGTCGTCAATGAAACTCTATGAAAATGGAATGCTGCCTGAAAATAACGAAAATGTTTATTCGGAACTCAGCATATTCAACTACCTTTATTCATATTCATTGTTGATTTCAATCATAAAAAGTATATTAAACTCTGTGTTAGTCAATGGAGAAGCCAGAAAACTTCAATTAGAATATTCCTCTCATTGAGAAATTATTTATTGTAATTTCAGGGATAATATTCACCATCTTTTTTTGTAGCTATGACCATCATTTCAAGGTTTTACCCAGAACTTATTCACAAAACAACTATATGACGAAGAAATTTACTTTTTTTCCACCTTTCATTTTAATTCAACTTATGACTAATCTTACCACTATCGACTATTCCGATGAAATTTCGATCAAAACAATCTAGGAGAAATCAACATGAATTAACCAGAATTGAATAAATTTGCGCTGAAGAAGTCTCTGGAAATATCTCAGATCCGGCACACAGTCAATTTCTGTTTTCTTAATTTTCTTCAGAGTGTCGCCCCCCAATCTCTAAAACAAAATCCATAAGAAAATTTTTATACATAATATAAGGAAGGCCCCTACCCTCCCCTGTCTGAACTCCTGCACTTATTCGTCAGAGGCTAAATCTTCCGAAAAAATTGTTTTCTGCCAATGAAAAATGAAGAATTTGTTACGTTTTGGAGTCTATATAGGTAAGTCTTCCTCATCAGACAAATTCATCAAATATGGGTGAAGTTGGTGGAAGGTTTTTATTATTCATTTACCATCAATTTGTCTATACATGATCATATTTATTCATTTTAGTTTGATGTCAGCTCTTTCTCATTTTTGATCTTATTTTTGTTAATATCTCCCAACTATGTTATTCCTTCGGTAGTGGGACACATACGATATCAAGTTTATGCTCAAGTTTTCTTTTAACCCAAATTGACCTACCGTTCCGTATAAAGAACACCTATCTGAAAGTTTTCTATTCATGCTCAAAATAAAGAATCAAAGAAGGCGTCAATATAAACACATAAATGAATGCTTTCTTCAACACTGAATATAACCAACAAAGTGCTACAGTATTCAAATTCACTTTAAACCCATGTTAACTTCATAAACATATCAATTGTTGCAATACCTCATTTTGTCCGGTGGTGTATTTTTTCATATGTATTTATTTCATCGCGTTTTCGAATAAAATAATTATATCTATGGTCGGATGAATAATATAAGAGGCGAATTCATCTTCTCCATGATTTCAAATCCTGATTTTTGCTACGTAAATGAAGGCGTTCTTTTAATGGAACGGTAGGATTATCACCTACTATATTACTTGAATATATTGTTATAACTATTGGAAAAATAATCTGACTCTGCATGAGGTACTACATCATGCAGATAATCTGGATATGATTTCAGAACCACCTGATAGCAAAATTTTCTTCTGCACATAATTCAATAGTTTTCCCGTAAAAACATGAGTTAGAATCGTATTTCGACAAGGACAAAAATTGTATTTCCCACTTCTCGCACACTGCTTTGACATGGTTGTTCAAAACGCAGAAATAGTAACAAACTAGACAAGCTATCATCGCAACAAGATAGCTGAAAACTAATAGAAACACAACAAGAACAGGACCATCTAAACAATCAAAGAGTTCACACCAATCTTCAGGATTGATGAGATGTATGAGATACTGATGAGGCCTAACAAGGCCGAAACCGTTATATCTCTCATCTCAGTGACAAAATCTAATATCATTTCTCCAACCTCATGATAAAAGATCTCTGAGCCTGGGAATTGAAAATGGTATTCATTTCGATTACTATTTTGAATTCATCTATGTTTCAAAAAGAATTCC
Source organism: Hippodamia convergens (assembly GCA_038502775.1). Lineage (NCBI taxonomy): Eukaryota > Metazoa > Arthropoda > Insecta > Coleoptera > Coccinellidae > Hippodamia > Hippodamia convergens. Next base: position 104,086,720 of record CM076607.1, read on the forward strand.
TAAACAAAATAATATAGATTCTGATATAAAAATAACCAGCTTCTTGTTCGAAGCTGGAGTAGGCTTAAAAGTCTTATAGACGTGTTGCGACATTGAATTCCTAAGATAATTCTTCATTATCGTAAGCCCAATAAAACGATCATTTGGCGATGTTTAAAGAGAGCCCTGAAAAGCATTGTTTTAGTTTTGTTCATTATATCATCAGAAAAAAATAGCAAATCGGTTCGATAGAATGAAATTATTGGGGCCCCAATTGAAGCCTGATACCCCACTGTGCTGAATAATTGAATGTGACTCAGGCATTGGCTTATCAAAATATTAAAAAACCTTTCGTTGCTTAGAAAATACATTTTTTTCTCTCTGTAGTTTTTTTTTTCACAAGCTCCACTCAAATATTTTTTTTTCCGCTCTGACATTTTTTCTGATATCTGAAAAATTATAAGATATTCAAACTGCCGTTTCTAATTAGGGCATTCAATAACTCTCCTTTTTTTCAATATTGAAATGAACGAATAATGAAAAAATAACGGATAAATGAGCTACGCAATTAATTCTAGAACTAACCTTCAATGAAATTGTAATCTTGAAACTAACAGCAGTAAAAGGGTCAGAATATTGAAAACTTTGTTTTTGAATGTAAACAAACTCACAACGTGGTTTCGTATTCAATCACTTGTCACACTTGTATCTCTCAGTTCTCTCACTACTAGAATGGAAATGGAAATGAAATGATTTCATAATATTTTTCACATAAAAATAACCTGATTGAAGAATTGACAATAATTTCTGCAATAACAGATAAGCTGCAAGCCGCCTGAAGAACAACACGTCAAATAAGCCGCCGAGCCCCCAATAAAACGATCATGTGGCGTCGTTCAAAGAGAAATGCCGAGAAGCTTGACGCTATACAAAAGACTCTTGAAAATAGGGTTTTCGGAAGAAAATTATCGATTGAGAAAAATTTATTCGAAGTCAACAACGATGAATGAATAGATAAAAAAAATAAAAAAACATAAACACTCAACGTGATTTACAGAAGGTTCTCGAAAGTGACACTGTCCTCAATGCACATGTTTCAGAATATGTCTCATACTTTTTTGATCATGTCTGGATTATAACGTATTTTATTACAGGCGACTTCGATATCTCCCAACTGCTTTTTTCAGATGAATATGTTGAACATTTCAAATAACTCAAAATGAAATGATCAACAGGATTGAAATCTGGTGATCTAGCGGAACAGGAATGCAGGCAACCTCTGCCTCTCAACAGATTTGGAAAGTAATGATCTCAAAATCATCTGAACATTACTCTGGAATGGGGTGGAGCTCCATCATGCTGAAAATGCATTCCTGCAATGTGCGTACCTTCTAGTTATACAGGAAGATGATTTTGAAGGAAATCTAATTAAAGATTACATGTAAGCCGTCTTGGTAGAACGTGCGGTCTAAGGTCTAATCAATCGATTTTTATAAACGCCCCATTGTACGTATTTTGAAAATTTGTGATATGGTATGCCTGACCGCATGTGGATTCTCTTCAGCCCATTCATGGAAATTCCTCAATTGAAGGTACCAGTTGTCAAAATTTATTTTGTAGAAATTGTCGTAGTCTACTCGAAATCAACCCTTGAGGGATACAAATGAATTTCACTCAAACCTTTTTTCTTCGAATAGAATATTGAAAAATGCAAATCTTCTATCAATTAAAAAAAAATTGTTCCAATTTGATTACAATGAACTAGTTTTCTACGAAATTATTGGAATTCAAATATTCAATTGGAGCTTTCCCTGAATCATTCTTTGAGAAGAATTGAAGAAAATTTTCTGCTTTTTTCAAATATCTCAAAAAAAAATCCAAATTTTCAACATACAGGGTGTTGAATCTCAGCTTGGGAGAAGTTTTTCAAATAAGGACCTGGAATTATTCAGGAATTTAAATATGAATTGACCGACCTGTGGAAGGTTACTATTCGTTCCAAGTTCCAAGTATCAACGGAATATACCGGTTGGTTCAAAAGTTATTAGCAATTGAAATTTTTGGTGAATACATAAACCACCCTGTATCTCGGTTATGGAATTGATCAGACCTAACATATAGCCTAGGGTAGTTCCAACTCAGGTTACCGTATGTTTATTTACCAATGAAACACCCTGTATTTCAAAACTAAAATTTTATTTATTTTTTTAATTCTAGCATTTCTCGTCGAACATGGCAAATACGTAAACCAAACCAGCATACTATAGCATAACATTCTCTTCAGAAAGGACAAAGGGCCTTGCAAAGATCTGCCGCCAGGAGCCTTGCAATGGATGAGGCCGCCGCTGGATGAGAGATCTGTGCAGTGTCCATACATGGGATAATTCGAATAAATTCTTATAGAAGAAATAATGTTTTACAATAAAAACCAATTGACTTGTAGTTTCTCAATGAATGTTGTTTCATGCATTTCTGCAAATGAAGGTGTTCCAATGAAATCCAACTCGTGTAATACTTAACATCAGGAATTCACTGTTCAACTGAGAACACAAAATCTACCTATTAAATAAATTCACATATGAAATGGTTTTTCATGAAGAAGTCCCCCATCATTTTCAGTGGAAAAATAAATTTTAGGCATAAATCAATAGGTAGATGTCGCGAATTGTAGAAACAGCAAATGTTATGTTTACTCGTGTGACAGAAACACTTTTGTTAATTTCTTGTTTTTTCTATACAGTCTTAGAATTAAATCTTTCTTTTACAGGAGAAGAAACTGAGGAAGTTGCATCCGAACTTACAACGCTTCGCAGGCGTCTTGGAAGTTCTATCCTGCATCACAATTCAAATACCAGGACACTTTGATAAGAAGAAAAGGGAAAAAATTTTATTCGACGCAAAAATTATACTCAGGGCTTTCATATGTGAAGTGAAAGATACGATACCCACTACTCAAAAATTTGAAATGGTTCTTTACACAGTTGAAGAGGAAAGCCCTGAGGAGACCACGCAACCAATTTTATCAAATAAGGAAGGTGTGAAGGATTTTCTTTATAATCTTCTCGTTCTGTGATAGTACTTTAGGATGTTTGTGATATGATCGGTACACCTCACCGAAAGCCCTTGTGTGGAGCAACGAGAAGACTGCTGTTAGCAACTTGACACAATTATAGTCAGGAAGTTGCTCATCACACAAGGGTCAGAATTTTCCATTGATTACATCTCAAAAACTAAAATAAAATCGAATAAGAAAACAAGGTAAATTTTGTTGTCGAATTTCCATAAAAAATATACAAAATAGATTTGTCAGGGGGCACAATAGACCATAAGGTCACAGTGGACTGTAACCCCTTTTAAACTATCAACTATCAACCTACCACGTGTGGAGGTTGGGAGGTCGGATTTTCGCTTCTTTGTATGTGTGTGTGTTTTTGTTTGAAACGTTGGGGTTTCGAAAAAAAAACCATTTAATGTATTTATGGAAAGTATGGAAAAACAATATACGAAAAGCGCGTGAAAAAGGACGAAATTCAGTTAAAGGTATTAACTTTTTGTTCAAAAATCGATTATAATGTAATAAGGGAATGCAACAGCAGAAACGAGTTGAAAATTATAAGTTCTACAACTTTGCTAAAGTTCTTCCGGAAAACAAGGGAAAAAAAATTAAATTTTTTTCAATAGGGATGGGGCCCGGGAACAATCATTGGGGGAGGGGCTGGCTGAGAAACGTTACGCCACTGACTCTACATGACGAGAGGAGGAAGAGCTAACTCTTTTTTTAAGAAGCAAACGAATTTGGACAAATGTTACCTACCGTTAAATTTTAAAACAGT